>JARHVA010000468.1:4270000-4830000 GCA_037957365.1 Torreya grandis | reverse complement strand
ATTATTTCAATAAAATGACATACCAAGAAGAAAATATGAAAAATATCTAGTTCCCTCCTTCTAAGATAGGAGCTACACATCATTATGGTTTAATAGATTTTGGATTTTAGATATTCTCATAATATGGTTTATGATGGCTCAATATTTCACACTCTTGATGAAAGTTTCACAACTAAAATTTTTTGTGGGAAATTTTAGTCCTTTGGATGTTGATATTCAATGGTCCATTGAGATGGATAATTGTTTATTAAATAAGGTTTTCCACATTCTAGGCTTATCTAAAAACTCCATATCCATTTATCAGATCACACATTTAAGTGAAGGAAAAACCATTTATTTATATCTACATATCATGTTATCAAAAATAATAAATACTAAATTTGATATTGTAGCCACTTACAAGGTTGATCATCAAGATATATTATATAAATTTGACAACTTTGTGTTCCCTCAACCTTAAAAAGTCATGATTACACATGAAAATAACTTGAGTAAATTTTATCATGAGAATGTTGGTCACTTTAACTATTGTTCATTGCAGGATCTTAGTAATCATAACATGTTTATTGTTTTTATGAAAGTTTATTTCAAAGATGGACTTTGTCTAGGTTGTGCAGTTGGAAAATAACAAATGGATCCTTTTCCCAAAGGTAGAACTTAAAGGATAGATCATAGATTACATTTGGTTCATATTAATATCATGTCATCTCCTCATTTTAGTTTCAAAAACATAAACATGTGTTTATGTTCATTAATTATTTATCTTGAAAAACATGGGTCTACTATTTGGATAAAAAGTTGAATTCTTTGAGCACATCAAATTTTGTAAAGCCCTTATTGAAATTTTTCAAACATAAAAATTATACATCTTATAATAGACAATAGAGGATAATTTTTCAATAATTAAATGATTATATTATATAAATATTAAGGCATTTAACTCTTACATATTGTACCCTACACTCCTCAAAAGAATTCCATAGATGATTATGAAATTTTTAAACTTAAAGAAATGTAAAATTATATGGTGCATTCCAAACAATATCCTCTTTAGTTTTAGGTAGAAACAATATGGTGTGAAAACTAAATTCAAAATCACACAACCTAATTAGTATTTCAAGACATGATTCTTGAACATAAATAGTCTTATGTTAATTCAAATGGTTCTAAATTTAAGTTTTTTGGATGTAATGCATGGGAGCATATATTAGTGGAAAAAACAAAGAAATAGAAAGCAAAGGTCATTATTATATTTATATGGGATATTGTGAATATGTGAAGACAAATAATATTTTTATTCCAATCACATTTAAAGTTATTTACTATAGGGATGTTTTTTTTGATGAAAAAACTCAAAAATATGAGCCAACATCTTATGCTCCTATTATATTGTTTTTTTATTTCAATACATTGTTATTATGAATAAAAAAGAAGTTTAGATGAATTGCATTTTGAGAGTAACTAGAGTTTATATGATGAGTCACTTGGAGGATAACTAAATCTTCTACTACTAATATAACACATAGTTCTACCACTAATGACACAAGTTATTTAAAAATCCCACACTCAATGAGCAAAACCGAAATCAAGATGGGCTTGCACAGTTCAAAATGAGGCCAATGCATGGGTAGGGGATCCTTAAAAACCATGAAACACTAGATCAAAAAATAATAATTTGGTGTTATACACTTGGAATAGTTCCCAATGAATTAGGATTTAGTGACTTATCATGAGGATTATAAGCATCCTAAATGGTAGGAAACTATGGATAAATAATTTCTTTTACTTAAGAATGATAAAAATTTGGATTTGGTTCCACTTCTAAAAGGAAAAAAAAGTGAGGTAGAAGTGGGTTTTCCTTACTAAGTATGTAAAAAATGGATATATTGATAGGTACAAATATTATTTTGTATAAAAACACAATTCATAAGTTTATGGTGTTGAATACAACAAAATACATTTTTTTGAGCTATCAAGATGAATTTTATCAGGCTATTACTATCCTTATCTATAGAATAAGAATGGTAAGTATATTAAATGGATGTCAAAAGTGACTTCTTGCATGGTGATTTACAAGAATATATCTACGTGGCACAATCTCCTATGTCCATCAATAGTGAGAAATCAAGCTATGTATGCAAGATGAAAAAGTCCTTATTCCATTTTAAATAGGATTGTTGAGCCTAGTATGAAAATATTGGCATATTATTATTATTTAAATTTGGTTTTACATAGGCTCCCTTTTACCTAAAAATATACATAAATAAGGTATATTATAAACTCATAATTTGGTTCCTCTATATCGATAAGTTAATCATTACACATAATTCTAAAAAATAGATTCATGAAGTGAAAGCATAGTTAATGAAGTAAATTGAGATGACCAACATGGGATTTATATATTATTTCCTTGGAATTCAAATCTCATAGTCTATGAAAGTAATTTTAATGAATCATTCCAAGTATGTTAAAGACATTTTCCATTGATTTAACATGCAAAAATTTAATTCCACCCTGAATCCTTATCAATCTAGAGTAAGGGTTTTTACCAAGTGTTATTATCATTTGGTTGATGGTATACTCTATAAGAATTTAATGGGGTTTTTTATATACTTGATGCATAATCATCCTTATTTTTATTTTTATAATACTTAGTGCCACACTACTACTAAGATCCTCATGATAGACATTGAAATGTTTCAAATTGTATTTTAAGGTATCTTTATGGTAAATGGAATTCAGTATCCATTATCTATAAAATATTGAATTTATAATACCAATTATAATGGCAAAATAGGAGTTATAGGTTATATATAAATTAATTAGGTAGGATATCAAGATGATTTGAATTTGGCCATAGGGGGATACATCTATCATCTTGGGGCCAATGTCATGACTTGATCTTTAAAGAAAAAAACTAATATTTCTTTATCTACTATAGAGACTAGGTATAATGGAGACTTCATTATTGGTTATGAGTTAATTTTTTAGTTTTGGAACTTTATTTAAAAGTTCCTATTTTTTAGACCCAACCAATAATGTTATAGTTCAATAGTTAGAGTGTTATCCATATTTATTACAACCTATTAGAGAACCACTGCATAAATCACATTTAGATATGCATGCATTATATTTTGTAGATAATATAAGATAATTTCCTTGATATTGAGTATTCTGAATAGATGATTAAGTTGTGAAAATATTCATAGAGCCCTTATTTGAGTCTTGATTTATTCATCTCAAGAATATTTTGGGGGTGAAGTAAGGTGTTGCCAATGGGGAGATATTTATTTTTATCTTCTTTACTTCCATTTACCAAAGTACACCTTAAAGGTGGTGTTAGTGTATTTCATAACACATACACATTTTTATGGTTTAATATGCACTTTTAATATAAATCATGGATAAGCACTAATTGGTGCATACTTATCCATAACCCATTATTAAATAATAATATCAATTACATATTTACTTAATTGATTTTTTTATAATAATATGCAATAAATTTTCTACAAATAACTACTCTCAAAAAACCTAACACAAACCTTATCCTCATTTATTATCTATATAAGAGCATAGAAGGCTAGTCAGTGATGTACATTATGGATGAGAGTTATAATTTATATATTATAAAAATTAATCTATATATCTTAATCTAAACAAGTAGTAATTATATCTAGATAGATTAGTGTTGTTTTGTTTTAAATATTCATACATTTATATATTTCATTTATTATGGGACTATATCTTATGCTAGCTAAATTTATTTTAGAACTATTATATAAATTTAATAAATAAGTATTCATTTAAATTCAAATATTTTATATATACAAAAGCATGCGAATGTATTTAAGACACAAAGGAAATTTGAGCAAAGCTACCATGATCTATTTCACTCTACTCTTCAATAATACTCTCATTTATTTAAGTGTATGTACCTATTTTACTAGAAGATAAATAATTAGTGAAATAACATATAAAATTTAAGAGTTCATTTCATCTCATACATAGGAATAACCCTTAGGTTGTTCATATTACACTGGAATGCTTGCTAGATTTCATGAGTGACAATTTCCAAACTATCTAAGAACAAGGATATAATTGAGGTAGGCCTCTCATAATTACCCCCATTTTTATGTTATTTCAAGGCCTCTTAGAGTTTATTAGAGATTAAATAAAGTATAAGTAATTATAAAATATTTGAAACTAAATTTTACAATCAAAGAAAAGTTTATAATCAATAGAAATAGACAAAGATTCTCATAAAATTCTGGGAGGATCTCACATCCTCAACCAAAATCAAACCTTATTTATATGAATGAACCTTACCCTTCAAAGACATACCAACCAATTTTGGTCATTAAAAAAATTGGGAAATTTTATTTCAATTATTTTTGCACACTTCTATAATCTACATGAAAATTTTGGGATTATTTTTAGAAATGTTTTCACTTAAATTCAACCTCTAATAGTGTAAATGTAAGTCATATTTTAGGTATTTCTATATCACTCCCTTTGTCAATTTGAAACATATTAAATTCAAAATTATTTACACATTTTAGATATATTTATGATGTTTCATTACTATGTTTATTTTAAATTTAATTGTGCCCTTCATTTTTTATGATAAATGTAGTGTCCCTTGATTTAAACTATTTTTTATCAAGACACTTTAAAAACTATTTAAAATATATAAAAAATAAATAAAATCACAAATGTTTATGTGAAAATAATATTATATTTTCTAATAAATAATGATACTAACACTATGTATAATCTAGAATAATGGAGCGGAGTGGGAGTAATGACAATATTTTGAATGAATTGAATGGGCAGGAAGTTATAGGTGATTCTGAAATTAGAGAGATTGATGATGATCTAGGGTTGGATTGGCACAAGAGAAGATAAAAGTGAAAATATGGTGATGGGTTGGTGTATTGGTTGAGATTATAACATTTTTTGAAGGACCTCTACTCACTCTTTGGTAGCCTACTTTGGTGAAGAAAATTCCTAGGTCCACATCACAGTGATGGACATGGATTTTTTGAAAGTTAGCTTTATTTCTTGAGGGATTTGAAGGAGGGGGGCCTAAAAAGGATTTCTTTATCTATCTTATTATTTTATAGGTGGTTTATGACATGTATTTTCTCTTGGATATTGTGGCTCAAGGTGAGGAGACCTATTTGGGCCCTTTGGAGGATAGTCATTTTGTACCCTCTTTGGAATGGAGAATATCCTAAGAAAGTTCCCATCCTCTTTATTTTGAGGCACATGTTTTAGGGTATACAAGGGAAAAGGAGGGCTTATGATTTTTCCCTTTTTATTTTGGGAGATTAATTATCATAGGCCATGTATATGTAATGTGAAGGGACAATTTTTGAAACCTTATTTCTATCTATGAAGTTTGTGATGAGTTTGAGAAAGCACTCATTATTTCTCCCTAGGACTCTATTGCTTCTGGGAAGGTTTTCTTGAAGAATATTTTTAATTTTTGTCTTTAGAATTGGGGATGATGTGATTTAGTTGAAAGGGTCATTTTTACTAGTTTTCTAATAAATAATGATACTAACACTATGTATAATCTATAATAATGGAGCGGAGTGGGAGAAATGACAATATTTTGAATGAATTGAATGGGCAAGAAGTTATAGGTGATTCTGAAATTAGAGAGGTTGATGATGATCTAGGGTTGGATTGGCACAAGAGAAGAAAAAAGTGCAAATATGGTGATGGGTTGGTGTATTGGTTGAGATTCTAACATTTTTTGAAGGACCTCTACTCACTCTTTGGTAGCCTACTTTGGTGAAGAAAATTCATAGGTCCACATCACGGTGATGGACATGGATTTTTTGAAAGTTAGCTTTATTTCTTGAGGGATTTGAAGGAGGGGGACCTAAAAAGGATTTATTTATCCATCTTAGTCTTTTATAGGTGGTTTATGACATGTATTTTCTCTTGGCTAGTGTGGCTCAGGGTGAGGAGACCTATTTGGGCCCTTTGGAGGATAGTCATTTTGTGACCCTCTTTGGAATGGAGAATATCCTAAGAAAGTTCCCATCCTCTTTATTTTGAGGCACATGTTTTGGGGTATACAAGGGAAAATGAGGGCTTATGATTTTTCCCTTTTTATTTGGGGAGATTATCACAGGCCATGTATATGTAATGTGAAGGGACAATTGTTGAAACCTTATTTCTATCTATGAAGTTTGTGATGAGTTTGAGAAAGCACTCTTTATTTCTCCCTAGGACTCTATTGCTTCTGGGAAGATTTTCTTGAAGAATATTTTTAATTTTTGTCTTTAGAATTGGGGATGATGTGATTTAGTTGAAAGGGTCATTTTTACTAGTTTTCTAATAAATAATGATACTAACACCATGTATAATCTAAAATAATGGAGCAGAGTGGGAGTAATGACAATATTTTGAATGAATTAAATGGGCAGGAAGTTATAGGTGATTCTAAAATTAGAGAGGTTGATGATGATCTAGGGTTGGATTGGCACAAGAGAAGAGAAAAGTGCAAATATGGTGATGGGTTGGTGTATTGGTTGAGATTCTAACATTTTTTGAAGGACCTCTACTCACTCTTTGGTAGCCTACTTTGGTGAAGAAAATTCCTAGGTCCACATCACAGTGATGGACATGGATTTTTTGAAAGTTAGCTTTATTTCTTGAGGGATTTAAAGGAGGGGGGCCTAAAAAGGATTTATTTATCTATCTTAGTCTTTTATAGGTGGTTTATGACATGTATTTTCTCTTGGCTAGTGTGGCTCAGGGTGAGGAGACCTATTTGGGCCCTTTGGAGGATAGTCATTTTTTGACCCTCTTTGGAATGGAGAATATCCTGAGAAATTTCCCATCCTCTTTATTTTGGGACGCATGTTTTGGGATATACAAGGGCAAAGGAGGGCTTATGATTTTTCCCTTTTTATTTGGGGAGATTAATTATCATAGGCCACGTATATGTAATGTGAAGGGATAATTGTTGAAACCTTATCTCTATCTATGAAGTTTGTGATGAGTTTGAGAAAGCACTCTTTATTTCTCCCTAGGACTCTATTTCTTTTGGGAAGGTTTTCTTGAAGAATATTTTTAATTTTGGTCTTTAGAATTTGGGATGATGTGATATAGTTGAAAGGGTCATTTTTACTAGTGTAAAGGTGTCATTTTATACCTAAGAGGGTTAAGCTTTCTTTGGTGGATTCTAAGATGGTTCATCTAGTTGGTTCAGGGTTGGGGGATCCCCTACTCTCTAGGAGTGCCCATGTTCTTCTATCCTTAATTTTTTCTAATGGGATTCTTATATTATATATCTTAGATGGTTATAATATATCCATGTTTGAATGGTGAAAACTCCATTTGAACCAAGATAATGTTAGATAGTGGTTTCAGGTTATCATTAGTTGTTTGGGTCAGTCTCTCAGGTCTACATAGTAGAAGAGTTGGTTTTTAGGGTAACTATCAGTGTCTATGTGGCCTAGTTTTTATCTTAATTTTTTTTTGAAGATGCTTATTTCATCCTTTATTATTTGGGGGTTCCATTTTTATGGAGGGTTTTGGTTATTTTATATGTTAGGTGGGCTTGTGGATCCCATCTATTTTATTTTCAAATGGGAGAAGATCATGGATTTCTTCTCTTTCTTTGGGTTGAGATAGTTAGTAGACCAAGAGGAAAGTAATATAGAGGTTGAGAGGCTATCATATTCAAATTTTTGAACATTTTTATTCATGTTAGAATGTTTCATAGATTCCCTCTAGAATCTTTCTCCAAACTACATCGAGGATTATTGAGGGAATCCAATTTAAGTTAGCTTCATGTATTCCCTATGGAATCCTTCTTCAAACTACTTCATGTATTCCCTAAGGAATCCTCTCCAAGATTATCCTATGGATCCCTATAGAATCCTTCTCTAAATTCTTGATTTTAGGTTGTTACCCATTACTTTGGTCATTGGTTAGAAGTGGGGGTCTCTGAAACCATCGTAGAGGGTTTTTTCTCATAGAGACCTAGACCTCCCTTTGTGTCTAGGATGGTTCATGATCCAACCAAAATTGGATGCTTGGTTCCTAATCCAATAAAAATTGGTTTTGGGAGGCCTGAGCTTCTTTTTCCATGATTTTAAGTTGGTTTTCAATCCAACTAAAACTGGTTAGTTCTCACACTAGTTAATATTGGATATTGCTTTGCCCTTTCTTTTTTTTCCTTTGGGTTGAGCCTTTTTTTTCCCTGGTGTGATATTTTGTTTTTTATCTTTAAAAATCTAGGGGGAAGACCTGAACCTCCTATTGTGTTTGGGTTTGGATTCCACACAAGGTTTCAAAGGTGGATTCATCCCTATCTAAACACTATGTATAATATAAATGATGAATAAGAATACTCCCAGTTTTTTCTTATTTTTATTAGATAATGTGACTATATGAAAAAATCACTTAATAATATAGCCTATCATTTAATAATTAGAATAAAATTAAGCTAATGTGTAAATTAGATTCATTAAATAAATCCAACCTATGATGTTAGCATGTACACTAATTATGAAGACTCTTTTATAACTCAATGATGTAAGGTGTCATGTAATTTAAGATATAAAGTACTATATTACTGCTCTAATTAAATAAAATATGATTTAAATAACATGTGAAATGTATTACATCTTAAATTATAATGAAACAACTTATATTACCCATTTATATGTGGTGTGAAAGAAAGGTAAATAAATTGTGTCTTTATAAAGTGTGTATTCCTAAGTTATGAAACGTAATTAGATAAAGTATGTAATAAAGGTAAAACTTGGATTAATTAGTGGACCCTCCAAGATATTAATGTCATATTCCTAAAACATAAATATATGTTTATACTATTTTTCACAAAATGGGTGATTACACTATGGATAATCTAGTAAAACTAGGGACAAGAGAGATTTATATAAATTTGGTTAATAATAATAATAATAATAATAATAATAATAATAATAATAATAAATTAAAAAAAAATGTTCTAATGTTGAATTTGTAAATTTAAATTACCATTTGATTGATAGATAAGAAATTGTAATAAAAGAGAGGAAAACAAGACTAAAATGAACATATGGGAATTATATTTGAATTTTTAAAACTACAAATAAATTTTCAAATTGTCACAAAATATCTCTTAAGAATTTGAATTTAATTTATAAAAAGAATAAAATAGGCAAACTTTTGATTGTGAACCAACAATGATTATGGAATAGTTAATTTTGACCCATAATTATGAACTTGATATATGATTTTGATCTCTATTTGTTTAGAGTTGATAACGTTTTGAGTTTCTTCATAGATTGATGATGGTTAAGATAATATTTTCACTTCATTGAATATATGGGTACAACCATCTGATTTATGTCGCCTTTGAATTTGACCTAATTCTCCACAATTTTATCAGAGGAATAAAATGTGCGAGTGAATTATCCTAGGAAGCATCTTGAGGACCTGTTGTTACATATATTACATGCTTATAATTAGGGATTTGTGTAGTTATAATTATATTGAGTGAATCCAAATCTAAATGAGATAAATGAGTTAACCTCCTCTTATTAGATAATAAAATGGAACTATATGATTTTATATGCCCTTCTCTTAATACAAGATTTCAAGGAACAAAACTTGGGTTGATGTTGATGTTGATGTAATGTAGACTCAATGTGAAGGATTTTTTACAATTGTGTAATAGATAGATTTAATATGTGGCTCAATATATTGGCATAAAGAGGATATGAAAAGATTATATTAATGTCAAATGAAGGATTTATTTTTGTATATAGGAATACACAGGACACTTCACACATTAGCTGACCATAGAAGATAGTAATAAGTAGTAAACAAAATGAAATAAATTAGACCAAGGTGGAAAGGACCCAAAAAGGGGCAAGGGTGAAAACTATTGAAACCATAACTCTAACCTAAATGGAAAAAAAGTCTCAAAATAGAGATCAAACTGAGCATAGGATGATTCCTTAGGATATATGTATTGAAAACTAATAAATATAAGTTGTTTATGAGGAAATATAAATGAATAAATATTGAGGGAATCTAATGTGGGTTGAAAGTGTCTAAAAATAACCAAATTTACACAAATGGACCAAGTGTGGTAAAACATGACAAATATTTTAATATAGCCACTTTGATGTGCATGTGCATGAATTCATGCATACATCAAAGAAAAATAATTAATCACATGGTTAATGTTACTTGAGAAATAAAAGGATGCTACATCCTGATTCCTCACTAAGTAAACTATTTGATTATCCATGGATATTTATAGTTGAAAATTTTAATTTGATCATTTTTTTACTAAGCTTTGAGATATATGTTGTTATGGGATAGTAGGATATTAATTAAGTTACATGATTATATTTCTGTGAGTTAGTTGTAGTGTATGTGTTTAGATTATGAACATGTTAATTTGTTATTTCAACTATATTTTATGATATATAATATATATATATATATATATATATATATGTCATGATGTTATGATCTAACTACATGATTGTTGTGAGGTTGACATAGGAAAACTCATCCCTTAGAACATGATGGAGGGAGAGCATCATCAGAGAGGGTGATGTAGATCAAGTCATCAGAGGATGATAGAGAAACTAGTTAGAACCTTGCAAATTAAATAATTATAAAAGGGATGGATAATCATTGTAACAATCAAATAGTTTGCTTAGTAAAGAATCGGGTATGAGAAGGAGAAGAAAAGAGAAAAGCTAAGTGAATAGGATGAAGGAAGTTATGGATCATCTTATGACATCTGAATGCTATAAAAAAATAAGTGGAATTTTTAAATTTAATCAATATATGTAAAATTTGGTGGTTTAAATTTATGAAAATATGTAAATCACTATAGTAATGTATAAATCACTATCATAAAACTAGTGATACATATGTATCAATATTCTATAGTAATTTATTGTAATTTGATTTCAACAACTAGTTATGTGTACTAGGTGATCTAATATTTCAAAATATATGTATATTATATTTTGGTTTGTATATATTAGCCATTTAAAATTAGTGGTCTTTTATTCTAGCCAGTCAAATGAGTGGATCACAATGATCTGGTCTATTATTCAGTCTATTGGATAGGTTAAAAATATATCTAATAATAATTATTCTTATATCCATGTATATATAAATATCATATATATGTGTGTGTAATGAATGTACTATGTATTTACTATAATATAAGTGTGTGTGTGTGTGTGTGTGTGTGTGTGTGTGTGTGTAAATCTACATAATAGAATTATCAGCGAGTTTACTCAACATATTTCCTATTTAAATGTGCTACCAACAACATTATCATTGAAACTAAATAATGTGTAATTGATCCTTAATATCCACATATAGACTCAATAAATATATGGTTGAGTGTGTAATTGTCATATCCATTATCATCATACACATTAACACATTCAATAATAATGGGCATAGTGTTTAACACACAAAAGATAAATGCTCTGATACCACATGTAACAACCCCACTGGGAGCTAACACCACAAGAATCTAAACTTAAATAACTTATATTGTAAATAGATTACACCACAAGAATCTAACTAGTGACCATATAAAATACTCTAAGTGAGATAAATATAAATAGGCATGTGACATCTGACATTTACTGATCACTATCAACATATGAAACACATCATAATATAATATAGAAAGTAATTACAAATAGCCACCCACTGCTAGTATAATATACAGCCACTGTTATCAATCTATAATAAATAGGTAATTATAGATCTTCATGGTAATGTTTTCAATAATAAATATAATGTATATAAATAAGATACATGGTTTCCCAAATAATCAAATAGTTTTTTTAGTGATGAATCAGGTATGAAAAGGAGAATAAAAGAGAGAATATAAGCGAATAGGATGAAGAAAGTCATGGATCATCTAATGACATCCTAACGCTATAAATAGATAAGTGGTGTTTATAAATTCAAGAAATATATGTATAATTTGGTGGTTTAAATTAAGGAAAATATGTAAATCACTATATTAATGTATAAATCACTATCAGAAAACTAGTGATACATATGGAGCGATATTTCAGTAACTAGTTATGTGTACTAGGCAATTTATTATTTCAAAATATAGGTATAATAAATTCTATTTTGTCTATGTTAGCCATTTAAAAAGAGTGATCTAGTATTTTAGTTAGTCAACTAAGTGGCTCATAGTGATCTAGTATAATAGCCAGTCTGTTGGATGGGTTAAAAAGATATCTAATAATAGTGATTTGGATATCCATGTATATATAAATACCATATATGTGTGTGTAATGTATGTACTATATATTTTCTAAAATATTTGTGTGTGTGTGTGTGTGTAAATATACTTAATATAATTATCACCGAGTATACTCTACATATTTATTATTTAAGTGTGCTACCAACACCATTATCACTGAAACTCAATAATGTGTAACAGATCCTTAATATTTACATATAGACTCAATAAATATATGGTTGAATGTGTAAGGGGCATAGCCATTATCATTTTACACATTAACATACTCAACAATAAGGGGCATATTATTTAACACAGAAAAGAAATGCTCTGATACTCAAAAATATTAGGAATGTGTGAATAAAAAAAAATTAGTGATTCATGATAATTAACATGTACACAATGATAGGTTTTATAAATCACTATGTATAAATATAATCATAGTATAATCAAATTTGGATAAATATTAATGATTTGGATGTTACAATGTCATATCACTAAGTATGTGTCCATGTCAAAACTGTGCATTAGGTTTGCATCTCAAAACATAAATGCTTAAGGGATATTTATTGATGTTTAAAGAATATTTATTATTATATAAAAATGGTCTTATGAGAAAGAAAGAATCACCTCTCTTGTAATAAGAGGAATCACAAAAGTCATATGCAAGATAGATCATAGGAACTGTGAACAAAGGATGTTCAAGAAGGTTTACTCAACAACCAAGAGAATAAATCAAACCTTAGGTTTCCAGGACACAAACATGTTGTGCTCATAGACAGAGTTGTTTCATTATATGGGAGATGTGCTTTCTATGTGATTGTTAAATGTATGAAATTTGGTTACTATTATGAATAGCTTATTTTATGATATGCATGAACTTACTTATCATATATAGCTTGTGAATAAAAACACATGGTATGGATGTAACATTATACTAAGCCACATTTTTGTGTATTAATAATGGTATGCCTAATGTGAACATATATATGCATGTGCCTATTAACATATACTTGAATTTAGGGGTGTGTTCTTCTAATTATAGTTTCATTAGATATTTTAAACTTATGTTATATAATTTTGTATAATAGAGCTTTATGTATGCATGCATATAATCTGTGAGGGTAAAATGAATGCTAGGGTATAATATTATGTGTTTTCATGGGAACTGAGACTTGATTTATTATATCTATATGCTTGGATAGAAACTTATGTTTCCATGTATTTATGACTACTTTATTTAATGGGTAGTGGTATTTTGTAGTTATTCTTAAAAACACTTGACTATGATAATATGGGTTATCATAGGGTGTAGTATGTTATAAACTAATCATGGTAATTATAACCTGCAATTAAATATGTATTTTACCTAGATGGTATAAACTAAAGACATTATTTATAGTATGGGATAGATATTAATGTGAAATTCATTCATACATTTGATAGAACAAATGTATGATTTTTTATTACACCTATGCTTAGCATGTTATGTGATATTATTGATAGTAGGATGTAAATTATATGAATCTTCTAGTTATATTTTGTTAACCAATCTTGCATAGTTGATATTGAGTGAGACAGACTTCACTGGCTTACTATCATCATAATTCTAAATGAAGACAATTCAATCAAGTGATGTGTATGAATTTTGATAGATCTATAGATCACTATTATTTATTATTTATTATTTATTATTTACTAATTATTATTTATTATTCTTGATCTATAAATTACTATAGAAGGAGAAGAAAAGAGAGAAGCTAAGCAAATAAGATGAAAGAAGTCATGGAACACCTAATGACACCTAAATGCTATAAATAGATAAGTGGTGTTTTTAAATTCAATAAATATATGTAAAATGTGGTGGTTTAAATTTAGGAAAATATGTAAATCATTACAATAATGTATAAATCGCTATCAAAAAACTAGTGATACATATGTAGCAATATTCTATAGTAATTTATTATAATTTGATTTCAATAACTAGTTATGTATACTAGGTGATATACTATTTCAAAATATAGGTATATTATATTCTAGTTTGTATAGGTTAGCCATTTAAAAATAGAGATCTAGTATTCTAGCCAGTCGACTAAATAGATCACAACAATCTGGTGTATTATCTAGTCTATTGGATAGGTTAAAAAGATATCTAATAATAGTGATTCTAATATCCATGTATATATAAATACCATATATGTGTGTTTAATTTATGTACTATGTATTTACTACAATATTGGTATATATACATGTAAATCTTCATAATAAAATTATCACCGAGTTTACTCTTCATATTTCCTATTTAAGTATACTACCAGGCCATTATCACCAAAACTTAATAATGTGTAACTGGTCCTTAATATCCACATATTGACTCACAAAATATATGGTTGAGTGTGTAAGGGGTGTAGCCATTATCATTGTACACATTATCACACTCGATAATAAGGGGTGTAACATTTAACATAGAAAATAAATGCTTTGATACCACATGTAACAAACCTGCTAGGAGCTAACTAGAAATACATGAAATCTTTTTTTAAAATTAAACAACATATGCTTTAAATAGATTACACCAAAACAATATAACTAGTGACCATATAAAATACTCTAATTGAGATAACTATAAATTTTCTCATGACATCTAATAGTTACTGATCACTGTTGACATATGAAACTCATCACAATACAACATAGAAAGTAATTACAAATATCCAGCCACTACTTGTACAATATATAGCCACTATTGTCAATCCATAGTAAATAGGTAATTATAGCTCTTCATGATAATGTTTTCAATAATAAATACAATATAATACAATGTACATAAATAAGATACGTAGCTTCCCAGATAATCAAATAGTTTGTGTTGAGGTCAACATACCCCCCTTTTTTGAAAATTGGGACCCTTGAGATATTATGAAGCTTAACCCTAAAAGCATGGCCTATTTTGAACATTGTTATAATTTGAAGATCATCTACTTGATATAAGTAGGCATACTAAGTTATGTTTTTCTTTAAGCTTGCCTGATGTTACTAATAATTGGCCTTCATGTCTTGAAGATGTAGGTTTCATGGAGTCCTTGCTCATAGTTCATGTTCTAAAACCCTAGCGTAAAACCTTGGTTCAAGTTTGAATTTGCATTTGGAAAGAGAATATTGGTGGGAATGTTTTAAAATTATTTTGGACTTGAGACCCACTTTTTATGTTAAGGCTTGGTCACATTTTTTAACACAACCAAACCTTAGCCTAAAAATTATGCCTTGGTCCCTTTTTTTTTCCCCCCTTTATTTCCTATATTTCTAACATGGTCTAATTTTTATGTCTAGCAAGGTCCCATTTATAGCATGATCCTCTTTGTTAAAAATTTAACCTAAAGCCTTAACCCTAAGGCCTCGCTCATGTTTATTAACATGAACAAGACCTTAGTCTTAATGCTTTACCCTAAGTTTTATCTCTTGAGTCTAACATTCATGTTGGTAGGATTATTTTTGTTTAAACATGGTCCCTTTATTATTTATTTAGCTTAAATTTTTAGCTCTAAGGCCTAATTCATGTTTATTAATGCAAATTAGACTTTAAACTTAAGGTATTTAGCCTAAGTCTTTATTATTTTATCCCATGTCTCACTTAAATATCATGCATCTTATAAGATCCAATGATCTGCACTTCCTCGTAGCCTTTCAATTAGATGATATGAAGAGATCCTAATAAAACTAAGCACTTAGTCCTTTGGACCAATCATGTACAAGTTCCCAAATCATGATCGAATGGCTCTCACTTCATCATAATTTTTAATCAGATAGATCAAATTAAGTCTGAGATCTCAAGAAGCCCTGTAAAGTCACCATGTGGCACTCTCACATTGAGACATAGGAGTTTCACGAGCATAAAATTGATGTTTGTACAACCATCATATGATGTCCATAAGGATATATTTGATGCTTTTATGACCATCAACTTTATTCCCATCAAAACTAAGAACTTCATGAGCCTAAATTTGGCATTTGCATGATTTTCATTTGATGTCTATGAGGATGTATTTGATGTCTTCAAGACCATCAAATTTAAGCTAATGGATTATTTTGCTCAAGACCAATATATACTAAAATATCATTTATAAAGCTCATGTGTTACATTTTCAGACTAATGGAACCTCTTGGAGGATGTTCAAGCACTTGAAATCTTTGAACTACAAATAATGAAATGGTCTCATAGTCTAAATATATGCAGAAATAAATTTAGTCTAATTTTATATCTTAAGGTCCCCATTGTATTTATTTGAATGCTATGAACCTTAGGCTAGATACTTATACTAAATCTTATTTTAAAAAAGGGTCCCTATGACACAAAATTTAGTCCAAATGCTATTAACTAAAGATTTTACTATTCTTATTAATACAAAAAAGCTCTATGTCAAAATTTAGCATTTGATCCTAATATCCCTTTGACCCCTTTGGGAATGTTCTAAGAATATTAATATAAGTAATTCAACCTAAAGTATGAATTGTGTTTATTAGATACAGCATAAACCTTGGATTAAAATATTTATCCATGGTCCTTTTCTATATAAATCCCAAAAAATTAGACATAAATACTTTAACCTAAAGTTCATTTCATGTTAAATAAACACAAAATGAACCTTAGCCTAAGGTATTTAAACCTAAGTCCCCATCTAAGTCCTTTGATTTAAAACTTAGTATAAAATATCTTAAGTTAAGTCTATAGCATGTTTGTTGACATGAAATAAACTTAGCATAAAATATTTTAGCCTAATTTATTTGATGTCTATGCACTAACTTAAAGCTCATGCACCTTATAGGATCAAATAGTTAGTTTTGTATTGTGATGGATGATCCAATAGCATGAAATCACCAACTAATTTTCAAAAAAACACCAAAATCCCATGGGTTCGACAAGTGGTGGACATGCATTCAACATATGACTGACAAAGGTGCCAGAGCTCAAAAAGCTAATGGAAGTGCCAAATGGCACAACCATAGGGCTCGATATAAAAAGGAACCAATGATAAGCAAGGGCCTGAATCACAATTAATGGCCCACATTGATCTGAGGATCTTGATCCAATAGCATAAAGTAAAAGGCATTTTTTAAATGCCAATGGCTAATGTTTAAATTCATTTATGAAAAATGCCATGAAAAGTGCTAGATAGACACCAAATAAGTGTCATGCAAACGCAAAGCAAAAAAAAAGAGACCTTGTGTGCTCAAAATGCAAAGGTATAAAGGTGGAGGTCAAAATAAAATTTGAGGCAGGTATAGAAGATATTTGGATCCACCCAAATTATACTTTAATCATAATTGAGGGGATTATAACTCAACCTTACAATTTACTTGTTTATGTTCCCAAAAAATTCACAGAGCAAGAAATTGCATCCCAGCTTCTTTATGGGGTTGATGGAGTGTGAAAGGATAAGAAGAAGGGTCTCTCTATCCTTTCCTTTTATAATTAGAAGAACTATCTTGAAATATTTTAAGCAAGTGGACACCATGGCCAGACACATAGATTCTTTTTTTTCAATTGGATGACCTCATGTATTGGTATCCTAATAACATAGTGGGTAACCATTTGAAGAGAAAATAACTACCCAAGCCAATCTATGAGAATTAACTTGGTCCTTATGACACTCTCCACATTAGGGCCAGCAAATTTAAATAAGTACAAGTTAGGTTCAAGAAACATAATGTTAGACTTGAACACAAATTAACTATTGATGAAAAACCAATAGGTGACATATGGAAAATGGCACCTATGCAATATCATCTACTGCTTGGACCATCAAAGCCTCCTTAAGATAAACCATAATTATAAGAGAAGTAACCCCAAACCCAAATCACAAAAGGTCCTAGTAAGGACAAGTTAGAAGAGAGGCTTAATAAGGGATCTTCATCTTTAACCCTACTGCAAAGACCAGCATCTCTCATTGAGTACCTAAACATGATAGCCTTGGAGTCTAATGAAATAGTAGAGGATGCACTTAAAGTGATAGCTAAATCTTATGGGTTAGAAGAAGAGGAGGGGAAATCTCAATAACCCTAGGAGAAAGTATAATAACTTAAGAAGGATAGAGGAAAAGAGGTTGTTTTAGATTTAATTCTAGTACCACCCCCATAAAAAAGAAAAGTAGAATTAGCCTTGGTCTAAGTTGGATCAAAGAGGCTAAAGTTATTTTTCACTCATCCTGCAAGTGAAATCAACTTATTCAGTGAGGAATACCCTATTCATGTACCAATCATCCATTATTGGTTCACATATACCAAAAATTTAGAAGATCTCCTCCTATTCTCACTCATGGGCCTTGACCAAGGCTATTAAAAATGTTGTGCATGATGACATCAAGCCTTAGATAAATGTTTTCATGAAATAAGAAGTAGAAAGAAGGATAGTGACCATTATAGGGTTATAAATTAAATAGATGGATTCTCTAGGAACATCAAACAACATAAAGATAGAGGTCCTAGAACCTCCAAAATACATAGAGTCATCTACTAATGTGCAATTCAATCCATAAATTGCTAGATTAGAGAGAGTAACATTAAGGAAAACCATGGTGGGAAATGAAGAGTTCACATTCAAAAAGGTTGAACCTTTTATAGGTTTAACTCTAGATGGAGGGTAGCAACCTGGTGAACTAGCTATCCATGAAGAAGATATTGAAATCCTAACTAAGGCTCACTCAGTTCAATTCAGAGTTGGCATTAGAGGAATGAAATAGAGGATTCATAATTTAGATAATAAAAAGGATAACTTAGAGACCCATGCCATATTATCAGTGCCTAAGGCTATAATAAATAGGTTTTAATCATCCTTTTTCAATATGTTTGACTCTTTAAAGTCAATGAAATTAAGGCAAGATGCATTGAGCTAGCAGAGTGAGGTGGCCAAAGGATTGATAACAAAGTGGAAAGATGTAGAGAGAAAGATAAACTATCTCATAAATATATTTATGAGGAATAGGATCCCTAATTTCAAAACCATTAGCCTAGCCCACCTAAATTTTATATTTAGGATAATGGTGGATAAGATCCAAATTTTAAGTTTTTGGTCAATAGGCTTGGACATACTCCTTAGGGATGATGAAGAGCTAATTTCAAAGGTTAAGTAACTCCTTTACACCATGTTGGATAATCTTAGAAATACTATAGCCTTGTGAATTATTTATGATGTAGAATATAAACATAAAGTCACCTTGGTGATGTAGGAAGTAAAGGGCAAAAATTGGGGTCAATCAGGTAGTGACAGTAGTTGAATTTTGGGCATCTTCACTACTGAAGAAAATATTATTGAATCTATGAGTATTAAATAATCAATGGTAAGGGATTATAGAGATTTTGAGGACTTATCTGACCAAGAATATATTTGCCTCCTAAAGCTAGCTATGGATTTAGAACTTGTCAAAGAACAACATCAAAGGGTTACGAAGCTTCTACAAGAGTAATAGGGGAACCCTTCGGTAATGGGCCCACTAATTAGTGACTATTCATTTTTGTAAAATCATTATAATATTTGAAATATGAATATTCTTTTGTAAAGGCATATGATAGTTTGTTAGCATATTTGCCTCTAAGTCAGTCTAGTTTTGAAAAGCAAGTGTATTCTAGAACTTTTTAAAGAAGGATAGTTGTCCTTATCTTTTGTACATTTGTATCTCACAACTGACCAGTATACTCCCTTGTCTTTCTATGAAAGGAAGTACTACCATCTTGTAAAGGAGGAGAATTTTGAGCAAATTTTTATACTTTGGGAAATTAATATTATCAAAGAATTCTGTGAAGATTGTCCAAATTTGATGTGTCAATTATTAATGTGTTTTTCTCTCAATTTTCAGTTCTAAGCAAGAATTTGAATGGTTTCATGAATTCTAAATTTGAATTTTCCATACAAGGTTTCTAATTTGTGCTTATGCTAGATTAGTTGAAGGATATTTATTTTATTTTATTTTATTTGTTCTATATTTAGATGTGCTAATGCTATTTGAGTTTGGTAACAAATCTTTAAAGTAAAATCTAGTTCTTACTTGTATAATTTCATATTATCCTTATAAATTTACCTAGTGTATGATGATATCTAAGCTTATGCCATTTTGCATCATATACTAGTTAAATGTAGGTTCAATTATAATTGAAACTTTATCATGATATTTGAGTCAAGAATTAGCAATCACTTGTTTCCTTTCTACCTTACCCTTCTCTTTCACTTATTTTTAATTAAATCACTCTAGTTTAGACTTCATTAAAAATATCCATTTAGATTAGTCTGTGGTTTTAGTTTTTATCACAATTAACTATTATTAGTAGCGATACTTACAATTTGTAAATAATTAGACCATTATGGCTCCCAACCATCCATTAATATAAATTTTATGGAATAGATAAACATTGCCTTGATGTTATTTCACCACAGGTAATATAAGTTGTCAAAATATGCTACTCATGCTTTGAATTCCTGTAATTCTAAAATGAGATTATTTGAACACTAAGGACACCCATATGGTACACATAGAGGCATCAACAAATCCTTGTTGGTGCTAGAAGGAGAGCCTTCTTTGTTAATTACCTAAATCTTTACTTATCTTAGTGTGTTTTGATCTAAGATTGGTGATATCTTTGCACTTTGGAGTAATTGTTTGCTTAAAAGTGTAAATATCATTGATCTTTGTGGTTTGTGACATATCTTTGTGCTTCCTTTAGACAAAGATCAAGTTCTTTGAGGTTGATGCTTACTTTTGTTAAAAATAGCTTAAGATTTGAAAATGTATAGTATTTAAGGTTAGAATAGCTTGTTTTGATCAAGGGTTGGCATATATTTCATAGATTTGAGTTTATTTGAGCTTAGACTTATAAATATAGACCATCTTTGCATAATTGGACACATATTTGAGCTATCTTAATCAAATATTTATGTCTTTTACACAATATTTTCAAAAGGAGCCTAATACACTGGTTTAATCCTTTTTCTTTATAAATATTAACTTGATACATCATATTTCAAATAGGATATTTAATCTTCAAGCTATAATTACCTAGGATTTGAACAAGATCACAATCAGAGACAAGAAATCCTTTACTTGACCTTGAATTTCATAAGAAAATTAGGTGAGATAAAAGTAGGCATAGACATTCCAAATCTTTTCCAACCTCACCTCTTCAAGGTACCTTTGCCTTCAACCTTCATCTAGATATGGCTCGATTGGGAGATTCTTAAATTAACATACTAGGCATGGTACATGATCTCCCATGTAACCCTAAAAAGTACTTTCTGACATTTAGTCCAACTGGTATTGTGACTGATGAAGAGCACATTAAATCTTTTAAAGTTGATTTAAGGTTACTAAATGTTATGCATGAATATGTAGCGTGTAGGTTGTTCCCCTTTACCTTTAAATATGTTGCTTACGAATGGTCTTTGAATCTACCTGACAATTATATTACTAGTTAGGATTATTTCACTCATGTTTTCATAGACCAGTTTGGTAAAACTATTAGTCCATGTGTCATATATCACCAGTTTACCACCATCAAGAGAGATGCAAGCAAGCCCATAAGGTCTTTTAATTCTAGGTTCTATAAAATATATATCAAAACCATAGAACCTTATAAACATGATGATGTTTTATCTCTATAAATCTACAAAGATGTAGTAGATACCATGACCTCTATATTTTTGAAAGTATCTATTCCAATTATAACTTCATTAGCTAGGACTTATTTTGAGGCAATGATCATCAATGATCAAATGTAGCCCCAGGGATAAATGGCCTATTCTATTCCAAATATAAACCCACATATGCCCATTCTAAACATCATCCCCAACAACAACTAGAATATTATAGCCTTGAATCAACTCCCAAATCTTAATCAATTGCCTTTGAGTTATGTTGCTCCCAATCAAAACCTAAGATTCTTGAGTTATCCTGCCACTAATGGATTCAATGAAAATGATCAAAGATCTTTAGTAATAATTACTAGTATTAACAATAACTAGGTACACAATCTTAAAAACCCTAAGAATTAAAATGAGTCTATCTTAAAAATGGTCCAAAAATTAAGCACTAATTTCCTTCAGTTACATAAAAAATAGGCAATACTAGAGAGAGGTCTGGTAAGAACTTCTCATTTCAAAGGTTTAATAGGCCAAATAATAGGTTTTAAAATGATAGTTTCCATAATAATAAGGCTAATGAACCATCTTATAGCAATAGGATTATGGACATTAATCTTACTGATATTATTTTGCCTAATTATTGTAGAGGACATTATACAACCAAGCATGGTGAGATTGACTGCATTGAGTTTTGTAAATATTTTGAGGCCTTCCAAGAATATTTGGATACATTTTAAGTGGTCCCTAATAAGGATGGTGGTGCAAGAACCTTAGGATCCAAATCATCTAATCAGGTCAACATGGTGGATACCTTTGATTTCCCCTTTCAAAAAGATAATGAACCTGATGATGTCCTTGAGGAGATCCAGGCCTTCCAAAAATTCTTGAAGAAGACCTATCCCTTGAGGAATAGAGATCATAGGTAGCCCTTGACTACCTCAATGCCTTCAATTAACTTTGGAACTCCTTCAGACACTTCTTCGAGCAATAATCCAAAACCACCCAAAGGGAGTACCTCTAAACTTAATGTTGATGTTCCTAGTTCTTCAAATAAAACTAGTTATAATATTGTTGATGACATGTAAAAGATAAAATATAAAATCACATTACATTACATGAATTAACTTATATCACATAACAAAGGGACCTCTTGATAGAATAACTATCAAATAAATCCAACAAGCTACCCAAGGTTGACCATGTTAATGTGACTGTATATAAAGCTAAGGCAAAATCTCCTCCTTACCTACTCATAGTCAGGATGTTTGATTAGAATTTTCATAATTATTTATTAGATTCTGGTACATCCACCAATATCATGCTAGAAGGTATTTACAAATAAATTGGCTTAACACCTATAAATTTTGATAAGGTTAGCACCTAATTAGACAAATCTAGATTCAAGGTGGTTGGAGAGTTATTAAATGTTCATATACAATTGGCTTCTGAGCCTAGAGTGCAGTAGTTTATTGATATCCAAGTTGTTGAAATTCTTGATGTTTATGGGATCTTGTTAAGCAAGGAATGGACCAAAGCTCTGAATGGATACATTTCCATAGATTTCTCACATTTTTGGCAGCCTTGGAAAGGAGTTCCAAACCAAATCAAGGTTGAGAGAGAACTAAGGATGAAGCAAATGATCACTAAATATAATGTTGTCAATGAAATGGTCAACATAATTGACTTAAACTTGGGGGTTTTCATCCTAAATATTGTAAAGATATGTGATCCCAAAAGTACTCATGTCATTCTTGGGCTATGGAAGATATATTTTGATGAGGCTAAGTGTAAGGTTGGATCTAGAGTTGTTATCCTAACTGATCTTATTAGTAAGGAATACCATGTTTCTTATAGAATCCAATTCCCATGCACTAACAATCTTATTGAATATGAATCCCTTATCCTAGTTCTAAATTTTTTTATAAAAAATAAAGTCAAATAACTACTAGTATATGGTGATTTAGAACTAGTGGTCAACCAGGTGAGAATCAAATATCAATACAAAATCTCATACTTTAAGAGGTATAAGTTTAGGGTCTGGGATCTAATTGAGTCTTTCGATGTTTTTAGCATTGTATCCATCCCCAGATAAGAGAATAAATTTTTTGATGAGTTAGCATCTACTATATCCAATCTCATACCCAACCAATACTCCCCCAACTTCATCATTGAGTTGATACCTTGTCTTTCGGTCACTAATAATGTAAATCATTTTCAAGTATTTAGTGATAATCAACATATCTTATATTTCATGACTAATTCTAAAGCATTTGAGGCTTACATCATTGATGAGATTGATTAAAATGCATCTAAAGAAGGCAAGTTTGATGGTAAGGTCATTCAACTAAATGACAATAAAATTCCAAAAGGCATGATTGCTTTAGAGAGGTTATTTGATCAAGACAAGTTGGCTGAGGTTTTTAAGATTCCTAAGATAAGTGGGAAGGACTATAATGCAATGGATCTTGGCCCCCAATATCAACCCTATCTGGTAAACACTAGAAAGGCTTGCACTAACATTGAGAATAAGAAGGCCAAAGAGTTGTTAGCCCAGTATAAGGATGTCATAATTTAGTCCTATGATGACTTGAAGATCTTTGATCCAAGATTCATCATCCATACTATACCCCTTAAATAAATTTGTTAACCCTTTAGGAAAAATCAAAGGCTAGTGAACCCTATATTAGAACCAATGATCTTTAAAGAGTTCAAGAGATTACTAGATGTTATAATTGTGTTTCCAATCAAGCATTATACCTGGGTGGCCAATTTTTTACCAGTCATGAAGAATAATGGTGAGATTAGGCTATGCATTGACTTTAGAAATCTGAACAAAGCATCTAAAAATGATAACTATCCTCTTCCCTCTCTTGACTAGGTGATACAAGTTATTCCAAGTTTAGCTATCATGTTTTTTCTTGATGGATTTTTAGGATACAACCAGGTGTTTGTTGACAAAGAAGACAGGATGAAAATAGTGTTCACAACCAAATGGGGAACATTCATCTACAAAAGAATGTCTTTTAGTTTAACAATGAAAGAGCTACTTTTCAAAGGGCCATGGACCATGCCTTCCAAGGTCTAATAGGTAAGTGCATATTTATATATATGGTTTATCTAATCATATTTTTTAAAAATAGGTAAGACCACTTTATGCATTTACAACAAGTATTTAAAAGATGCAGAAGATATGGAATTTCCTTAAACCCCAAGAAAATTATCTTTTGTGTTACTAAAGGAAAATTGTTGGGTCTTGTTATAACTAAGGATGGGATCTCCATAGATCCTAAAAGGGTGGAAGCTATATCTAGGATAGAGCCTCCAAATAGTATGAAAGAGTTAAAATCATTTTTTGTTAAGATAAACTTTGTAAGGAAGTTAATTTATGGCTTTGTAGAGATTGTCAAGCCATTTAATGACATGCTAAAGAAAGATGCTAAGGTCACTTAGAATGAGGAATCTAAGAAGGAATTCAATGACATCAAATAAGAAATTATCCAAGCTCAAATCCTAATTAGGCTTAACTTTTCAAAGGACTTCTATCTCTATTTTTTTTCCTCTGACCATACTATGGCTATAGTTTTGACTCAGAAGGTTGATGGGTGTGATCACGCAATAGCTTTCATGAGTAATAACTTTAATAATGTTTAATTGAATTATTGATTGATTAATAAATAAGCATATCCATTATTTAAGGTAGTAAATAAATTTAGACAGTATATCCTTAGAAATAAGGTGCATGTTATTCTACCTAACCCTACCATAAAACTTGTGTTGAGCTAGAATGAACTTGGGGAACGTAGAGGTAAATGGATGTTAGTTTTGCAAGATTATGACATAGAAATGAAAATCAAAAAATTGTTAAGGTTCCAAGCCTTGATCCAAATGATTTCTAATACCAACCCTAGGTTAAGTATTATGCAAGTTGATCAGTATAAATTTCAATCTAGTGAGTGGTATGATTCCATCATTCATTTACTAATTAATGGTACTTGTCCTATAGGACTAATAAGGGAGCAAAAGAGGGCCTTGAGGCTCAATACAGCCCATTATTTGATAAAACATGGGGTCTTATATATAAATAACTTTGAGGGGGTCTACCTGAGGTTATCTCAAAAGAGGAAGCTACCCAAATCATGAGAACCTTCCATGAGAAATTTGGTAATGAACACCCATCTGGGAAGACTACAACCCACAAGATTATTAGAGTTAGCTACTATTGGCCAACTATTTTCAAAGATGCTCATAGGCATGTGAGGGAATGTCACTCGTACTAGATATTTAGCACCAAGGAACCTAAGGTAACTATGCCTTTGTAACTATTTATGGTTGATAAAGCCTTTTCACAATGGGGGTTAGACATTATAGGGGTGATTAACCCTAATTCATTTGAAGGTCACATATTCATCTTAACTACCATATATTATTACATAAGTTGGGTTGAAGTTGTATCCACCAAATAATTTAGGATGGAAGAAGTGATTAGTTTCTTAGAAAATAACATATTTACTAGATTTATAACTCCAATCTCTTTAGTTGATAATGGGTCTGCATTTACATCCATAGAGATGATTGAATGGGAGTATGATAATGGCATTTGTCTAAAGTTTGTATCTAACCATTATCCCCAAGGAAATGGAGTCTCTAAATCTAGCAATAAGAACTTAATGAAGGCAATCAAGAAGTCTATTACAAATAAGCCTAGGACTTTGCACAAACTCCTCAAGTATGCACTATGGGCAAATAGGATAAAGATCAAATAATCCCTGAAGGCATCACCATTTATATTAGTGTATAGAAAAGATCCTATTTTCCCTATCACTCTCAAGTTTCCCACGTACAAATTCATGTAAGAGTACATGGAAGAAGGCCAATAGCTTACAAACTCAAGATTTCTAGACATCATTCAGATGGAAGATGAAAGAGATAAAGCCTTTGCTGATTTTAGCAGACATTAGACCACATTAAAAAGGTGGTTTGATAAAATATCAAAGATTAAGGTGTTTAGACAAGGAGACATAGTTCTCCTTTGGGCCAAAGCATCTAAGCCTAAGGACAAGCATAGAAAATTCACATCTTTATGGATTGGACCTTATCAAATTATAGACACATTAGGAAACAACACCTTCAAGCTTAAGGATATACAAGGATCAGAGTTCACACTTCCCACCAATGGGTAGTACCTCAAGCATTACTTCTTTGCTACTCCTCCTGAGGTCTTTATGGAGTAAACTGTAAGATGGTTAGACTTAGTATAGGTAGCCTAGTTTTTTTTTTTTTAGCTCTTTTCTTCCTATCCCTTGTTTTTATATAAGCATGTATATATTTATCCATTTCCTTTTATTTATAGCTTTTGTTGTGTGTTTACTTTTATTGCTTTGTTCCTTATTTCTAATAAGTCCTTTTGGACAACCTTGAGCTCAAAGTTATTTAGTTTTCTTGGAGCCTTTAAAGTTTAGGAATGTGGGTATGAACCTAACATATGCTAATCATGGTTTAAAAATGTGAGTCTAATGTTGTGATTTAAGGAAACTGGTAAACACTAATTAATAGGTTAAATATTTTATGAGAACTTGAACATTGTCTTGACCTAATTTTGGTTTTAATGAGATTTGCACTTATAGGATGAAATCTTATTCTATTGAGGCACAATAATTTTTGCACTTAAAAAACATCCTTTCCTAGGACAATGGTTATAGCCATAGGTGATTTTATCAGGATCAAACATTTGACCAAATCTTCAAACCTAGCTACCCTAGTTCCCAACCTTACTAAAAGCATAAAAGATCTAAAAAATACAAAAAATAACAATGCAATACAAAATCAAAAGCTTCTCAAGCATAAGTGGTTTTGGTAATCTCCACCAAGGTTATGGACATCTAGTTGGCAATGGAGCAAGGCCATGAGTAGAGCCAAAGGCATCTCTGTTAGGGCTATGCATGTTTGACTAGTATCAGAGCAATACCCAAGCCTTCCCTAAACTAGAAGCTATGGATGTATGACATTGATCAAGAGGAGTGGATGACTTAATTGTTTTTCTGAACTAGAGTCTTTAAGTTTTAACATATTGGTATATTTCCCCCCAAAGTCACCATTTATTGAGGTCAACATACCCCCATTTTTGAAAATTGGCACCCTTGAGATATTTTGAAGCTTAAACCTAAAATCATGGCTTGTTTTAAACATTATTAGAATTTGAGGATCATCCACTTAACAAAATTAGGCTTATTGAGTTATGTTTTACTTTAAACTTGCCTAACATTTCTAATAATTGGCCTTCATGTCTTGAATATGTAGGTTTCATGGAGTCCTTGCTCATAGGTTCATGTTTTAAAACCCTAGATAAACCCTTGGTTTAAGTTTAAATTTGAATTTGGTAGGAGCAAATTGGTGGGAATGTTTTAAACTTGTTTTGGAATTGAGTCCCAATTTTTATGTTAAGGTCTAGTCATATTTTTTAACATAACCAAACATTAGCCTAAAAATTATGCCTTAGTCCCCTTTTATTTTTCTCCCCTTTGTTTCCTATATTTATAAAGTGGTCTAATTTTTATGTCTAGCAGGGTCCCTTTTATAGCATGATCTTTTTTGTTTAAAACTTTAGCCTAAGGCCTTAACCCTAAAGCCCCATTCATGTTTATTAACATGAATGAGACCTTAGTCTTAATGCTTTAGCCTAATTTTTATCTCTTGATTCTAACATTCATGTTGGTAAGATCCTTTTTTTTAAGCATGGTCCATTTGTTATTTATTTAGCCTAAAGTTTTAGCTCTAAGGCCCCATTCATGTTTATTAACATGAATGAGACTTTAGACTTAAGGATTTATCCTAAGTCTTTATTAGTTCATCCTAGGTCTCACTTAAATATCATGAATCTTAAAATATTCTATGATTATCGCTTCCTCATGGCCTTTTAATCAAATGATATGAAGAGATCTCGATCAACCTAAGCATTTAGTCCTTTGGACAAATCACGTATAAGATCATAAATTGAAATTAGATGGCTCTCACTTCATCATTATTTTTAATTGGATGGAGTGAATTGAGTCTGAGATCCTGTGAATCCCTATAGAGTCATCATGTCACTCTCACATTAGGACATAGGATTTTGATGACCTTAAACTTGACATTCGTGCGACTGTCATTTAACATCCATGAGGATGTATTTGATGTTCGCATGACTGTCAAATTTAAGCCCATCAAAACTAAGAACTTCATTAGCCTAAATTTGATGTTTGCATGACTATCATTTGACATCCATAAGGACATATTTGATGTCTACGAGACCATCAAATTTAAGTTAATGGATTATTTTTCTCAAGACCAAGATATACTCCAAAATATCATTTAGAAAGCTCATGAATTAAATTTGTAGATTAATGGAACCTCTTAGAGAACATTCAAGCACTTGAAATATTTGAACTAAAAATAATGAAATGGTCTCATAGTCTAAATATATGTATAAATGAATTTAGTCTAAGTCTATATCTTAAGGTCCCCATTGTATTTTTTTGAATGTTGTGAACCTTAGGCTAAAGACTTATACTAAATATTATTTTAAAAAAGGGTTCCTGTGACATGAAACTTATCCCAAATACTTTTAACCAAAAAAATTATTGTGCTTATTAATACAATAAAGCTCTATGTCAAAATTTAGCATTTGTTCCTTATATCCCTTTGAACCCTTTGGGCATGTTTTAAGAAGCTTAACATAAGTATTTTAACCTAAATTATGTGTTGTGTTTATTAGATACAATGTAAACCTTGGCTTAAAAATTTTATCCATGGTCTTTTTTGTATAAATCTTAAAAAACTGAGACATAAATACTTTAGCCTAAAGTTAATTTTGTGTTCAATAAACATAAAATGAACCTTAACCTAAGCTATTTAAACCTAAGTCCCCATCTAAGTCCTTTGCTTTAAAACTTAGTATAAAATATCTTAACTTATGTCTATATTGTGTTTGTTGACATGAACTAAACTTAGCATAAAATATTTTAGCCTAATTTTTTTTATGTCTATGCACTGACTTAAAGCTTGTGCACCTTGGAGGATTCAATGGTTCACACTACATTGTGATGGATGATCCAATGGTGTAAAATGGTTGATGACTTTTCAAAAAAACTCCAAAATCTCATAGGTTAAATAAGTGGTAGATGTGCATTCAACCTATGACTTACAAAGGTCCTAGAGCTCAAAAATCCTGTGGAGGTTCTAAGTGGCACAACCATAGGGCTCAATACAAAAAATAACCATTGAAAAGTGAGGGCTTGAATCACAATCAATATCCCAAGTTGATCTAAGGATATTGATCGAATGATGCAAAGTAAAAGGCATTTTTTAAATGCCAACAACTAGTGATTAAAGGCATTTATGAAAAATGCCATGAAAAGTGATAGATAGATACCAAATAAGCACCATGCAAGCACAAAGCAACAAAATAAGAGACCTTGTGTGCTCAAAATGTGAAGGAATAAATGTAGAGATAAAAATCAAATCTAAGAAATGTATAATCCTAGGTATAAATAAGCTACTAACATGAAATATTTAAAGCCTTATGTCTTACACAAAAATCCCTAAGGGAACTTGGATTGATTATAGTGAATCTATGAAAAATTTAATTATTATTTGAGCACGAAGGAGTTATACCAAAGACCATTTGCAATCTAATTGAGAGTAATTTGAAACTATGAAAGCCATGGAAGCTCAAAGATAACAATTGAGGGATGAGACTAAATTATTCCTATCTACAGATAATGATGGAAGGGTTTTTAAAGGCATTGACCTCGACACTATAGCCTTAAACAATGGCAATAAGAATTGGTCTGATATGTTTTAGACCATCAAGGAGATGCCATCCATCACCAAAGAAGAAAAAAGGATTGCCATAGTTAGCAAGAGGTACTACGACTTAGTTTCAATTCAAATGGCTAGTCTCTATCTTGTTGATACTGAACTAGAGGTACTCCATTGCATTAATATCCTTACCCCTATTTGTGTATATTGTAGAATTGATAATGACTATATCATTCATGAAGGGAGCTCTAAGAGAGTTGATATATTTCTTGACTAGCCTTTGAGAGATATTAAAAACTCCCAAAACCCCATTTGGATCTACCCATCATTAAGTAATGGACCACCAAGCATGACCTTGACACCATTATTAGGCCATGGTTACTCCAAGGGAGCCATGTTATCTAAGACCCTACTATAAACATCCCAGTTGCCTAATTCAAAGAGGTAATTAGTGTAATCATGACCCTATTAAATAGAATATATGGATCCCCTATAACCACATTTATCAATAAGATCTAGGTATCCTATGTCTACTTCATGGTAGAAAAAGGTCTCACTCCCCCAATTGGAGACATGATTAATATCCACCTAGGGAATAAATTTACACCTATCAAGAAGAAGACTAGAAAATAATTTTTCATGATGTATTACCTATTGAATAATCTACTAGCCTCCACCTAGATCCCTCACATTAAAAATTGGCCACCTAAGGGCAAACTCATAATCTCCCATCATTATTTGAAGTTACATATTTTCAAATATAGACACCACATGCAGTTCATTTGTGATTGTGTCTATCCTACTTTGGTAGAAAATATCATAGGGATCCCTATGCCTGAGGTAATCCTTCTAATCAGTAAGTATGTAGAACTAATAGGAGATATCTAGCTTTACCTAGATTGCACTATAATTAGAATTGAGAGGATTCTGACTCAACCTTACAAGTTACCTATTTATATTCCTGATAAATTAGCAGAGTAAGAAATTGCATCCCATATTATTCATGGGGTTGATGGAGTGTGAAAGAAGAAGAGGAAGGGTCTCCTCCATCCCTTTCCTTTGATAATTAGAATAATTGTCTTGTAGGATTGGAAGCATGTGGAAACCATGGCTAGACATAGAGATTATTTTATTTTTCAATTGGATGACCTGATGCATTGGGATCTTACTATCATAATGGGAAACCATTTGAAGTGAAAATAGCTACCTAAGTTAGTCTATGAGCATCAACTTGGTCCTTATGACACTCTCCACATTAGGGCTAAAAATTTTATAGAAGTTTTGGCTAGGTTCAAGAAACATCATGTTAGATTTGAACATAGATTGATTATTAATGAAAAACCACCAGGTGATATTTGGAAAATGGCACCTATGCAATTTCATCTATTACTTGGACCATCAAGGCCTCCTCAAGATTAACCATAGGTATAAGGGCATAAAACCCAAACCCAAATCACATAAGGTCCTAGTAAAGAGAAGATGGAAAAGAGGCCTAGTGAGGGACCTTCATCTTTAGCCCTACCACAAAGACCAGCATCTCCCATTGAGTACTTGGTTGTGATAGCCTTGGATCCCAAAGAAATAATAGAGGATGTACTTAAATTTCTCACTAAAGCTTATGGGTTAGAATAAAAGGAGGAAAAAACTTAGTAACCCCAAGAGTAAGAAAAAGCACTTGAGAAGGATAGAGGAAAAGAGGTTACTTTGGATTTAATTCTAGTAGCACCCCCACAAAAAATAAAGGCAAAATTAGCCTTGGTCCTAGTTGGATCAAATATGCCAAAGTTGGTTTTCACTCATACTTTAAGTGAAATCAACTTGTTTAGTGAGGAATAGCATATTCATGAACCAGTCATCCCTGATTAATTCATTTATGGAAAAATGCAAAATATCCCCTCATATTCCCACTCATGGGCCTTGACCAAGGATTTTAAAATTGATGTGCATGATAACATTAAGCCTTGGATAAAAACTTTGATGAAAGAGGAAGCATAAATAAATATAGTGACCATTGTAAGGTCAAAAATAAAATAGATGGATGCTCTAAGAGCATCAAGTAGCACAAGGATAGAGGTCTTAGAACCTCTAAAATACATAGAATTGTCTTCTAATATACAATTCAATATAGAAATAGCTAGATTAGAGAGAGTAATAAAAAGGAGAGCCATGGTGAGAACTGAAGAGTTCACATTCTAAAAGGTTGAACCTTTTACAAGTTTAACTCCAATTAGAGGGCAGTAGTCTTGTGAACTACCTATCCATGAAGAGGATATTGAAATCTTAATTGAGGCTTACTCAACTCAATTCAGAGCTAGTATTGGAGGAATGAAATAGAGGATTCATAATTTAGAGAAGGAAAAGGAGAACTTAGAGACCCAAGCCATCTTATCAATGCTTGAGTCTATAATAAATATGTTTGAAGCACCCTTTTCTGATATGTTTAAATCTTTAAAGTCAATGAAACTAAGGTAAGATGCATTGAACCAGTAGAGTGAGGTGGCCAAAAGATTGATAACAGAGTGGAAAGATGTAGAGACCAAGATAAGGGATCTCATCAATATTTTGATTAGGAATAATATTATTAAGTTTAAAACCATTAGCCTAACCCACCTAAATGCTATATTGGGAATAGTGGTGGATAAGATCCAAAGTTTAAGTTCTTGGTCAGTAGGGTTGGACAAACTCCTTAGGTATGATGAAGAGATGATTGCTAGGATTAAGAAGCTATTTGGCACCATGTTGGATAATATTATAAAGACTACAACCCTAGGAATTATTGATGATGTAGAATATAAACATAGAGTCACCTTGGTGATGCAATAAGTAAAGGGAAAAAGTTAGGGTCAATCAGGCAATGACAACAGTAAAATTTTGGGCATGATCTTCATTATTGAAGAAAAGATTATAGAAGCTAGGAGTATTAAAGAATCAATGGTAAGGGATGATAAATATTTTGAGGACTTAACTGACCAAAAGATATTTGCCTCCTGGAGCTAGCTATGGATTTAGAATTTGTCAAGGAACAACATCAAAGGGCTATAGAGCTTCTACAAGAGCAACAAGGGAACACTTCAGTAATGGGCCCACCAATTAGTTAATATTCTTTTTTTTAAGAGCATTGTAATATTTGAAATAGTACTATTCTTTTGTAAAGGCATATGTTAGTCTGTTAGCATATTTACCTCTAGGTCAGTCTAGTTTTGAAAAGCAAGTGTATTCTAGAACTTTATAAAGAAGGATAATTGTCCTTGTCTTTTATAAATTTGTATCTTAGAATTGACTGGTATACTACCTTATCTTTCTATAAAAGGTAGTACTACCATATTGTAAAGGGGGAGAATTTTGAGCAAATTTGTATACTTTGAGTAATTAATATTATCAAGGAATTCTGTGAAGATTGTTCGAATTTGATGTGTTAATTTTTAATCTAGCTTTCTCTCAATTGTCAGTTCTAAGATTGAAGTTAAATGGTTTCATGAATTCTAAATTTGCATTTGTGATACAAGGTTGCTAATTTGTGATTATGCTAGATTAGTTGAAGGATCTTGATTTTGATTCATTATATTTGTTCTATATTTAGATGTGTTAATGTTATTTGAGTTTGGTAACAAATCTTAAAGTAAAATCTAGTTCTTACTTTTATAATTTCATATTATCCTTAGAAATTTGCCTAGTATATGGTGAGATCTAAGCTTATGCTATTTTACATCACATACTGACTGGTTAAATATAGGTTCAATTATAATTGAAACTTTGTCATGATATTTGAGTCAAGAATTAGAAATCACTTGTTTTTTTTCTACCTTACCCTTCTCTTTCACTTATTTTTAACCAAATCACTCTAGTTTAGACTTCATTAAAAATATCCATTTATATTAGTTTATAGTTTTAGTTTTGATCATAATTCATTATTATTAGCAGAGATACAATTTGTAAAGAATTAGATCATGATGGCTCCCAACCATCAATTAATATAAATTTTGTGGAACAGATAAACATTGATTTTTCATTATTTTATCACATGTAACATAAGTTGCCAAAACCTACTACTTATGCTCTAAATTCTAAGAATTCTAAAATAAGAAGTGTTCTTTGAACACTAAGTACATCCCTATGGTACACATAGAGTCATCAATAGTTTTTTTAATGAGGAATCAGGTATGAGAAGGAGAAGAAAAGAGAGAAGCTAAGTGAATAGGATGGAAGAAGTCATGGATCATCTGATCACATCCAAACACTATAAATAGATAAGTGGTGTTTTTAAATCTTGTAAATATATGTAAAATTTGGTGGTTTAAATTTATAAAAATATGTAAGTCACTATAGTAATGTATAAATCACTATCAAAAAACTAGTGATACATATGTAGAGATATTCTATAGTAATTTATTATGCTATGAATTCAAAAATTGGTTATGTATACTAGGAAATCTGTTATTTCAAAATCATGAATATTTAGATTACATATTGTATTAGTGTAATCATGAATGATACTGAGTAAGGAGTGAGGACTTCACTTTCTTACTATCATTGCAATGTCAAATGAGAGCAATCTGATTAAGTGGTGTGTATGAATTTTGATTGATCTATAGATCGTTATTATTTATTATTCTTGAAAACTTTGGCCAAAGTATGTTTAGTGAGACATTGTAATTTCATGAGTATGATTTACATGTTTTTGTGATATATTGTAATATAACAAGTTTTTTTAATACACTATGTGTTTAGTTTTATAAATCATATAACACACAGGTACTAACTTATCTCTTTGGATTCTTGTGCCATCATGGTCTACTCATTCATGAAGGAAGGATTACTATAGGGGATCATTGGTCCATGGTTGGTGTGTAAAAAAACTCGGATGATGCTTTCCCTCCCCACAACAATACTTACTTGGAGATAACACTTAGGATTGCCATAGATACTAGAGTTTAGGAACTATGCTTTGAGGAGCCATGTATTTTATATATTTACTTGTATTATATTATAATTATTATTGGAACATTATCATGAATAGATATATTTTTTTATTATTTGTACATTGATAGTAATGGTTACAGGCATGTATTAGTCATGGCTAGTTTATTGTAATTACTTTCTATATTTGTATTGTGATGTGTTTTCTTATATTGATAGTGATCAAAGATGTATGACATGGTATACTTCATTTGTAGTTTTATCACTTAGATTATCTTGTATGATCATTGGTTAGATTCTCGTGGTGTAATATATTAATAGTATATGTGTTTAAATTGAAAAAAATAATGTATTTCTAGTTAGATCCCAGTTGGGTTTTTACATGTGGTTGCAGGTTTCTTAGCCAGTTTTACATGTGTTAATTAATGTGGTATGTGATGCTATAGTAATATGTGAAGTTTTTGAAAAACCAAAATATAATATACCTATATTTTGAGATAGTAAATCATCTAGTATATATAACCAATTATTGAAATTAGATTACAATAAATTAGTATAGAATTGTTATAAATGTATCACTAGTTTTTTTAAACAATTTATACATTACAGTAGTGATTTACATATTTTCCTAAATTTAAACCACCAAATTTTACATATATTTCTTTAATTTAAAAACACCACTTATTTTTTTATAGTATTTGGATGTCATCAGATGATCCATGACTTCCTTCATCCTATTTTGCTTAGCTTCTCTCTTTTCTTCTCCTTCTCATACCATCATGGCACCGCCCTCCTCCTTTCTTCATATATATTTTTCCATTCTATATTCTAAAAAGGGTGTGGCTTTATGTTTTTTCAAAGTTGGCTTGCCCATCATATTATTTTATTCTTCTAAGTATGTCATACTTTTTTTTTTAAATATCCTTTTCTTTTTATTTATTTATTATTATTTTTCTTAATTTTTTTTTAAGAATATCTTTCTTTTTATTTTTCCCCTTTTTTTTAAATATAAATATGTGTTTTTGTTCTAATTTTTGCCTTACAAGATTTTTTTCTAATTAGATATTTTCCCAAATATATAATTTTCCTACACAAATCAAAATTACATGATTATCCATTCCTCTTTTACATCGAAGCATGATTATGAATATTTTTTCATGTATTTATTTAAATTAAATAATTAAGCACATATTTAATGTTACCTAAGAAACCAAAGGATGAATATCTTTTAGTTTGGGATAAACTCTCTCACATCCTATTATTATTAAATCTGGTATACCTACAAACAATTATAAATGCATGAAAGTAGTCAATGTTTTAGTAAACTGATATGAATATAACATAATAAAATATATTTAAAAATCAACATAGGAATGGATGTGTAGACACTAGAAAATTGCACATGATGGTTCTAGATGTTGAAATGCCTCGGGATACCTTAGGGACCACCTAACCCTTCTTGACACATTGACTAACCCATTAGACCTTGATTCTAATTAGCTACTAAGATAACTAACTCACTAACTTACTAACATAACCCTTCACCCAACCCCCTTTAAACCACCTTTACCCCTTTTCTTTGAACACTCAACCACTGATGGTCAACTTGACCATCGATGGTTAGGTTGATCATTGATAGTCAAGTCTTCCTCATTATTACACAAACATTAGCTATGCAAGCTAACATAAAAAAATTAAATATATCCACCCTACCCATTTCCAATGAACTCCCAAGCATCAAAATTAGCAAGCCAACTTCTATAGAACTTTTTATCCTCTATCTCTCTTTACCTATAAAAAGAGGGGAGTAAGAGGTGAAATGGATCCATCATCACAATAATACTACCTCACAAGTATTCAAGATTTCCAACTAGTCTTCTTTAAATAATTAAACAACGTTAACAGAGATCCAAGTCTTATAAAAATTACTCTAGAGGAAAAGTATCATTACTCTACCAAAATTACTCCAGCCATCAACCATCAGCCATTTAGAAAGCAATAGGTATATTTATACTTTATTTTTTTTATTTTGGTTTCTAACGTCTCTCCCCCATCAAACCTTTCTACACCTATCTTATAACCTCTTGTTCTTGAATAGACCCTTAAACAGACCCTTATCTAATATTTGACCTAATTTGCAACTCTTTTTTGAACACCTTTAGAATTCCACAGGCAATTGTTGATGGTCAGCATAACTGTCAATGGTCACCTCCAACTATTGATGGTTAACTAACCATTGATGGTCAACTCAATTATTGATAGTCATTCCAAATGTTGATGATCATTATGGCATGAAATAATATCAAGTTATTTCCAACTACTTACCCCCAACCAAATCTAACTTTATGTGTCCCTGCTTGTTCACTGACCCTTGCCTAATTTTTTAAACCTAACCTGATCCATTTTAGCATTAGTATTGACATGATTTTTTTATATTTATTTATTTTCTCTAACAATCATTAATTTATTATTGTATTTCATTTTAGTACTTTATGTTATTTGATGCAAGTATCTTAATTTGATCTCTTTTAACTTAATTTTTATCAAAGAGTGGATTGACAGCCTCCTAATAAGCTCACACTTCTTGGATCTAGCCCACACTAGGTAATCCACATAACTATATTGCTAACAACCCCTTTTTTTAGTGATTTTTTATTTACAAGTTATTCCTTTTAAGACAAAGAAGATCTCTCCACACTCATCTGTATTATGCGTGTATCAACAACTAGGTTCTTATAACACACCCTTATTACTAGTTTCTTATCTTCTTCCTAAATTCAAAAATGAGTGTTGGGTTTTCTTTATCTTTACATTGATTTTGAATATTCTTCCCAAAAAGCTAGCATACTGATCCTATCACATGAGTTATGAGCCTCACATGTTCACCCGATGTTCACAATGAAAGACTGGTTCTCAAAGACTTTGAAGCATGATGTGTGTTTGTTCATTTCTTGTGTTAACTCAAATATACTATGATTGTTCCTTAACATTCTAGATTATATTACCATTACTAAATAGTTATAAAACAAGGGAACTCATGACTTTCTCATGATACACATTTCAATATTTAACACTTATAATAGTTCATTGTTCAAAATACAATATGATAAACATTGAATTCTCATTAGAGTGCTTATTAATTATAAGATAGAATGCTCTATATTCATCTAAAGGTACACACAAGCAAATCCCCCTATGAATTATTACAATAGGTGTATTTATACTTCTTTTTCCTTATCTATATGTCAATTTCCTAACTTAATATGGATAAATATCACATGAACTCTCAACAGGTTGAGAGTCATGGCTCTTACAACTAATTATTCTTATAGAATCATGCCCCTATACCCCTAGATGCTTTCTCTATGTTATATAGTCATATTCAATTTTTCCATTCCTCTTAGGGCTGTATAAGGCCTCTAATCAGTGGGGTTAAAGTGCCCTACTTGATTTATTTTTCTAACTTCCCCTATGTTCCTCGCACTCCACTTTTCTTGTGCTCCACTAGTCTTTCACTTTTTGTTCTATGTCCTCTATTCTTATATTCCTCATGCCACATTTTCTTAACTGAGTCCTCCCATTCTATGTATTCTATTCCATTTTCCTTTCATTCCCTTCAACTCTCACATTGATAATCTCATGCCATGGTCTTCTCGTGTCATGTTGGTACTTGCATAAAAATGTACAATGGTCCCTCCTCATTACATACCAAAATTAGAATAAATACTTGGTCAAAATTGAGGGGCCATCATCACCCCACACTAAGCTCTTAGTCCATCTCAGACTAAGTTGTTGTGGCATCCTCAAGGAACTCAAGCCCTTTCTACTCGAGTTCTTTCCTCAGCTCATCCCAATGGGATAAGGCATCAAAAATCTTAGCAATTATTTATTCAATGGCATCCTTTACTACTTTCATCTCTTCTAGCTAAATTTGGGTCTCAGTCTTCTTCATCTATTCATCTAGCGCTATGATAACTTCCTTCTAGATGTTCTCAAATTTGTAGACCTCCTTATCAACCTATTCTTAGAGTGTGGAAAAACTAACATTTATTTATTGGTGATGGTTATTAATAGCATCTTCCATCATTTCCACATCCTTGAATGCCTTCACGTGCTCAGTGTAGTCTTTTATTAATAGAGTAGCATTAGTCATTTGTTACCTCAAGATCTCCTCATCATTGAGTCAAGATTTTATTATTTTATTAGGGCACACCATGCATGTAAAAATTCTATCCAAAATTGGGATAACCTCCCTGAATCTCTCTAAAATACTATGGTAGATATCTGTTATAGTGGTGAACTGCTCTAGTAGTTCCTAGGACTCATCTATGGGCATGAGGTGTTCCTTATTCTTTTTTATCAATAGCTTAACCAATGTCTCTAATTTCCCTATGGCATCCCCATCCAATGATACATCATTTTCCTATGTTGGCTCTTCTTTCAAAAAAACTTTATAGAGGTTTAAAACCCTTACCTTAGCCTTGGTGGTTTGTTAAAGTTGTTTCTTCAAGGAGGCCACTTCCTTGCCTAGCACCTACTTTTCAGCATACACTTTATTATACATTTCCACCACTTTTCCATGTTTTCTTTTGACTTTGCACACATTTGTCTCTAAAAAACTATTTTGGCACATCACTTCTATGGCAAGTTTCAAAAATTCAGCACTTATCATTGTCAGGGAGAGCCGTTGTGGATCAAATTTTATGAGGTCTGGTAGACCTAGGGTATATAGGCCCAAAAAGTGCAATCCAATAAAATTTTTAACTAAGGCTCTTCACTATATATCTCCAAAAGGAAGGATAATTACTTCTTTACTTCTTAGGTCATGTCATTGGGATGGAAATACTTCCAAAGATAGAGATTCTATTCTTCTACACAAAACTGGTATCATTCACATAGATTGGATGGTACTCTATATTTTAGTTCCCCCTCAACTAGCCCCTTCCCCCTTCCTAGGTCTTGCTCAAGTTATTGATATCTTATGATAGCCATCCCATCTATTCTCATTTCTCTAGTATTAACTTGATCATTAGTTGGGACCTCTTGAATAAGGGATGGATTCTTCTCTGGATTAGATTTTAAATTATATATTTGCTCCTGAGAGGGGTACCTTTAGTATGTTTGATTTTGAGGTTGTGGCATTGATCTAGTGTTGGGCTTTAGAGAAGGTGGAGGTGAAGGTGATTGTGAAGGTGGAGAAAGTGGGGGACTTCGATGTGATGAGATCAGAGGGGAATGAGGAGAGGATTGAGTAGGTGAAGGTGGTGTAGTGTGAGTAGGTTGCCTAACTAGATAAGGTGAGGAACAAGGTAGTGAAGGTGAAGGAAGGGTGGAGAAGGTAAAGCAAGAGGTAGAGAAGGTGAAGGATCAAGTGGAGGTGGATGTGGTACAAAGGGTCAAGTGGGTCAAGAGGGTTGTGTCTCTACTATTATTTGCCATTTTTGGGGGACATGTTGCCCACTTATGCTAACACATAGCTTAGGCTACTACTTTCTTTTTTTAGGTACCTAGGGAAGCCTCTCCTTGGGGTCTCCATTTAGAGGGTCTTTTTGGGTGTGTATCATGTAAAATAGTTTGTGCACTTATTCCCCAACTAGGATATTCTTAACATTTATATTGGTTAAGCTTATTTCCCTCTTCTCCATATAGGCCTTTTTACTTGGATAGATGAACATATTCTAGTGGGTGTGGCACTATGCATCAATATATTATACTTGTATATTTATCAGTTGTGCACCATAAATTTTGTTGATGGAATTAATGAAGTAGTGCACAGAGAAGGCATATGGTAGCTTAATCCATGATGAGAGATCTCTTGAAGGATTCATCTTAATACATGATAGGTAGTAGTGTTACTTCATAGTGAATTCTACTTATTCGTATGTTAGGGGGTAGATCCTTGGGAATACACCATTCATTCTCAAAAGTTACCTTTATTCCATCAGACCAGTAACTCATCTTCAAATTATATATTAGAGTGATACATTGGGGTTAGGTGAAAGCTTTGTAGTACTCATTGAGGGACTTGTGAGTGGAGGGTACACCCAATTTAAATATCTTGAACTATATTCAAGTACCCCAATTTCATCAAATAATAATAATAATAATAATAATAATAATAATATTTCCTCCCAAGGGAACCTTTACTTAGGCATTTTATGTGCCTTCTCTACATCTTTGGCTATCTTTTAGACAAAATATAGCACCCAATTATATTGTATACCCTGCACTACTTGGTTTTCTATGTGAAGGTGGGCCATATCCACCTCCTTCCACTACTCAATCCCTCCAACCTTAGTATAAATGATCCATGCTATAACTCTTAGGGTGGGATCTTGTAGGTTTCTAATGTGTATTACATGCCCCTACTTTTAATACATAAACATGGTGGTAGTTTATTGGATCTCCTCTATATCCCCCAAGTCATCCAACAAACTGACCCTAAGCATTAGAGTCTTGTGCCTTTCATCACCCTCTCTACATTTATCTTCATGTTTTGCCTTATAAATTGGATGTAATCCTCATGAATGCATGAGAGGAGGAACCGAACTGCCTTAGTAGGCTTTCTAAAATATGGTAGTTCAAAGAGTTGAAAGTGGCTAGCTTTGTCTAGATGGTTCTTGATGGTCAAGTCATAGACCACTTAGCTTCATATGTTGGTGGTCTAGTCCTGATATTAATTTTGTAACTCTACTTCATTGCCTAGCTACCAGTGGTTGTAGTTAAAGACTATTATAGATGACAACTTAGAGACCCAGTTCTCTATGCATAAGATTATCTCAGGGTATTATATTTATTTTATTAACAAGGATGGAGGAGGGATGTTGGGGTACCTTGTGATGAAGAATCTTGATTCTAATTTCCCTTTGCCATATTTTCTTCTATGCTCTTGGTTTATTCTGCACTCTCTCCTAGAACTTTTGTGCACTATTCTTCTAGTCTTTCTTCTTCCCAAACTTCTTCCCTTATAATAACCTAACCTCTAATTACTTCTTTCTCCTTTGGTATATTTGGAATCCTCTCAAGTATTTTATCCTTTTTATTTGGTCACATTACCCTTTGTGGTGTTTGAAGTTTAACCCGTATCCATCCCACATTTTTATAAGAGTTTATGGTGGTGGTCTTGCTTTGGCTCATGAGCTTTCATGCTTCAACAATGGTAGGACCTACAACATACATTTTTTTCAAAGGATGATCTTAACCCACTTATACATGAGTTTTCACTTAACAACCTTCCTTCTTCACTTGGATACCCTCTTCATGTTTGTTTATTTCTTAATCACTCTATTCTACAAGGAAATTAATTTCATCTCTAGTTCTCTAGTTCTCTGGTTCATTATTCACACTTAGAACTTTAAATATTTCAAGTATTGGTAAAGTATAGAATGACCTTGGTAAACTTATTTATAGGGTGTGTGGGATAACTTTCCTTCATTAATTTTCTCTCCCCTTGTCACTTTTATCCATTAATGCATATCTTTTAATGACCTTCACACTTTGATTCTTGTGGTGAGCATTAAATGCCTTAACTAATTCATCCCATCACTCCACTCACATGTTTGTTGCTATGACTAACCTTGTTGCATTAATAGTCCACTCCTTCCCACGCTTTTCTTGGGAGTGGATGACAACTATCATATTTTTTTGTAGTAGTGAAAATTATCTATCATGAAAATGGTGGGAAACTTTCAAAAATGTTTTAATAAATGACTCACATGCCCTTCATCACTTACACACCATATATGACTCTTCAACCATTGAAACTTACATGCCCACATGTTATTTATTATATTCATATGCATAATACCTTACCCCACACTAAAAGGGTTCATGGTCTTCCATAAAAACAAATGAAGGGACTAAGAATTTCATAAGAGAGTCACACACCTAAAGGGTAGAACTTTTTATTGAAAGTAATAAATCCTAACCTAATGACCTTAAGCCTTATTGAAATATTACACAAATTTAAATAGAATCACAATACGGCCGAAGCTGACTCCCATTATAGTGTCCTAGGAGGAATTGACCATCTATTCACTTTAACCAACAAGCTCCAATAGGTCAAAAGCTATGAATTATGAATGGTCCATCCCAATTAATGTAGAGCTTACCAGTGTGGCACATAAACTTAGAGTCATATAGTAGAACTTTCATTCTAGGGGTGAAGATTTTGTTCTTTAGATGGAGACATGCCATGATTTCTATTTTTGTTTTTCAACATTTTGATTCTAGTGGGTGAGGAATCAAGCCTCATCTAGTTTCATGAGTCCATTGAGTTGAGATTTTAAAGAGGTGTCATCATCAAGGTTTCCTATGCACACTATCCAGAGAGATGTAACTAGGAACTCCACTAGTATGACCACTTCCTTTCCATATACTAGGTTGAATGGTGTACTTCTATTGAGGCATTTATATGTGATTTGATATACCCAAAGTACTATAGATACCATGTCATCCCAATCAGTTCTACCAACATTACAAATTTTTGTCAAAGTGGTACCAAGGATCTTGTTGAAGGCTTCAACTATTCCATTGGCCTATGGGTGGTATGGTATTGTCTTATGGTGTGTGATCATGAATTCAACCAACAAGATTTGAATTATCTCATTCAAGAAGTGGGTTCCATGATCACTAGTGAATCTTAGCATACATCTAAAGCATGTTATAATGTTTTCCTAGATGAACTACATGGTAGTCACTATAGTATAGTCTTTGGTTGGCATTGCTTTAGCCCAGTGAATTAAATAGTCATTTATCATAATTATGTACTGTAAGCCTTTTCATCATCTTGATAGAGTGATGGGTCATACAAAGTCAATAGCACACTTTTTGAATGGTTTTTTAGAATAAATTGGGTGAAATGGCATGGAATATTTTCTATTAGGTCTTCCCACATGTTGGTAAATATAACATTGACTTATATATGCCTTTACATCTTTAAATAAAGTTGGCCACTAGAGTATGGTGAGCAACACCTTGAATCCAGTATCCTCTCCAACATAATATCCTTTGGCAATACCTTTGTGGACTTCTCATAATACCCCAATGCATTCATGTTGTATTACATAATGACATAGTACCTCATCATGGTCCATCTTGTATAAATCTCTTGTTATTACTTGATAATGTGTGGCATGGATTGTAAGTTGTTTCCTTTCTTTTGAAGTGAGAGAATTAGGTGCATATCTAGTATTAAGGAATGTCATAATATCCTCTAGTTCTTTAGGTACCTAAGTGACTTGAAAGAGTTGTACACCAAGAAGGTCATCTTCTATGGCATGTGGAGGTTGAATGTTTTCAATCTGGGATAAATGATCAAGTTTACAGTTAGTTTTCTTGGGTTTTACTACAATAGAAAACTAGAATTCTTGGAAGAGAACTATGCAATAGCAAATTCTTCCATGGAGAACTGGCTTATTGATGAGATACTTTAAAGCCTCATGGTCAGTGTAGAATATAAATGGTGTGGCCAAAAGGTACTATCTAAATTTTTATAGCATGTAAACCATAGATAAGGCTTTGTATTTGGTGGTGGTATAGTTCCTTTCAACCAATGTGAGATTGCTACTAGAAAAAGAGATAGGATGGTCTAAATTTCCCTCTCTTATTTGGGTGAATATTGCACTGACTATCATCCTTGATGCATCAACATGGACATGAAAAGCCTTTGTCCAATCAATAAATTGAAAGATAGGGATTGTAACTAATCTTTCTTTGAGTGTTTTAAAGGATTATTTACAATAATTAGTCCATATGAATTATTCATTATGCTTTAGGAATCTTCTAAAGGTAAGATAATCTTGGAATAACCTCGAATGAACTTTCTATAGTAGCCTGTGTGTCTTAAAAATGTGTGCATATTACACTAAGTTTTGGGCACTAGCAGATGGAGAATGATAGAGACCTTGGTTAGATCCACCAAAAGTCCCTCTTTATAAATGATATGCCCAAGGAGTACCCTAAAAGGTGTTGCAAATAGGCATTTCTTCAAATTCAAGGAAATTTGTAACACTCAATAATGATCAAGCATGAGCCTTAGATTGGCGTAGTGTCCTTGATCAGCTTATAGACTATCTAGTCATTTAGGTATACCTGGAAAAACTTATGAATAAAATCTTTGAAAGCCTCAACTTTTATCTAGGAAAATACTACGAGGGCATTTTTCAAATTGAAAGGCATGATGGTATAGGCAAAAGAACCCCATTCTATAGTAAATGTGGTCTTGGAGTAGTCTTCCTCAGCTATTTAGACTTGGTGATACTCGAGAACCCATCGGTAAAGGAGTATATCTCACAACTGATAACACCTTCTAGGATTTCCTTCATGAATAGTGTTAGAAAAGGATCGATCACACAAGATGCATTTAATATATGATAATCAACATAGATCCATATGCACCCATACTTTTTTATATTAATTACCATGGGACTTACCCAATAAGATTCATCAATGGGAGTAATTACTTTGGCATGAAGCATGTTATCAATCTCTTTTTCTAAACACACTCAAAGGTTAGGGTTCATTCGGTATAGATGTTTCTTCATAGGGTGAGCACCATCAATCAACTTTATATGCATATTCTCTAGATAAAGGTGAACCCCTTTCATTTCACTATAATTCCTCAAAAACACATCCTAATACTCTTTCAATAACTCAAAGATTTTTGAAATTTCTATCTTAGTCCAATAATATCCGATGGTCACCATCTTAGGTTCTTCCTCTATACCAATGTTAAGTTGAACAATTTTAATGGGCCCATGATAAAGGTTGTCTATGAGGGTGTTTTAATCTTGAATAGTTTGTGATCTAGTACTCATAGGGACATGAAGGTTCTAATTCAATGAATCAAGTGAAGTAAACCCTTCTCCTTCATCTACTTGAAAGATTAGCTTTTGCTTTCCCAGGTGGATATTTTTATGATGTTCTTCACTAGGAACTATTAATGGTACAAGAGTTGATCATCTAGGAGGATTGATGAAAAAATGCAAGGGTTCCTTAGGTTCTTGATGAATATGACATAGGCAATCTTCAATAGGACTCAGATTTCTAATGATTGCTTTATGTATGGTTTAAAGAGTAAGACGCAAGTCCATCCATGGTGAAGAGTAAGAAAGTGTTGACATCATGTTTTCCTTTAGTAACTACCAAAACCTTGTTCCCATGTGCCTCTCTTCATGTCTATACCAATCCCATTCGCAAGTGCACAAAATTTCATAGAATGCATGGACCCAAATCTATTCTAGTAAAAATGTTTCCTCAACTTGACATATTGTTTCACAAGCCTCAAGGTGAGGTTCAAGTTCTTCCACACCACTATAACTAATTGTGCCTCTGATCTTATTATCATGGTGGAATCTATGATGTAGAACAACTCACACTTGATCCCAATACAAAAGGTTCTCTTTATGTGTATGCCACCACCTGGCAGTGGTGCCATAAAAAATGTAGTCTAATGAACTCATCCATTTATTTTTATTATCATATAACTCTTTGACATACTATACAAAATCATGCACTTCCATTTATCCTTGGAACTATGGAGCTTCATTAAGTCTCTCTAATGGTGGTTCCTCCAATGTTCATCACATTTCTAAACCCATGAGCTGCAAAAACTTGTGATAGTTGGGAAGGTTACATGAGATTTTTTTGTCTCTATGGATGGTTCTACACAATCTTCTAGTGAGGTCATAATCACCATGGGCCCAATAATTACAAGCATTACTTGTAGTGTCTAAGATAGACTGGTTATTTATCTAATGAAGAATACCATCTAGCATTGGATCATGTTGTTCATCATGTTGAGTAGTCACATTATACATATTATTGATGTATTCATCAGTGCTTATGGGTTTGATATAGGGTGGTCCTTATGCTTGGTCTAAGGGTATTATCACACACTGATTGGTATTCTCAAAGCGAATGTATCAATTTTTAAAGCTTAAATTTTCATGATTTTCATAGCACCAAGGCCTTCTTAGTAAGGTTGGGTAGTCATCAGCTTTTTCCAACTCTAATACCTCAAATTCTACTTTGAAGGGAAACCCAAGTATTTCAATGATGGCATTTTTAGGGACTTTGATAGGATGCATGTGAGTCTTATTTTATATAAATAAGACATGAGGTGAGGGATACAAGGCTGGGCTAGACATTTTTTTTCAAGTATCTTTAGTGAGAATAGTTAATTTAGCACCAATATCTATTATAATATCCTAGATTACCCATCTATTGATAACAGCATTAACTAATATTTATCCATTTACCAAGGAAGTGGAACTAGGAATTTCTTGATGTCAAGCATGATTTAAATATCAATCTTCACTTTATTTACTAAGATGAGTGTGTGCTTTATTTAGTAGGAAGGCTTGGCCTTTAATCTAAGTGCTAAGCTGGGGAATGATGTCTTCATCAAGCATGCATTTTCATAGTTCTTGAAAACTATCCCACATTATTAGAGGTTCAGTTTCCCTTTGCACTATGGCATGTTGTGTGACATCCCTATCCTTGAGGTATTAAATCTCACCTTAGATCTCTTGCACAAGTTCCATTTTATCCTAAAGGACATCCTTTTGTTGAACTGTATTAGGGTACTTCCTTGCCCATGCTTCTTCTTGATGTACCTTTTAAATTGGGTTGGGTGTAGATTGAATTTGGCCCCTTCTATGATTAGTAATATTTAGTTGATGTATAATAGGTATGTTTGGTCGAGCATGTCAATATGGTTTGTCTATATAGATCATGTTGGTGCCCTTTTTATTATGGTCCTTTATGATGGCTACATATAAATATAGACACTCTTATAGTCAGTAGTCCTTTTTATAGTAAGCATAGGTTAGGTATTCTAAGCAATCCCTCTGATAGTGGTCTAGAGACCCACACTTATAGAAATTCCTTGGTGGAAACTGACCACTAACTCATCCTCATCCTCTTCTATTCCCATGATAGACACCATTGTCTTTGTAATTGGTGATGGAGGCTTGGCACATGTCACACACTCGAGCTTCATGAATATCATTAATCAAATGGCAATCATTCATGTCATGGGTATAAGCATCATAAATCTTAAAATATATGGGTAATTTAGTGTTCATGGCCCATTTCAAGCATGGATAGGAATTGACAACATGGTCATCATGAAAAATATTTCAAGTTTGTTTTAGGACTACATAGATTTTCTTATGTGGGTAGTTGTTCCTTATATGTCCTTCAATTTCATAGTCAGTACACCAAACACCACTACATGTCTCATGTGCATTGTTTACCAACAATTTTTTAAGCTAAGAATCCATGGGTGCTATTTATGCCTCCATAAAGGAAATAATCCTAGTATCCATACTTATAACTACTTTGGTGCAGAGGGAAGCGTCTAGAGCCTCACGTGTGTATGTGAAAGTTCTTTGTGACAAGGTCCATCAAAAAGGTAAAAATAATCCTCCTACGAACTAGTGTGCATTTTAAATAGGATTGATTTCAAAATACAACTCAAAAATCAAGGTCTTAAACCATTCATCATATTCTCATATGCTCTTTGTAAGTCCTTATTTTATGTCTTTCAGCACTACTATACTCTATTGCTCAAACTCAAGAATATCAAATTCTTGTAAGAAGATTGCTTTGAGATGGTCATAGTCAACCACTAGTTTTTTAGGGTCAAATTTGTGATACCATTTATTTGCACACTCTAAAATTTTGGTGTAAATTATGTTGCCTTTCATTTAGAGGATGTGATACCACACACCTTCCAAATTAGTTCACACTTATGAACATGCTTAGCTACATTTTCTACCCCGTGATACTCTGGTAGGTGCAATGTCATTTCATAATAAACCATAGGTGGTTGAACAAATGATTTATAATAATATCTAGCTCCCATTATTGTAAGGGGTCCACTTCCTCCAATGCCTCCTCTTAATCCTCCTCTAGTGCCTTTAGTAGTAGTGCCCATGGGAAGAGGCATGGTGGAGGGTTGACTTCCTAGGTTTGGGCTTGTACTCTAGCCTTGACGATTAGATCCTCAAAGTATTCCAAGCTATGACATAGACTTTTATTGTAAAGATAAGGATGTAGATTCTAAATTATTACCTAATGGCTTGGTATTAGTTTCCCTTATTTGTTTAGTTTTTGAATCTGTACTATTTGTATCCTAATTCTTTATATGTACTATATCTAACTTAAAGGCATGATCATGCATTATGGTGGGGGAGCCTAGTTGACTCATACTTAGTTTATCTCTAGTATTCCAACTTATTTATCCTTCACAAGATAAAAGTGGCAAAGTTTGTGGCCCAAAAGTGATGGATTCCTCACATGCATCCAGCTCCCTATGGCCCTTCACAATTCTCCTTAAGTTTTCCCAATCCTTCCCTATGCCACTAACTCCCATGATCCTCTATCAAGCTTCATTAGACTTCCATTTTTTTAGTGCTCATTGGCTTGCTATCATGTTGAACTCACAATTTTTAACCAACCAGTATTCTCCCTCCAAATGTGTAGCTCGTGCATAAGATATTTTAGCCTTCCATGGTTAGAGTTTCCAATCCAAGGTCAATAATTAATTTCTTTATCTCAAAGTCAAATGATCTCATATATCATCCCCTTAATTCTCATAGGAATTAGAACTTATCTTCCTTAGAAAAAGAATAGGTGGTGACTACATATTCCAAAATATAGTTATTTTGAATGCCTTTCCACCAGTCGTCAACCACTCACATCTAGGAAACTTTTGGTCATGTTAAACTCTCCACCATTCTAGTGTCTATGACTATCTTCATCCAAGGTTCAGGATCATCCTTGATCATATGATAAGATATAAGATTGCAAAAGAATAGGGACCTCAAAAAATAAAGTCTCATGCAATGAGCTATAGATATTTTTTTCTACCCATCATCATGCAAAAACTCATGGTTTAAGATATGGAACCACAAAATTGTCTTCAACACTAGTAACCCATTCTTTAATATTCTCTAATGTAATGTGCTCAAATATTTCACATAATCATCATCCAATTACTTTGGGTCCTAAAAATTGAACCAAAATTTTGGGTTTTCTTTATCTTTACATTGATGTTGAAGCCTCTTCCTAACAAGCTAACACGCTGGCCCTATCACACGAGGGATGAGCCTCATGCGCTCACCCAAAGAATGTATCAAAAGACTAGTTCCTAAAGACTTTGAATTATGACGTGTTTGCTCATTTCTTGTGTTAACGCAAATATATATGATTGTTCCTTAAAATTCTAGATTATATTACCATTACTAGAAAGTTATAAAATAAGGGAACTCATGACTTTCTCATGAAACACATTTCAATATTCAACACTTATAATAGTTCATTGTTCAAAATACAATGTGATAAACATTGAATTCTCATTAGAGTGCTTATTGATTATAAGACAGAATGCTCTATATTCCTCCAAAGGTACACACAAGTGAATCCCCCCATGAATGATTATAGTAGGGGTTTTTATACTTATTTTTCCTTATCTATATGTCAAGTTCCTAACATAATATGGATAAATGGCACACAGACTCCCAACAAGCTGAGATTCATGGCTCTTACAACTAATTGTTCCTATATAATCATGCCCCTACACCCCTAGATTCTTGTTTTATGTTATATAGTCATATCCAAGTGTTTCATTCTTCATGGGCTAGTATAAGGCCTCCAATCAGTGGGGTCAAAAATTCATACTTGATTTATTCTTCTAAATACCCTCACATTCCTCACACTCCACTTCCCTTGTGCTCCCCTAGTCTTCCACTTCCATTTCCATGTCCTCTATTCTTAGGTTTCTCATGCCACATTTTCTCTTGATTGGGTCCTCCTGTGCTAGGTCTTCTGCACCATTATCCTTCCACACCCTTCAAATCTCATGTTTCTAGTCTCGTGCAATGATCCTCCTACACTGTGCCCCTTTTTTCCTTTATTCTATGCTCATACAACGAAATCTAAATTTTTTTAGACTTAAAATAAACCTTGCATACATTGATTGATTGCTTGCTTTAGTTCATCTAGTTAACTTAAAATCAAAATTAATTAATCATAGTTTCACTCTTATTTTCACACACTCTACCAAACCACATAATCAATTAAGACATCAAAATAAACTTGAGACAAGGCCCGACTAGGATTTCATCACCTAGCGATAACCTTATCCTTTCTCAATAATACCACTTGGAGGTCATTACCAAGGGGAGAACCAACTCATATCTCTAGTTGAGTATAAACTCTAAAATTTAGTATATCTTGGCTAAGCACCCAAAACCTTTATTGATGTGGTGTGTGAAGTGAGGGGGTAAGCCCCAAAATCAATCCACGTACTGACTTTCAATATAGATTCTTTTTTAGATCCTTTAATAACCTAAACAAAATTGAGATTTCCTCTTTAGTACCTGATCTACAAACCAAATTTCCTCTTCACACTTTCTAAGGCATAAACCTAAAGTGATATAAAAATAATCTTAAGTTTTAAACGTACTTTAGTGTATGTTTAGATTGCCTTGAGATTATTTTCCTTTTGCTTTCTTTGTGTTTGAGGTGTGAGTTTTTCATCATTTTTTTAATATTCCTCACATGGTCTTTACTAGATAATAGTTGAGGAACTAAACCAACCAAGAACTATCTTCATCTTCCTCTTCTTTCATGGATTATGCATCTAATGTTGAGAGTTCTCATCTTTATCCCCCTCTTACCATGCCTCAGATAGTTATTGAGGGTGATGTAGATTTTGATACCTTCCTTGATAACAAAATCGTGGCCCTCCAACATTACATCAACAACTTAGCTCACCACACCCATATTGCTACAGATATACCTTATGGTATGCTTCCCCATATTATGGTTGGTGTTACCTCCACCCAACCTATGATCACCCAATTCATCTTCTTTCACTAATATCCTATCCACTACCACCACCCAAACTCAATCTAACATCCCAACCAGTAGCCAAACACCCCCTACACCAACCAATACCTCCAACATAGGGGTAACCACACCTCTTTTTGCCCATACCTCATCCACCATGGGGGTATCTTCTACCCCTATTTCTACCATTCCCTTTATTACAACTATCCCACCAATTTCCACTCTACTTTAAAATTTGGTGATTTTCATACCTCCTACCCTTCCACTTATTCACACAAGAGTTACCATTCAACCCTAACCAACTACTAATCCATACATACCTCTAAATCAACCCATATCAATCCCTCTAAAAATACCCATGACATCCTACCAATATGTTCTTAATCCACAAGGATACATAGCACCTTCTACCCAACCTTTTGTGCCTATTAACCCTTATGTGGCATCATCTTAACCTTCAATGACCACATACCAATATGTGGTATCTTCTCAACCTTATACCACATATCTAAATATTTCTACTACCTAACCTCAACCAAACTTACCACACAATTATGGAGCTTCCCAACCATAAATGGATTTGGTCAAAATGTTAATGGACAAAATGACCAACCTAGAGTCATCTATATCTGGGGCTCATAATTTCTTATCTTATGATCAAATCTATAATGAACCTATTCACCCATCCATCCCTATATGATATTATCTTCCTAAATGAGAAGTACCCAATTTTTCCATGTTATAAAGCAAGGAGGACCCCCAAAAACACTTAAGATCATTTTTCCATTCTTAATATTTGATTACATATGATGATGATACCTTTCCCATGTCTTTATTAGGACCAGCCTTAGACTGATATATTGCTCTTACCAAGCACTCCATCTTTTCCTTTTCTAAATTCTCCCAAATATTTTTAGATCATTTCTCAATCAATATATCTATAAAGGTCTCTATTACTGACCTCTACTCCATTAGGCAATTTGATGATGAATCAATTGGCGATTTTGTAGCTAGATGGAGAGGTCCCATCAACAAACTCTCTTTATCTTAACCCTAACCTGAGTTAATTGAAATTTTCTCTCAAGGTTGTGTCAAACATATTTCCCCTACTCTTCAATTTCAAACTTTTAGGACTTTTGATGAGGCTTTCACCATGACATGCAAATTAGAAATCAAAGCCATTGATGAGGGAAAATTGAAACTAAGGAACAAAAATTCTAGATTTAAATCCAATGATCCTTCCTCATTCAAAATAACTAATAAATATAACCATCCCAATACCAAAACAAAGGCATCCACAAACTTGGTTGTCCTTAAAACCACTCCACCACCAACTGTCAACCAACCCAACCAAACTAACTCCTCTAACTCTTCCAACCAAACAAAACCAAAACCAAAACTGAGCTGCCCCAAAATAATATACTTTGATAGGGGAGTCTTATGCTTTATTTTTGGACAAATTTCTCAAACAAAACATCATACATCTTCCTCCCATAAAACCTTCCCAACAATTTGATTCTTCTCGTCCTACTCCTAGTTAGTGTAATGGCAATGATCTATGTGCTTTCCATTAGGTCATTAGACATGATTTTAGTAGGTGAAACACCTTTAAAACCATTATCCAAAACATGATTGATAAGGGAGAACTTATGTTTGATAATCCCAATTCACCCCCTAATCAGTCCTTTGACATATTTTGTATACCTTTCCCCAATCATGCCCCTTCTACCAACTATGATGATAATAAACCAAAATCATCTCCCGCTCATGAGTTCCATATGATTAATGTCATTATTAGTGAACCTATCATTTAGGAGACTATTACCTCAACTACCTCTTCCTTTATTCCACTTATTTAAGTGGTGGACTCACCCTATATTCCTTTGGACACCTAAATAGAGGAAGTAATCACCCCTATTTATTTATTAAATTAGATGATAGACTTACCCACCTCTCCTTTGATAGAAATACCAAAGGAGGAAATTATTGCTTCAACTACCTCTTCCCCCACTCCACTTCTTGAAGTGGTGGAGTTACCCCATTTTCCTTTAGACACCTAAATAAAGGAAATAACCATCTTCATTCCTTCATTTAAGGCCATCACACCTTCCCCTTCTCTCATATAACCACCCATTCTCTCTTTGGTAACCATCCCAATAGAAGAGATCACCTTATCTACACCTTCCATGGAGGAAACATCCTCTCAAATCTTGGAACCTTCCATCAAGGATAAAGGTGAAGAAACCATTCCCTCACCTCAACCCATGGGCTTAATATTTGAAACCAATGACCAAGGGATAAAACCCATTTACAAGCCTTTTTCTAGATTAGTCCAAAGTAAAGTCTATAATTCACTTCTCAACCCAACCTAGATAGAGCCATGTTTTGGCATCATCTTGGGCTCCCATATCAAAACAAAACTAAACCTTCAACCTTACTTGCATCCACCATAAAACCTATCATTACCTCAACCCCATCCTTAAACACTTCTTCCTCCAAAATTGTAGGAGAACTATCCAACCCACCTCCATCTAAAATTTTCAAATCACCTTACACCTCTCTAACCAAACCTATCAAGAATATATTAATACTTCCTACACCTATCCTTGCTCACCCATCTTTGAATTTGGACTTAACCCCATCTATTCCACTAAAGATAACCCCATCTAAACCAACTAAGAAGGTGGAACCACCCAAACTCCCACCTCAAACCAGAGTTATACCACCTCCTTCCTTCTTACCATCTATCTTAAGGCCCCATCATTATACCATCCCACAAGCTCATCCTTCTACTAAGAAGGTGAAACCTCCCACAACTACCTATTCCTCATATGGTAAACCTTATGTTTTTTCTCTAATTATACCTATCTCCACCAAATCATCAAAATCCCCATCATTCTTAACTAACCTATTTAGCTCTACCTTCCCACCTATCACCAAACCTTTACCATCTACCTCTAAATCTTCCACCTCCAAACCAACCATAATGAAATAACCCAAACAAAAACCACCTACCAAAACCATTCCACCACCTATGACTTCTGTGGTGAAGCCTAGTCTTAAAAAATCTCCCACTCCTAAAACTAAAAACCTATCACCTCTAACACCTTTGCTTGAATCATATTTGACCATTCTACATATGTTTTTGCAAACCTCTTGCCTAAACCTACCATCTATCAAAAAATTTGACCCTTCACATCCTAAACCATCATGGTTCAATGACAATTTGATTTGTTTATACCATAGAACACCTAGATATGACATGAAGAACTACAAAGCTCTCTAACCACTTGTCCATAGCTTATGGGATGAGGATGATCCATTATCAGATGAACCTCCCTTGAGCCCATTACCAACCAAACCACTTACCCAACATTTACCTACTCCACTCTCATCTAAAATTAAGAAGGAATTAAAGCAACCATATATCCCAACACTTCCCATCATCCACACTATCCATTTGGTTACCTAATCTAGGGCCCAACAAAAGGATAAGGGAAAGGCCAAAGTGTCCATACCATGGACATACCCTTCTACCCCTCTACCTTCCAATTAAACTCAAACACCCTCACCTTTACCTTTACCATCACCAAAACCCAAAATATCAATTTTGGGCACCTCTCCTTCCAACCCTTCTCAATCCATCTAATGAGTAGTGTTAAAACAATTTCACCAAACACCGATGAAGATGAGCCTTTATAAACTAATCAATACCTCACCCCATCACCACCAAGTATTGATTGAGTCCTTAGAATAAATAAAGATTAAACTATAATATACTCAACTTCTTGCATCCCTTTTCAAATCCCTTTAACTTATACCTTTGTAACATTTCAAGATTCAAAAATACCTTCTATTCATTCTAAAGATCCTGATCTTCCCCTCTTCATCATTGCATACATAAATTAAACCCACATCAAAAGGGTGATGATTGATGGAGGAGATAGTATCAACATTATCTCCTCTCATTTTTATTACCAACTCTAATTAACTAAGAATATCATGTCAAAAACTGTAATAGTCCTCCACTCCTTCAATGATACTATGGCCACTACCTTAGGGACAGTCATCCTCCACATCTACTTAGGACACTAAACAATTCCATAACTATTTTACATTGTATTAGGTGAGTTCTAATAAAATTTATTATTGGTATATCCTTGGATCTATGCCATGAGTTGTGTCCCATCCACCTTACACTGATGTGTCAAATTTGAACATGAAGGTCAAGTTGTTACCAAAAAAGTTGACCCTAATCCTTTTGTATCTTGCAACATGACATATCAACCCAATGAAATTCTTATTCCTCCCTCATCTAACTCACCACCAACCAACAACAACTCTACCCCTACCATCAATGAATCTTTAACCAATTCATATATCCCTTCTTCTTAGATCCCCATAGAGGACCCCTTGGAACTCACATTCCAACATCTTTCACTGGAAGAGTATCATCTTTTAGCCTTTGATGCTTTCCCTACTCCTCAAGAGTATGGGAAACTCAACCATGGTCCTAGTTATGACCCCAACATTGGAACCATCATCCCTTTTATGCCTCCCAACCATAAAACCAACTTAATCTATAGGGGACTTGATCATCCACTTCTTTCTTCTACCACTACCTCAACCATATGACCATTTACCTCTGACTTCTCCTCTCTAGACAAACTAAAATTTTCTAAATTATACCTTCATATGTGTGCCTATAAGGGATTTGTCCTTGGCCATTATGAACATGGACCTAACAAGCTACCTTCTATCAAAACCTAGAAACCTTATGAGCTATTTGGCCTAGTGTTCATACCACCAAAAAACCCCATTTATTCACCTAAACCCATCACCACTATTGAGGAAAACATCCCATCCACACCAACCTAATCTCTTTTGAAGTTTAAGGATTTTTAAATCATTCCTCCTAACTTTTTTTTCATTCAACACTATTATTTTAGGGCCCCTAACCTATCAAAAGGGTGGTCAAACTAAAATCCTTCCTCTCATTCACCTTGAAATGGTAGAAAATGATTATCCTACCATCAACACAATCTAACATCAAGATGATGATTCCATTCTCACCTATCTTGATATAAATAATTCTTCTATCCATAAATCCCTTCCTCTTAAGAGTAAAACCATGTTGAACAAATTGACCATTGATGTTAACTCGAGTACTCATGATAACCCTCATATTTTCAAGATTGATCAATCCTTATATTTCATGGAGCAATAAGATTACCCATCTTTCTTCCATGACTAAAGCATAGCATTTACTTGGTCCTATTAGGATATGCCAATAAATTACGCTTCCATATCCCTCCACAACATTGTCACCCATCCTGATGCTAAGCCTGTAAGGTAGAAGCTTCATAAGATGCACCCTCACATCACCCTTATAGTCAAAGAAGAGATTCCATGTCTCTTATATTTCAACTTCATTCAACCCATTGACTATCCCTAATGGGTTTTTAACATCATTCCCATTACCAATAATATAGGGGGACTTTACCTCTGTATTTACTTTCATGACCTCAACCTTGCTTTCCCAAAGGATGACTTCCATTTACCTAGCATTGACTAACTTGTTGATCTTACAACTTGTCATGAGATGTTATCTCTCATAAATGGTTTCTCAAGATATAATCAAATCTTTATTTCCCCTAAAGATCAGCATAAAACTTCATTCATCACCCAATGGGTAACCTTTTGCTATAGATTCATGTCATTTGATCTAAAGAATGTTGGAGCAACTCACTAGCATGCAATGACCTATATCTTCTATGATCTTATCCATAAAATCAAATGACTATGTATATGATCTCCTTGGGAAATCCAAACATCATAAGGATCATCTAGCCATTATCACCATCATCTTCAAATGCCTAATCCATTTCTTTGTCAGACTCAACCCCAATAAATTTATTTTTGGGGTCCTATCTAGAAAAATTATTGGATTTATTGTCTCTCTTCAAAGAATCAAAGTAAACCCTACCAAAGTCAAATTAATTTTGGATATGTCACCTCAAACCCACCTTAAGTAACTCTATATCCTGTAAGGGAAGCTCTAATCCATCTATTACTTCATCTCTCAATTATCAGATAGATGCCAACCCTTTCACCATCTTTTCAATAAAGATACATATTATAAGTGGATTAAGGATTACCAACAAGCCTTTGATTCGCTCAAATAATACCTTCTTTATCCACCTATTCTTACCGCTCCTAAAGAGGACCAACCCTTCTACTTTTATATTTCAACCACTGATCATTCCCTAGGGGCAATTCTCTCTCACCGTGATGAGCAGAATAAAGAGCAAGATGTCTACTACATAAGTCAAACACTTATAGAGTATGAAACTTGGTACACCCATTTTGAGAAACTTTACCTTGTTTTAGTCTTTGTGGCTTCCAAACTTCATCATACCTCCTCAATCACAAAACTTTCATCATTACTAACACTAACCCACTTAAGTACATGTACTTTAAACCATACTAAAACTAGCATATGGCTAAGTGGCTCATGATTTTAGCTAAGTTTAACCTAAAATCATGGGAAATTAATTATTGACTAATTAGTTGAATCCCCTCTACTAGACAACCAACTGCTTACTCTATTTCTAGATGAGTCCATCGTGGCTCTTTCTCAAGAGGACCCCACTTATCAAATGACCATAGTCTTCGATGGTTCTAAATGTTAATGCAATGGGGGTGATAGATTTATTCTCATTCCCATTGATGGTGAACCTCTTACCCTTTCCTTTAAACTTGATTTTGAGTGTACCAATAATATGGTTGAGTATGAAGCCCTAGTAATAGGTTTCCAAATCACTCTAGCCTTGGGAGTTAATATGATCAGTGTATTTGGTGATTCCCAACTTGTGGTCAACTAAGTTAATAGATCATACCAATGTAAGAATGATGTCTTGAAAAAGTAAAAACAACCAGTAGATGTACTCTAGCATCATTTGATCATTACCTTATCGAGTTTGTTCCATCATCTACCATTAATTTTGTGAATGCAATGGCTTTCCTGGCTTCCCAAATCCCATCCACAGCTATTTATTCTAAACTCTTTGTTACCACTTTATCACACCTTCTTTTATCCATTCTAACCTTCCTACCATTTGTAGTATAGAAGCATCTCCATCAAACATATGGTAGAAGCAAACCTTCAACTACCTCAACCTCAGCATCATTCCTCCCAATCTATCTAATAATGTTCAAATATATTTTATGTAGAATACCTCGCATTATACCATACTAGGGGGAATCCTTTATAAACATGGTTTCTATGGCCTCCTCCATTTTTTACATATTCATGAATCTTCCCATGTTATCAAGGAAATGCATGACAGAATTTGTGGGGGACACTTTAGTGGTTTAGCTATTGCTAAACATATCCTTTACCTTAGCTATTATTGGACCATCCTCAACCAAGACTATTGTGATTATGTGAAAAAGTGTGTTAAATGTCAATAACATGCCAATTTACATCATGCACCTACCCATGACCTTCAAGTATCTAAAGAGTATTGTCCCTTCTCACAATGGGGACTTCATCTCATTAGGGAAATCAATCCTTATTCTTCACAATGACACCAACCCATCATTACTACCACCGAGTATTTCACTAAGTGGGTAGAAGCCATTCCTCTCATCTTGACTAAAATTGATAAGATAGTTGACTTCATCAACCATCGTATCATCTATCATTTCAGTGTTACCTATAAGATCATCACCAATAATAGGAAATTTTTCAAAAACAAGCAAGTCTAAGGTCTTTGCAATGCATTTAGCATCAATTTAATATTTTCCTTTCCTTACCATCCACAAGTAAATGAATAGGCAAAATCCTTTAATAAAACCCTCAACAAAATGTTAACAAAAGTCATTAGTGTTTCAGGTCAAGATTAGAATTTGCACATCCCTTTTGCTTTATGGGCCTATCACACTAGCATTTAAACCTCTATGGGTGATGCCCCTTTCTCTCTAGTCTTTAGAGAAAAGGTAGTCTTGCCTCTCAAAGTCTAGATTCCTTTTCTTTACATATCCTTACAAGATATCATTTCTAAGAGTGACTATCATCAAGAATGTTTATTGTGACTAGAGCTACTTGATGAGCATCAACTCATAGCACTTAACCATCTTCATGTCTATCATGAGCGACTCAAGTGCAGCTATAATAAACACCTAAAAGAGTAATAATTCAATATCAGAGACCTCATCCTAAAGGAAAACCAACATGTAACTAATATGGAAAAAAGTAAAAGAGGCAAGTTTGCTTTCAATTGGCTTGGACCCTATATCATAACCCATAAGTATGGATCAGGATCTTATTGTTTGTCCTCTCTCGAAGGAAAACTAGAACTTTAGCCTCTCAATGCTTCACATTTACATCCTTTCTTTTGTTAAAAATGGATCAAACTCACCTTCTTATCTAACTTAATCTCATCCCTTGAATTATGAGATTTTCACCCTCATACCTTCCTCCTATCCCTTTGAGGACAACCGATTACAACATAGAACCATGTGATTAACCATCATAGTCATAGCCTAATCCTAAATATGGGTACTATGTCTCTACCCATAGCATGGTTCTCATGGATACTTTTTATCTCTAATCAGATGGAATCCCATGGTCATTATATCTCAAAACCACCCCTTTCACCTATCATTGACTTTTTATGCTAAAGTTTTTCCCTCATAAAGGTAAACCTCTAAGCCTATATAGACTTGTCCATGTCTAAACCTAGCATCAAAAAAATTTGGGATACCAAAATATTACTTGGGTCACATGTCTCTAGCATTGAATACTACTCCCTTAAAAGATAGCTACCCAAAAAACTACATTTCTTAAAAGATAGACTGCTACCTCGAAGGACAACTACCAAATAAATAAACCCAAACATAGACCACTCCCTTAAAGAATGGCTAAGTCAAATTTTTCAAATATAATCATTTGAAGCTTCTTGAATCATTTAGCATCATAAACATATCAAAATAATAGTAATAAAAAAGGACCCTATATCAGAATCAGAACAAGCTATCCCAAGAAAAGCTATAATTAGCTTTCATATCTAGCATTAGTAAACTTCCCACATCAATCATCCTACACCTTGCATGAAGACATGTACCTACCTATTATGGTTCTTAGGTCACCTATAGTCACCTATAGAAGGGGCAAGCTAACCCATAAAAGGTTACCATACCTATCACCCATTTACCTTTCACCTACCACCTACTTCCCCATTATACCATCTAAAAATCAAGGGATTATGAGCTTACTTGGCATAATGTGATCAGGACACCTTTTTATCAACCAAAGCATGCTAATGCAAAGAATTTGAAAGGCTTATATTCCTTAGGCCAATCTAACTTCAGTTTTGTTTTGTCCATACCATGAAAAAGGCATCATTTTTTTCTTATACTCTCATCATTAGTTCATATATACATATGTCTCATGCTTGTTATCTCTTTTCCCACATCTAGTTTGATATCTAACTTATTTTATGTGCTTTCACTAACATCATATCATAAACCACATCAATCACCATAATCAAACCATCAATAACCACAATAAATACATCACATACATAATCAAAGGTATCATCACAACCATAACCATAATCAAACCATCTATCACCATCAACATCATATCCATGAATAAAATTAAACATCATCCATAATCATCTCATGCCTAAGCTACCAAGTCCACATCTAATAAGCATAAGCATAAAGCATCAAACATCTAAACATCTAAACCATGAACCATGAGTCATCCATCACATCTATACATCATCATGAACATCATAAGCATCATGTCATCAAAATAAATAATACATGTAATAATGTATAATCTCTCTCTCAAAGCATGTACATCTCATTGCATCAACATGCAGGCCAATATCAAAATCTTGTACATATACATTTATAACATATCATATCATGCCCCTGGGGCACCACTACCATTGGCCCCACCTATAATACCATTTCCATCTAGTGTCAATCCTCCTAGTATGCTTACCTATCCACCCACTAAAGTGTCTCACTGAATTGGAGTCACCATAGTTACCTTGCCTGCTAAATTGTCTCTATACTCACCCCATTGGGGTTGCTCAAGACACTATACCAGCACTATGGCCTTGTAATACCTAAATGCCTCCACTATGGCCAAGTAATATGTTATAGGGATAGTACCTAGTGGTTCTACTAGTGTTTCCACTATCCTCCCCTTCGTCTCAAGGTGTTGCTCTCCTAGGTCACCAAGTATAGTGAGGTCCTGCCCTGATCTCTCTCACTTGTAATGGCAACCCACCTAACCCTACCTTCCTAAAATCCCAACAAAACACCAACATTCAACAAATAAGTTACTTAAATATATCATATACCCTACCTCGAACCTAAATACTCGTTCAATTTTTAATTTCATTAGCTAATTTTTAAAATCACAAACCAAACCTACATTGAGGTCAAACCCCCAAAAACCCTACCAAAATGACCAAAAACTACCCAAATTCAACTTCAAAATAACCTAATCAATTAAACTAATAATTTTAAAACACCGCTACCTCATTCCTTGACTATTATCCAAGATGGAGCCCACATCTCATTGCTTAGCCACATCCTCATCCACCCTACATCCTCAATCATAGCATATCACCTCAATACACACCTCCAACCAATCAACAATCACCACATCATCAAAATGCTCAATCAACCCTCTCACAAAAAATTCCATATCACCAAATCACCAGAACACATGGAAAGCATGGAATTCAAATTATAAAAATGAAAATGAATTTTCATTTTCACTTTTTATGTTTTATGGTATTAGGGTTTCCCCTTGATCATCGATGGTTAGGGTGACCATCAATAATTGATCTTGGGACCCCTGACTATCGACGGTTAAGAAACCCACCTTTTCAACATTTGTTTTTTTTAGGCACCCATACCTAAGTGCCTCATTTTTTGAGATTTCCCTTCTCCCACATAAACCTTTGGATATTACCTTTCTCCAACCAACCATTAGACCACATCCACCTTGATGTTGGCCATTTTTGAACCCAAATTTTTGCATACTTTATGATGACCTTACCTAGTCTTTTTGGTCACATAGACCAACCTTGCCATGTTGAACATTTGAATTTGTACCACCTCATACACAACCATACCATTTATGTTTTTCAAAGGAGCACTTCTTACCTTAGATACCTATGAAAACACTAACCTTGTCTAGGATACTCGATAAGAATAACCCAATCAGCTATGCCTAATGTTTGGCCTAGTTACTTGGTCATTAGTCCTTCTAGAATTGACCTTATTTTTACCAACATTGGTAACCATAATATTTATGTGATCTTAGATATCTCACTTAGTTGTATTTTGTGTGTATGTTTGCATTTCAAATGTCGAACCACCCTTTTGTCACCAACCTCATGACTCACCATACACCACTTGTCAAACCCCAACTCAATTTTGGTTTCACCTCATCAAATCCTAGTTTGAGGGGGAAAACCTCCTCCCATATTTAGGAAAACTAGACCTTTGGCAAGTAATCAATTTTTTTTTTAGCTTGTTGATTCAAACCCACATAACAAAAAGGGGTAAAATTTAGACATTATAAAACTACACATGATGATTCTAAATGTGGAAATTCCTTGAGATACCTTAAGGACCACCTAACCCTTCTTAACCCATTGACCAACCCATTAGACCCTGAGTCTATTTAGCTACTAATCTAACTAACTCACTAAATCACTAACCTAACCCTTCACCCAACCCTTTTTAACCTACCTTGACCCCTTTTTCTTCAGACACTCAATCATCAATGGTCATCTTGACCACCGATGTCTAGGTTGATTGTTGATGATCAAGTCTTCCTTGTTCTTACACAAACACCAGTGGTGCAAGCTAACATGGCATAATTACATATATCTACCTTGTCCATTGCTAATGAACTCTCAAGCATCAAAATCAATAATTTATCCTTATAGATAACCTTCTATCCTCCATCTCTCTTTACCTATAAAAAGAGGGGAGTAGGAGGTGAAATCGATCCATCATCACAAGCATTCTAGCTCATAAGTATTCAAGATTTCTAGCCAATCTTCTTTTATAAATTTAGTAAAAATAATATAGATCCAAACATCTACCAAAATTACTCTCAAGGTAAAGTATCATTACTCTGCCAAAATTGCTCCATCCATTTAGCAAGCAATAGGTATATTTATACTTTAGCTTTGTTATTTTGGTTTCACCTCTCTCCCCCATCAGACCTTTCTACACCTATCTTCTAACCTCTTTTTCTTGACCAAACCCTTAAATAGAACTTTATCTAATCTTTAAACTAGTGTGTAACTCTTTTTTGAACACCTCCAGAATTCCATAGGCAACCACCAATGGTTAGCTTAACTGTCAATGGTCACCTCCAATTATTGATGGTTACCCAACTGTCGATGGTCAACTTAACCACCGACAGCCATTCCAACCATTGATTATCACTATGGAATGAAATAAAAATTTAATTTCAACCCCTTACCCCTAACCAAATCTAACTTTCTATGTCCTTACCTATTCATAGACCTCTGCCTAATTTTTTTGAACCTGACCTGATCTATTTTAGCATAATATTGACCCACTTTTTCTATATTTAGTTATTTTCTCTAACAAGCATTCATGTATTCTTGTATTTCTTTTTAGTACTTTATATTATTTAATGTAAGTATATTAGTTTGATCTCTTTCAACTTAATTGTTATCAAAGAGTAGATTGACAACCTCCTAGCAAGCTCACGCTTCTTAGATCTAGTCCATGCTAGGTAGTCCACCTAACTATCTTACTAATAACCCATTTTATTAGCGATTTTTTATCTATATATTATTCCTTTAAATAAAAAGAGGGTCTCTCTACAGTCATCTAGATCACACGTGCATCAACAACTAGGTTCTTCTACCACACCCTTAGTATTAGTTTCTTATCTTCTTCTTAAATTAAGAAATGAGCTAAAATTAAGATAAATAGAATGCACCTAATAGTATGTGATCCATGTTATCACTGCTAAGAAAATATTGGCATTATGACTAAAAAATAAACTCAATGGCCTAAATGAAAGCATGGGAACAAAAAATCCAATTATTAATTATGTAATTAAACATACTAAAACTATTGGTCTTGATTGGAAATTTTTAGTATTGATAGTTCAACTATCATCTACGATATCTAGTGGTAGAATATATTTAGATGCATGCCCCTCTTTTGATGTGAGGGATTGGTATGTATTAATATAAATCAATCATATAAAAATTAACATTTATGTACATCATGTGTTATGATATAAAATATATTACCAAAGTTGTTTAAATTTTTGTAAGTACATTTGTAAACATGTGTATGTAGCTATATAAAAATATGATCATTTAAAGCGTAATAGGAAGATGCAACCTCATATTAGTATGAGATAGGAAGGGAAAATAAATATGCATAATTTTTATTATTAAGAGGGACACACCTATGGTCCAAATATGGAAATATATGTAAGTAACTAATATATCAATGTAGTATCCCAATGTGACTAGTTGTGGAGATAATATAGTATCTTGATATAGTTAGTATAAGATCAAAAGATACATGGTTATATTAATATATATGTAGATACTAAAATATCATATTATATGCTTTAAAATGTTATTTTTGACCTACCTTCACTCTACATGGAATTTACTTATATTATTAGTTATTTATTCTTTCACATCATTATTCTATCTATGAAGCTAATCCTTATCGTTATTGTTAGTCACTTAAACTATATTACCTAGTATGTGCAAAACTAGTAAACTATCATACTCAAGTATTTATAGATCAAACTCATATGATATTATCTAAATTTTATGATTTCATCCTTTTCCCAACAACAATCATATTTAAAAATTGAATCACTAATATGGATTGGTTGATCTATCTAGTATATTAATGACATGAAAAATTACCAAAAGATTATAATATAAATATAAAATAATTTTAGGCTTATTTATGATCTATAAATAATCTATCAATCATACTCAAACATTTAAACATTAAACAAAACTTCCCTATTCTTCCTAATTTGTAAATCAGCCATAACAAAAATGTCTAAGTTAAGTCAAAAGCACCTCAAATAGAAGACAAACTTATCATTTTCCAATTGTTGAAAGATAGATCATAGGTTGCATACATTCAAGGAGAACTAATTTCACACATACACCTAATGGATAATACTACATATGGTTTGATTTCCCTCTTAATAGTAGTGGATATATAGGTAGATCTCAACCATTCAATTAAGAGTGGTTGGGGTTAGCTCAGCATATCTTTATTCCCCTTTTATAGAGTTAATTTTATCATTATAAATGGAATTAAGGTTTAAAGTGAAGGATACACATTTATATGAGTCACAGACACAATCATACATTGATATTTCACACATAGTCATAGAAAAAGTAGTTGAACTATCCTATACCTAAATAAATGTGTGATATTCACATAGATATAACCATCAAATTTAGAACACAAAGAATGGCATTGAGGATGATGATATTTCTTTAGCACACATATAGATCTAAACCCTAACATGAATGGTCTTGAGACAAGTTTAATTCTTTCCCTACCTCCTTATAGTCATAGTCCTATAAAGAGAATTTAACCACTAAGTATCTTATCTTTATTTTATTTCCATATTTATCAAGTTAGAGTACAAAATCAATTTCAATCCTTTACATTTATATTTGTATTTAAATGTTTTAAATTATAATTTGAATTACTACAACATTTTATATCTTATTAAGGGTTATAATTAATTAAATCTAGGGTAAAAAATATTGGTGAACCTGAATATTTCTTAAACATTACCAAACCCTAGGTTTCCCTTATGGTTTTTCCCTTTTTCTAGTGTTTTTTATATTTTTTTCTTAGGGTTTCCCTTTCAAACCTGACTTGTGATTTTCTCTAATATTAAAAATTACACACGACTATAAAATATGAACATAGTGTCTTTTTTATGCAAGATATGGTTGTAATCATTACATTTTTTTGCCCTTTACTATGTTATATCTATAACAACTATGTAATTATATGGATCAAAATTTTGTATAGCAATAAGGATCAAATATTTGTTGCTCCTCCCCCTAGACTTCAATGTTGTAATATCTATCATCTTTCCCAAATTATCCACTAACGGGTTATATTCGATTAGGAATTCTATGATGTTAACACTAAACAAGGTATGGTGCCCCACTATGCATGAAAAATGTTCCTCCTCAACCCCCTCCACCTCCCATGAAATAATCCAATCAAACCAAATGGTATTACATCATTTATAAATTAAATAATACCAATTCTAATATTTATATCTTTGAATTACTAAAGATATTAACTATTTACAAGGACATCTTATGTGAGGCATTGCATGAAAAAACTCTCCCAAATGGTACAAAACCTGCACATTTTTCCTATATCATGAATGCATTAAAATATATTGAAAAAATCATTACCTTTGATAATAAATACTTACCTATTCAACACACAATAAATAAAAATCTCCCGTTATTTATTCAGACCCAAGTTTAAATCAAAATAGTCAAAATTAGGTTTATAGATAAAGGTGCAGGGAAGAATATAGGTAACATATATTTCCTATATTAAATGGTGTTAATATGGATATCATTCAATAATAATATAATGGTATAAAAGGATTAAATAATGTTCCATGGTAATATTTTTGTCAACATCATTGAATATACATCTAAGACCCAAGATGATAATTATCATATTTCAGATTGTGCTTAGTCCTTTACATTAAAACCTATTTTTAGGGTGACCTTGGATACATGTCATGGATGTAATGCCATATACATTACAAAGTTGTATTAACTTTATGAATGATGTATATTCATGCCAATTGCCTACATATGAAAAAAAATTTATATATTTCAAGATGACACAATCTACTAATGAGAATCAATCACAATCATAGTTTTAGAATTATTTCATAATACCTCCATCACAACCCATCTCATTATCTCACATGCATAAATATGAGGTGGGTGAATCAAGTAAATTAAATGAAAATTTTATATATTTTAACATTCATATATCACCACAAGCTATTAAAACACTAAATAAGATAATTTCATATCTTCCTTTGGTGGTAAACTCAAAAAATCAAGATGGTCTGGTCACATGCTTCTATGATAATGATGATGATAATAATGATATACAAGAAAACATAGATGATCACCTACATAAGCTAAATTTCAATCCTAGTTATTTAGATAATTATCTATCATATACTTTGTTTACACCTATTACCATAAGATAATATCAAGATAAATAATATATAAATATTATGGAGAATTAAAAATTTCCCACTCAAAAAAAAATTCAATGGGAAAAGCAAAATAAAAAAATATCAAATCATCAGCATATTCAAAATGAAAATAATAGTTTCAATGTAATATCACACCATTATTGTTTTATCTAAAGGCACCATTGAGGAAAACATTCTTAAATTCAAACAAGACTCAAGCATAAGAACAACTATACATTCACATTGTCAAAAAGGTTATGAGAAAAAAATCAATGAATAATATGGAATTTTTAGATATAAAACCATTTTCACTATTACAAGAAACGATTCTTCAAAATAAACCAAGTATCATATTAAAGTAGTTAATTGACAATATTTGATTGTGTTACCAAATACTAGACATTGAGAAATGGAATGACTATCACATCATGAGGTAAATAATATTATGACTATCATATGATCATTGATCATAGAATAAATGGTTGCATAGCATTACAAAAAATAATCCAAAACTATAAAAATAAAAGGACCATTAAATTCATCACACTATAGTATGAAAAATCATCGTTATGATATAATAGAATCAACACTCACATACAACATGCGAAGGCCATAAGCATCCAAGGCAAGATATTTTTTACCATCATGACATATATAGAAGGTGCTTATCGATAAAAAAAATAGATTGATGAAGATAAACTCTTAAATGTGTGGAGTGTTATATTGTTATGATAGTTGGGACATGACATTGATGAAGTATTTAATCCACATTGAGGTACCTTTCTTTTACATATTAGTGTACCAATTTCTTATGGGTTTAAGGTTATCGATACACTCATATGGGTTATACCTTCTCCCACACAGTTCCTAATTATATTAGGACATGAATGGTTGTACCTCATACAAGCCACAATGTATATAAAAAATAGTATATTAGCATTTTAAATGAATAGGATCCAATCATAATGCAATTTTATGGTGATGGTAATCATTAAGAGGAAAAGTATTCAAAGCCAACTACAAACATAAAACATGAACAATGAGAAATAATGGAAGAAAAAGCAATGTGTCAATACAACCTTAAAGGTAATCTAGTTGACACTAATTCATGTTATTTTTAGGATGGCATGGGTTATTGAGCCATAATAATATTACTTCATATATTCAAAAATATAAAAAAAAATTAAACAAATCAAAAAAAAACATCCAAAATATTTAAAAAATAAAAAACCTTGACCTAAGCATGACATGATTTCTAGTTACATTATAAATGTTTTATATATCACATGTTGGGTATATGGAATATTATTTTCATACAAATACATTTCATGATATATGAGCGTGATACATGATATAAATATCATACATGGATACATAGAAGTTGGAATTTTCTATACACAGGGACCATACTAGTGTTGGAGACACCTTATTCCATAAGTCACATTAATATAGTTGATATCTTATATGACATCTTACCATGTTGAGCTACATAAATTATTTACACTTCTTACTATTTACTCATATTTTATATAGTGTTATATGGATATGTTATTTTATTATGATGTAGAATTGATATATATGGATGGTGTGGACTAGTTTTAACTTGTTATATGTTTTATTGATGTTTTTCTATTTTATGAAATGTTATACATTACTTTTACATTGTGTGTGGCCCATGGCCTTTTATTTTTTTCCTTTTTTATGACATATTCATGTCCCTTGATTTCAATGTTTGGCTTTATTTTCTTTTAAATGTTCATGTCCCATGATTGTATCCCTTGGAATTGTTTGCTTTCAACATTTTCATGTCCCTTATATGCATCCCTTGGTCATTGTGTGACATTGAGTGCTATTGTGTTTTTGTTGTAGCTATGACATTATTTATTGATATTGTTGATCTTGTTGAGCTTATTTAACTTATTGATATTTCTAAGTTTAAAAGTGTCATGATCCATACAATACACCTCCCCTTTGTGTTAGATGTCATAATTCACATCATACACCTCTCTTATTTCATATCCTTATTTAGTGTATATATTAATGATGGTTACTATTGCATACCTAATGTCTAAATCTATATTGACATGAGACTTTTATGCCTTGTGTTACATATATTTCATACATGCCTTGATGACATATACATTACTATGATGACATATTATCTACATGTTTACGTGATTCAACAAGATTACATATTTATACATGATATAGTTAACTCTTTCTTTTGAGATGAGTGAATTATAGGATACATCCCTCACCTAAAAAGAGGGAGTATTACTAGGATAGTCATATACACTTAAACCTATATGAGTAGAATATTCATAATTTGAGATAAAACACATGATTCATTATTTGTGAGTGGTTTAGATATCATTTTGACTCAAATATGAGATATATACTTGAACATTGATATATATTATTGGGGGGCATATTTCAAGCATATACACTTGCTTTACATAGACATGAGTTATATATTATGGATATTTAATGCATATGTAGATAATTTATAGGAACACCAGCTACACAATTTCACATAGAATTATGTAAAGTGAAATCTAGTGTATGAAAGATAGTATTATATCAAGCACAACACATTAGGGTATGATTCCCCATTTGGAAAATTAAAATTATAAAAAATTATTATTCCCCCAAATGTCACAAACACATAATTAGGCGGTGATAGCACACACAAATAGTGTATGCACAAGCTAGGATGACCAATATAACAAATGTTTTTCTCTTTATAGACTAAGACATAAAATAATTGGTCATAACATATGGTTTCCATATTTGATGGTACTTAGAGTGGACATAAATATAATATAGGGTAATCCACACTCAATTCTAGGTGCATAGGGTTTCATAGCTTGTGACTAAGATATGAGGTATGGTTCTAACTATACCCAAAAACAAGAATGGTTATATGTTAATTCAAACTTCAAAATATGCAAACTTCTCAAAACATTACGATCATGGAAAATTTTGAATTACATGTTTGTATTATTTTAACATATTTTGGATAGGTTATTTTTTCCTAACATATGGGTCATTTAACCTTCATCTTTTGAGATAAGTGATTGGAGCACAATATCTTCATCCCACACCTCAAAAGGGTGGCATATATCAAGGATTTTAAAATAAATTTCAAAGTGATAAAAAAAACCTATTAATTTTATTTACTTACTTGATCATGAAGTGGATTGGTCACTACTAACTCCTATAGAAGTGTTGGATATGTTTCAATATCTATCAAAATTATTATTGGTACAGCATTTGGGGAAATACCAAATAGATGTATTCAATCTCATGCTCTATTTTCAAATTCAAATTTTCAATATTTTAAAATATAAAAAACATATAATTATATGTTTAATACCTTTAGCATTTGAAAAAACATTATTTACATTAGCTAAACAATGTGGATGGAAAGTTAGATTGAGTGTATATAAAAAACTCTTCATACTTCCCTAGGTAAGTGAAGGTGTGTATTTCAAAATATCTACATTTACACTTTGAGACGCACATGCATTTCACTCACATACCCATGTCAAATTTTAAGAATTATGTAGACACCTTAATATGACATAAGACCCTTAATTATAGTGTCGTATTCATAATTTATCATATTTGGAAATATTATACATTCTATAATGTTTCTAAGACAATCATATCCCTGTATATATACACCTTGTCCATTGAGCCTAAAACTCACCTCAACACTTATCAAAAAGGTTTTTTTAATAAATTTAGATTATTATTTACCTTTTATCCAGCCCTACCTTGAAAAAAATATACTAATTAGTCTCTAGGATAATCCTATGTATTATATGGGTTTGTATGTGATCTAAGCATTATTCCCATACATTTGATCTTACACTTCATTTGATCTACATCATAGGGTATTAACATCTCACCCAATATTTTGAACTCTTTTTTCAAATTTGTATAAACATGTCCCATGTCATATCATAAACTTTTGTGTACAGACCCCTATGCACTCCACACTATGCACTCATTTTTGTGCACTTCTTAACTCATATTATCGCACACTACATAAGTCCTATGATAAGATCACTAACCTATGCACCCCTCGTATATGTATTAAATTTCACTTAATGTTTCTACATTTCAATTCATAGGACCCACACAGTGGACAAGTTTTTATGAAAGCTCACTGACTCCTACGCACTTTGTAATTTACAGCCTGTATGCCTTGTAGTCCTAAGCCATAGCTCACTATTTCACATGCCTATCCAAATTCTTGGACTCCAAAACACATCTACATGTTGAATCACCTAGAATAAAATATTTAAATGTTTCACCAACCATCATCTAACCTAGAATATTAATCGATGCAACCATCTCCTTGGTAACTAATAGTAGTTGTAACTGCTCTTGTATTCTAATTATATAATTATGTAGCATACACATCCAAAAAAAGGTGGATACTCCACATATTCATAAAATATATATCATGATCCATGTATCTACTCTATAAAACATGCATTTTATCACATTTATTGGTTTTCCCTATTTTTTGTTAATGAATAGGAGTTGCATTTCCTACAAGTAAGATTTCTACTCCATTAATTGTGTTTAGTTTTTTCTTTTTGAATTAGTTTTTCCCATTCACTCTACATAGCCAAAAATTGGTTGTCCCCTAAATTCTTGGTCCTAAGCCCAATTGTGTGGATCATTGGTGTCAAATCTAAAAATCTCTATTCTTTTCTATGCCTATAAATATGTGAGTGCAACACGATAAGGAAGGTTTGTCAATCAATTTTTTTTAGAATATCTAGAAGAAAGTCATAGCAAAAGTAAGATGATTGACACCCAAAATAAATCTAAGGTATCCCCTAAGGTATGAAATCTTGTTATTAACACACTAAAGGTATAGTGCACTAAATGTTTTGGAACTTTTATAAATTAATGGTACAAATAAATCTGATGCCTTCTACCACAACTCCATAATTTTCTCAATAATAACTTTAGCAACAAACCCCTTCAAATTTTAATTCAAACTTAGCATCCCTCTATTTGAAGGTAATATTGATACCAAAGCATTAGATGCCTATATTTGACAAATTGAGGCATACTTATTAGTAGATTCTTTCATTGATGTTGAGAAGATCACCTTTGTAGTATTGAATATGTTCATACTAGTTGTTCACTAGTGGGAGAGATTCAACACATAGTGCATGCAAGAGTGTGTTCTAATTAAATATTGAAAGACTTTTTTTGATGTATTATAGGAATAATACCCTCTGTGCCACTTTGAATTTGAATACATCAAGTTATAATAACTAAGTCAGTGTAAAGATCAGTCCATGGAAGACTAAACCAACATTTTTCATGACTACTTTGTGCAACTACATGAGAACTTGAGCTAAAAAAATAAGGTGATGAATTACATCAACATCCTCTCACCTTATATCTATGTGAAGAGATATTTATTAACTTTTGACACTTTGGGGAAATCATATCATAAATTTTCAAATATTGAATCCAAGGTAAAGATGAAGCAGTGTGTCACCTCTTCATCTAACACAATGTGCAAGGCCCAGCCTTTACACAACTCCATATTTTATCCCTCTACATAAAAGCAACAACACACTTCTCACAAAGGATAGTATCACCAAAATACTACTTAACCTTCAAAGGATCCAACACCTTCTACTTTAGATAAAGGCATGAAGAATAATTATGGTGATAAGTGGTGCCATCATCATCACTCATCCACTCATAAAAATTATGAATATCATGTGCAGAAATCCTTGCTCACACAATCTGCATCAAGACCCACACCAATGGATGGCACTAATCTATATTCCTCTTATTTAATAACCAACTCTTCTATCATCAACATCTCTAAAGAGTGTGAATGTCTTTTCCACACTAAGTTTTGGGTGAAGGGTTAGCCTCTCCACATCATCATCGATAATGATGGCCAAAATAACATCATCACATAATCCATAGCTCAGTGCCTTGGTCTTACCACTACTATGCATCTAAATTCATACTCTTTATGGTGGCTACAATAGGGGAAAGATATATAGATCTGATGTTAATCCATTTTTTAGTAAAAATTCAATCTTACAGAAGATAACATCACTTGTGACATCACACCTATGGAGATATACAACATCCTACTAGGGAGATTGTACTTGTATAACCTTGAAGCTACATACCAAGCCAAGCCATAGTGTTAGATTATTCACATGTAATATTGCTTCTAAAACATTTTTGAGTCATTTCCCATGACCAAATTCACCTTTGTATCTGCCAAATAATGTTGCAAACTCATCTTGTATTCATAGAAGTTCATATTACTCAAGGTCTACCTTGATACACCTATAAAGTCAAAACCAAAGCACACCCTGGCATTGCACATCACTGATATTCCATCATAGTAAAAATATATTCATAATTTACTCAAGAAGAGTATCAAATTATTCACATAACTTGAAGTCCTTCTAACACATTGCACAGTAAAGCATGACATCAATTTGGTTCTTATAACCCCTCTTCTGAATAGCCCCTCTATCACAAATTAGTTTGGGAGAATGATGAAATCTGGTGATAAATTCAATATCTTCTATATTAGGGAAAGATCAAGCTTAACTCTTTCCCTTATAGGTGTCTAATAGTCCTCGTACCTAAGAAGGATGGGTTATGGTGACTCTGCATAGACTATCATGCACTCAAAAAAATCATGGTGAAGAATAAATATCTACTACCATGCATTGTTGACCTTCTAGACTAGCACTGAGGTGCATAATATTTCACATAAAATGAATTGAATTTAGGTTACCATCAGGTTCTAGTCCATACTAAAGACATCTATAAAATAGCATTCAAGACGTGGGAAGGATTATACGAATGGTTGGTCATGCCTTTTAGCCTCACTAATAAATCAGCTACTTTCATGTACTTAAAAGATGATCTACTTAGGCCATTCCTAAACTCCTTCATCATCATCTACATGAATGACATTCTCATATTTATCAATACTTGGGAAGATCATATAGAGCACATTTCATGTATCTTAGACATCTTATGCCAACACAAGCTGCAAGCCAACTTATTAAAGTGTACATTTGACATGATGCAGATCCAATACTTACGCTACATCATTTATCACAATGGCATCATAGTAGATATAAATAAGATCAAAGTGATCTAATATATGCTACTCCATGAAATCTCACAAAATTGAGTAGTTTTCTTGGACTTGTTAACTTCTACCATAGGTTCATCCTTAGTTTTTCATACATCTCTTGGGTTCCCATTCAGCTGACACATGCCAAAGCTAAGTTTGATTAGACACATGTTTAAAATTTAAATTTTGAGCCACTCAATAAATTCCTCTACATAATGCATGTTCTCTCAATGCCTGACATTGTGTAAACCTTTGAAATATACATTGATGTGTCTGATTATGTACTTAGTGTAGTGCTTATGTAACATGGATATTTGGTCACATACCACTCTAAGATGTTCAATGACATGGTGAAAAGGTAATCCACCTATGAGAAGGAATTTTATGCTATTTTTATAGTAATTAAGTAATGGTGACACTACATTATTGAGAAGGAGATAGTTGTTCATTCGGACGATAAACCACTTCACTTCCTATAGTCACAAAATAAGTTGGAAAATATGTGCCACACGAAATGGATGATTTACCTACAGTAGTTCCATCTCATAATTATTAACTAATTTGACCCCATAGTCAAATAATTCAACCCCCCTAAAATTAAAAACTTCCTATAGAGTCTTGTTAAGTCATAACATGGTCATAAAGTCATATGATGTGATTTAAACCTTCATCATTTTTATAATTTATCTTATATTTTATTTATCTCACCTTTTTTAGGTGACTTATATTATTTTCCACTTAGGACATATGTTCCAAATTTTTCTCTAATATCTAATGTATCAGCTAGATGTCAGATGGTAGTTTGGAAACTGACAATTGTAGGTTCAACGTCCATCCAAGAAGATCAACTAGTTTCAGTCAGTTTTTAAGTAGTTATATAGATAAGTAAAATCATTTGGCATGTGTTAAGGATTAAATAGGATCTATATAGGCCCCAAAAGTCTTTTCCATGCTTAATAATCTTTTACAGGTCCAAAAATGGTGAAAACTGATTTGTCTCCTTCATCGTTCCCTTGGACAATGTTAAACAAGTCACCAATTTTTTGTTAGTATGGACATAGGGAGAAGAGATGATCTAAATGAAATTATTGTTTGTTATTACTCCTAATTATATCTTATTCCATGGTCATAATTTTTCATATTGGTAGACTAAGCTTCATGAACAAATGTTAAGATTGTCAATGTCTTCAAACTACATGCATAACCCTTGCACCTTTGGTTTTCCTATCTGACTGCAGTTGTATGATGCTTCCAAGAGTTGTACGTGTACTTTTAGATTATATCCTTAATTTTAATATTATTTCCAACTAGTCTTACATGTGTGAAACATGTATTTATTGGAAAAATAACCCTCACTGTATTATAAGTGCAAACACAATGGTCTATAGAATATGTTTTGGTAGTTGTAAAGCTTATTTGCTCATTTTCATGAGAGTGGATTTAGGTAAAGAATGATATATGTTTGTTTTCAATCCATCATAACCCATTTAATCAAATTATCCATGGAAATATCTAAATATTGGTTGAGGTAGGCTTGAGAAATCCATGAAACTCTTTACACATAATCCACTATCTCAACATCACTAGCAGTTACTATGAGAGAGAAATGTTTACCTTAGATAGTGGTATCTAATGGTGAATAAAAGTTAGAAGGAATTTATGAATGGTTCTAGACTATAAACATGAAAATAGGAGCTTTTAATATTTAAATATTATTTGAAGTTCTATAATCCTAAAGCACAGTCAATAGTCTAGAAGGAGCATCTACAGTCAGTTAGAAATAGGTTCTAAACAGCCATATTGATGGAGCTAATAAAACTAGTTTAGATCTAAGTAAATTAATACAGAATAAAAGATCTGAACATAGACTAAAATATTTCTTATATTAAAAATTCATATGAGTAATACAAATATATAGGAAAATTCTTTCCTATAATTAAGTAGATCATGTCTCCACATATCTCTCCCACGTTATCTCTTCAAACCATATAATCTCTCAATCTAAAAAATTGACTATATACGAATATATTGTTACTAAAATATATTATAATAATCAAATAATATATTTTAATAACTAACTCACAAAACATAATATTTAACTCTATAAATATCCAAATGTAATTACTAATGTAAAAACTAATTCCTAATAGAAGTAAGGGTTTCCAAAGTGTGAGTAGTTTTTCAAGATGACCACAATGAAACTGAGTCACTAAAAGAGGTTAAATACTGGTTGTGAGATCCCTCAATCAATGTCCATGGTGTAAGAGTGATAAAGTTACAAATGGGATGATTTTCCTTAGTTTCTCAAAAATTGGTTTTGCTCATACAATGAGGTATTTGTTGGTAAGTGTTGACAAGGCATGTGTGAGACTAATGTTTCCATTTTTGTAGCCTAAGCCTAGGAGTAATGCATTGACACAATAATATTATTTATAGGTCAAGGATAATGATGGTTTAGTTTTATTTCACTTAGTTAGGTTTTTACTTAAAATAATCAAAAAATGTAGTGCTTTTAAACTCAAAGAATCTTGTAGTTTGCAATGGCACATAACTCATTGGTAGTGAGAGATGAGAACCTAGTTTGAAAGAATAAGATAAGTTCATTCAAGTATGATATTGCCTTATTTATATTATAAATAATTATATGTTTTAAAATATTACTAAAGCATGAATAATCACCTATAGGAGCCTTTTAACTTATATTTAATGCACGCCTATAATTTGACAACCTAGTATAAGCCAATGCAAGATGCAAGTTCATTTGGTAAGTAGTAAAGAAAGATGGATGAACATGTTGATAATACTCTCACAATTTTATATCATCCTCATTTGGTTCTCAAATACAATTAATAGAGACTAACTAGTTTTCAAATGTATACTCAGTCTACCTAAACCTTGCACTCAGTCATAAGAGCTAGTATCTAGTTTTGGGAGTTTGAAGATTTGAGATAATTAGAAGCATGATCAAGCTTTTATTATTTGTGTATATGGTCACCATGACATAAAATATCTCCTCATAGTACCATTAAATTTATATTAATATGCTATATTCCCTCTTTTTTTCTTAGATAGAGGGCACTCCATGAATAACACAATCTACAGGTTAGTATGTGAGAAGTAAAAAAATGAATGTACGAATATTGGAATCATTTTAAAATGGTTTGAATGGTTGATGTACATGTAAAAAAATCATTTAGAGGCCTTTATATTCATTGAAAACTTACAAGTGATCAACTACTCAAGTAAACATAGTAGGCCTAATACGCTTAATACTAAGCCTAAACCCTAATAGTTGCCAACTTGATATATAATCCCATATTATATTTCCAAACAATGTTATGTCCTTAAATTAATAATATAAGTTTACCATGAGCCATTGAGTTGAAGATAAAATCTTATAATTGGCCATTTTAGCCTAAACCTTTATTAGACCTACTCATACTACAAGAAGAAGCTCGAGAGGCCAACTTCTTATGCTCACACTTGTATAGACATAGTGCATGAGACTTCAAGGAGTAGGTAATATTTTAAGTGGGTCCATAACTAGTTATAAATTTAATTGGTTCAAGGATTGAACATCTAGATTTTATGAACTATCACTAAGAACCAAAACAACTCAAAACCCTCCTAAAACCCTTGTGTGAACCTGATGGAGAAAATATCATTAGAGATACATAAAAGAGGGATAAAATTTCCATGATAATTACTTTAACTTATCTATCACCCTCCCAATCTCCATGACATCCATTTGGTTTGTACTATCTCTTGTATAGACAGACCTAATTTAGGGTTTTCTACAAGTTTTGATGTATTTTATAGGTGTAGAGGAGAATTGTTGATTAAAAATAAATGTATAAGGTATATGGGGGATTTTTATAACACCTCATACTCATATCTCACTTTAATTATGCATTAAAGGCTCTTTTTTGAGTTGATCACTATAGGCAGTCCTAAACAAGACAATGAGAATGGACATGGTTACCTAAATTTGAAAGTGAGAAGTTTGATATTTGACATTTTGAGGTATGCCTAATGGAGTGGAAGGAAAATAAGATTTGAAAAAAATACCTGATACCTCTTCCATGTATTTTTATGATTAGTTATAGGACACCTAAGTGACAAGTGTAAGCTTGGAGGCCTATAAGGCTAATGAATAACTATAGATAGGTTACACAAGTGTCAAGAGGAAAGCTATCAATTAGGGAGGCATGTGAGGTATGTTACAATATTTTTTCACCTTTTCATGGTAGTGAAAATTTGTCAAATATACCTATGGTAGTTTTATATAGTCAAATGAACTTATCACTAAGAAGACAATTTTAAAGAAGAACATGAAGAGTCTCTACGCCACCTTGAAGAAGAATGATACATTTCTGATGGACACTTGTCCAAGATCACTTCTTGACCTATTATAAACTTCATTCTCTTGAATTATAACTATTTCTCATATTTTGACACTTTTATATGTGAGTCTTCCACTTCTCTTCTTCTCCGTCCTCTCTTACGCTCTATTTATGCAATCCATTTTGGCAATTATATCTAGGACAAACCTAGTATGGCAAAGCCATGTTGGTTTGGCACCTTGTTTTTCCTTTGAATAATAATTATAAATTTGATTTAATATATATAATATCTTTCCTAAGTATGTTAAGTGGTGTACTTGGATGTTAAGTGATGAATATGTTCTCATTGCTTCCATGTTGCCCTTGCATGTTTTGTGTGATGGATATCTACTCTAACAAGTTTTATAAAGTGTATGTGTTTTCTAATTCTATATTGAAGTGTGAGAGGGATCATTAGTGTCTAGTATCAGACCTTATTTTCACCCACCTCTAGATGTGCATAGCAATTTGCCTTTATGAGAAATACTTATGCTAGAAGGATAATGAGTTAAAGTTAGTTTTGGTAGTCTTATCTCTTATTGTATATAAAGGTGTGTTTGTTGACTAATTTTTGGTGTATCACCTCCATTAGTATAGTTTACATTTTGTTTTCTTCTTCCCTTTTCACCCCCAAATGACTATTATAGTGTAGTTTGTGATTTTAATAGATAAATCAAGGGAGCTAAACATTTAACCTATATATTTACCTCTATTATAGGCAACCCATAAGATTAGAGGTAATCGCATGTTGTCCAAATATGGGAGAGGCTTGAACACCCTATCCTAGGATGTAATATTTGGATACAATAGTAATCAAACAAAATAAAGTGAAGGATAAAAAGGTTGCATGTTTCCTTAGCTAACCACCAATTCATGTGCTCATCACAATGATAGACATACACAAACATAATTTTTAAGACTAGGTTCTCCTCTACTCAGTTGATCAAGACTTCATAGTAACTTACACCAGCCTCACACAAGGTACATAATTTTAGGAGTTTTATTTGTTTGACCATATCTCTACAATCTCAGACATCTATGTGTTCCCTTTGGTACACCTCACTAATGACTCATTCAGGAGACACATTACACTAATACCTAAAGACATTTTGATATGATAAAGAATCTATCTGCATTACAGTCACATTTCTCCTAGCCACACATGTACATAGACATTGAGTGCCATATCAAGTTTTGCATTATTTATTTCATCTCCAAGCCCACAAATAGGAATTTGGGACTTTACACACCTCTATAAATTTCATCCAAACCATGATAATCTATCAACATGGATTTCATGACTAGATTACTTGTAATGATATGATAACATTACATTGTGTTCATTGTAATGGATCAGGTTTACAAGATGGCCATCATGGTCACATTTAGAAAATACATTGATATATCTATCACTGTGAAAGCATTATTTAAACATGTTTGGGCTAATCTAGGGTAACCAACCTCCATCATCTCTAACCATTATTTGCATTTTTTGAATCATTTTTGGCAAGCACTGTGGGAATTGATGGGCATGTATCTAGATCAGTCGATAAATTTTCATCCTCAGACATATGGAAAAAATAAAGTGTTCAATCACACACTTGTTCACATTTTACAAATGTATAACCATGCACATGATTGCACCTAGGATGACAATATTTTTTACATCCAACATGCTTACAATAAGGCTTTCACATTTCTATTGGACACAGTCCATTCTAGACATGTCTGGGGTTTCAACCTTTAGCACATCTAGACATCTACCATGCACCATCAGATAATGAATCATGTACATGGTAATAATAAGTGGACAAAGATAAGAATTTTTTATGCCACATCTAATCTATTCACTAGTAGGTTCAACAAATTCTCTCTCATACTCAAGCTAAGTACAAGGAGTGCCATGATGCACATCGCACACCTCATGTATTTTGAGTTGGAGATAAAGTTTGGTTGTAACTTCAAAAGGATCACTTCAAAGATACACACTATAATATAAATCCTCTACATTGTGGTATTAATACCATTTTGCATGAAACTAGTGAGAATGCCTTCATTCTTGATCTACCTCAATACTAGGGCATGGACCTAGTCTTCAACGTGGAACTTCTTAAGCCTTACACTCTACCATTTATTGATCCAATAGTAACACAACATCATTATGATTTAGATTATAAACACTTACATCCCATAATTAAGGACCAGATCATCAAAGTGATAGATATATGTACCTAATAAGACACACATACACTTTTTAGAGTGGTGAAATTTGAGCAATATGTTAATTAATCCAAATGGTTTACCTCATAGCAACTTCAAGTATAGTTTCCACAATTACACACTGATGCAATGGAGACCATTTATCTTCAATAAAAGTTGAATGATATATGTGCCATTCCACAACTAATTTTAGTCCTCATTCATTTTATTTCATAGGGTGTGCACCTCTTACCCATTTTGATGCACTCCTTACCCAAAATTTGTTCAAAGTCATATGCACAAGTCTTGTGCCATATTTTAGACTTTTACTCACTAACCCCTACATACTTCACACTACACACTCATTATTTTGCACTTATTAACTCATATTCCAATGCATTGCATAATTCATATACTAATCTCAGCAATTTTTTTCCCCACATATATATAGTATAGTGCACCTAGTAGTTCCACATCATAGCTTACATGACCTATGCATTTCACAAGTTTATGTACGAACTCATCGACTCCTATGTACTCTTTAGTTTGAATCCCTATGTACCTTGAAATCCTACACTATAACTCATAGTTCCATATGCCTAACTAGATTCTTGTACCCCACATCACATTCATGTGTCGAATCACCTCAGCCACATGTTTCAAGCGGTTCACCAATCATCATCTAGCATAGAAAATGAACCAAAATAACTATCTTATTGGTAACTAACAGAAGGTGTAACCTCTCTTTTATTATAATTATATAAGTATGTAATATACACATCTATCAAAAGGTCAATGCTCTACATATTCATAACATAAATAGCATGCTCTGCATAACTACTCTATAAAACATGCACTATAACACATTGTGTTAGTTTTCCCTATTATATGTTAATAAATAGAAGTTGAATTTCCTATAAGTAATACTTCCACTTCATTTAATGTGTTTAGTTGTTTCTTTATGAATTAGCTTTACCCATTCACTTGTCACAACCAAAAATTAATTATCCCCCACATGCTTGGTCTTGGGCTTCATGTTGCAAATCAATATGGGAAAAACCTACACCCTATATAGGTTTGTCCCTTTTATATTTTTTAGCCTACTTTCACTTTGTCATTGATCATGTGCCTTTAACTTGTATTTTTTGCATTTCTAAAGTTAACTAGTGTGCATAATTTGTCATAGATCAACCAATATATACAAGGTATTTTCAAACCATTTATAAAAATTATAAAAAATAAGAGAAGAGAAATACACATTTAACACATAGATAAATACTTAAATAAAACTCACATCAAAAGTGAATCCTAAATCCAAGAATCAAATTCTTCATACTTTAAATATTGTCATTCTATTTTGGTCTCTCACAATTTCCCTTATTTCAAAGGAGGGTATTAGACTACAATAGTTTCATTATCACTTTTAATAAATATGAGGATACAATCCATCATTCAATATAATTCATCCACACACTCAGATAACTATGTGGAGGTTTGATTATGTACGTACGAGATACATAGTTTTCAATGTTATCTTGGTGGTTTTCTGACTCCATTGTTTTTTTTTTTTTTTTGAGTGTTAAGATAGGTCAATGATATTCTTATATTATTCAAATTATTCTTGATAAATATGTGAAGTGAATACAAGTGCATAAAAAGAAGGAAACAATGCATAAGTGACATAAAAATAAACCTATAAAACCCTAACAAGACAAACATGGACGCAAGGAGATACACATAACTAGAACATGATTGTCATGATCAGATTTGTACAAGACACCCATATAGTACATGATTTTTTCCTAGATCATAATATAGTTTATATATTTTAGGATAAGGTTGCATGTAGTTTACACAATTAGTCTATAGGTAGATATTTCTAGAATAAAAAATAGTTGTGATCATTCCTTATCTCTTTCTCATATATATTTATTATATTATTTCATTGTGGCACTTGGATTTTATTCTCTTTGTTATCTATTAGAAATATTTTAAATATGTAATTTTATTCATGTATTCTTAGATCTATTTAATTGCAACTAATTTATTTATTATTTTATATAGAATAAAAATTAAGGTAAATAGTAATTAATAAATGAAACGATATTAAACTAAATATAGAGGGATGATAATGACATTTCTATGCATAAAACATTATAAAAGACTTGTCACATAAATTTAAACCTGTAAACATGCAATTGGTAACAAGATGACTACAAACCATAAATTTGGTATTAATTAGAGAATGTTACTAGGATCATAGTGTATAGTCTAAAAAAATTCTAAATGTAGGCACCTAGTTTTGGTACAAGACCCTTTTTCATAGCGCATTTTACCCCTTTTTCACACTTGGTCCACTTTTGTAAATATGATTGATTTTATAAATTTTTATACCTCACACCACTCCCTTTATGGACTTTGATCCTTCTATATGTCTTCAACATTCATCCCTTTCATTTTTTGAGCCTCATTATCTATCCTCTAAGTTATTTGCACCTATTATGAACATTTTTCTCTTCTGAGATGGATTTAGAAACTATAAATGTACCACCAAATCTACCCTATCAAAATTTGGCATGGGATATCAAATTTAATTTTTTATGTTTTTATGGGTCCTTGTCCTTTTACCTTAGCTTGATTTCCTGCTTATTTGATTTCACTTGATATTTTTAATGATCACCCATAATGCATGTCATGTCCTATAAATCCGTATATATACTAAGTCATCCATGGTCTTTTTTAAAGTATCAATCAAATGGTAAACAATTCTCCACAAATCAATTTATAACCATCATTTACACATTTACTACTACACTTGTAATAGAGTCTTTTGCCTTGATATTTTAGTCTTCTTCAAGCTATTATGACATCATAGACTTGTATCAAAATATGGTTTAGGTGAATGTTCATATAATTTCATCATCACTACTAGGGAAGAGGAGGTTTAAACCCTCGTTCAAGATTCCATTTACACAACATTATAACTAAATGGGGTTTCATTCCATCATGTTGGATATGTATTTGTAATTCCTTTGAGGTTTCTTGAACCAACTACTTCTTTCAATTATCTTTTGTATGCCTAATATGGAAATTTAGATCAAGTGAAGATAAAGACATCGATTTAGACATTTTGTCTATGAATTCATAAAATTTCAACCATGTGATTATATGGCATTAGGAGGTGAACCTGATTTAGGAAATCATATTCCAAAATAAATAACATGCACTTAAAAAATTAGAATCCATAATATAACATAGTATAAATTTAACACAACATAACATATTTATTGATCATCAATACAAGTGCATATTTAATGGCCAAAATGTTCCCAAGGCATATTATTTCAACTAGATAAAGTTTCAAATACATTATTTCATAAATAGCACCCCAAATTTCACACAGATCATATTCATTACTTATAGACCATTATTGCATTCTCAGATTCCCAATATTCTTCCCAAGTGTGATTTTTTCATCATTATTTGTCATTTTACTTAGTCATTAGTTTTCAAATCATGTCATTTACACTTTTTACTATTTTAGCCACTAAGGGAAGTCTAAATTTACTATTTTAAACTGGTATATGTTATTACTCCCTTGAAAAAATAGTTTTACCATTTTATTAGTGTCATAATTTGGTAAAACATAACTGGTGAACCCCTATGTTCTTCAAATACACATATATATTAAGGTTTTCCCTTAGCATTTCATACCTGATTTCTACTTTTTAAGATATGATTTTCTGATTTATATCCTACTTCACATATTTTGTTCAAACCCTACCTTCTACTCACCTTTTTATGCTTTTGGATTACATCCACATTTAAAAATTGGTGAATACACCTTCGTTCTTTGAATGCATACATCTTTTGAGTTTTTTTGGGGTTTTGATCCTCTATCTTTTATTCTAATTTTTATATTTGTGTCTTGCTTGTGCTTATTACATCACTTACCCAACCATGGTAACTTATAGTGATATTCTTCTTTATATGGTTGGTGTCAATGCAAAAGGTCCATCTATTTCTAATACAACACTTTTTATTGTTCCTTTAGATAATGATGACCAATAAATTTATGATGATCCCAATATTTTTGATGTAGTTGATCTATGTAGAGTTGCCACCATTGTTAATTTTAAGGTTAGTTAAAATTCACACAACAACGAATTAGGAATTAGTAAAATTTTCCTAAGCGTGGCCCTATAGATCCATTGGATGATTATATGCCACCTCTTGGAGGCTATAAGTCTATATTAGGTGGTGAGGCTAGTCCTTCGCATGTTACTATTGATATGTTTATGCCTCCACCTAGTGTTATACCCCCTCCATAGGTAAATCCTTTTATTCCTATATAGCCTAATTATTTTATGTTCTTCCTATTATCAATTCAATGACCAATGTGCATCCATGATCACATTCTTATATTTCATACATTGGTCTTGGAAATATTCAAATAGAAATCATTCCTCCATTGCAACTAATGTCAATATTAAAAATGCATTGATGCCTATAGACACACATACTAATGATAATAATACACCTAGTGGGCATCTACGAACCTAACAATACAATAAAATGATGATATGTGATTACAAATTAAACAATTATCTAAGACATCCAACAAACATATACATGTGGTGTCATCTTATGATATATCACACAACCCATTAGATATGAAATTTCTTATTCACCCCTTCCCTCCTTCATTTCAAGTGCTTAAATTTACATTATATAGTGGCAATAGGGATCCTTCTCATCATACAAGGGCTTATTTTGCAGCTTTCATTGGTTTCCATCATGATAATTTACTTATAACCAAGATATTTTATAAGAGTCTCATTGAATATGCCTTAAACTGATTTTACACTCTATCTTTTTGCTTTGTGCATAGACTCAATGATTTGGTTGATATATTCTTATCATATTTTTTATATAAACATTAGTCAAAATGTCACATTTTCTCAAATCATTCTAATCAAATAAGGACCTAATGAATGTCTTTATAACTTGTGATTAAATTTAAAACCATGCTTACCAAAATGTCACATCAAATCCCTAATAGTGAGCTTCATGGTATATTCTAAAATACTTTGTTCCTCCTGCTTAATGACAAAGTTATGTTTGATACTTATGAATCTTTTGAAGAGATTTTTTATGCACTATGCAACATTGAAATTAAAATTATGGAGTGTTAAATTATACATATATTGCTTCTACCTCCACTACCTCTAAATATTAATGAAATGCAATGTTCAAATCTAAAACTAATGATGCACTTAATTTTCAAAATAAGAATAAGGCCAAAATTGTAAACATAGATTCACAAACCAGTAATAAACTCATATTTCCTACTTCTAAGAGTAGTCAACAATTTACAATAATACCAAACCCACATCACAAAGTGATTAAACTCTTTCTCAAATGTAATATGATTAATTTACATGATCCATATCAATTATATACTACTACAACATTTCCTAAAGGGTATAACACAAATCTATTTTTTATTACCATCGAGCTTCCAAGGATTCAACTAATCAATGGTTAAAGTAAAGACATAAGATTTAAGATCTCATCAATAACAACATAATTTTAATTGAAGGCCATAATTTATATTGAATGAATATGTTAGAATGACTAATCAACACTTGCAAATATTTAACAATTCATTGCAAAATCATAATAATACAAAGCTTTGACAATGTGCATATGATGACATGTATACATCATTTTAGTATTCCACATGAGCATGAGATTGATAATATAATTATAATGTTTCAAAATCTCAATGACAAGCACCTTACATCACTTTCTATGACCATGAGATACCTAATGATGAATCAAATAATAGTCTTTTATACATTCATGGTTTTTTACTATAATCCTTAAAGCACACATGACATTATTATTGATAATTTTCCTAAAGAAAATGTAATTACAATTTCATTTTAACTAGTTTAGAGTACATTGAACAAGATTTACTTAGTACAGGTATTATACTTCATAGATACAATGGTATCCACATACACCTCTTGGTGGTATTACAGTGCCAGTTACATTCAATCATCAAACCCTTCTAGTTTAAATTTATAAGTATCAAATAAAGGATCATGAAATCTATTACTTGGACACCCATGTCTTAATCAAATGAGAGAGATACCTTCTACACTACACCATTGTCTCAATTTTTTTCATGATTATGAATTACATACCATTAACAACATGAATTTTGAGTTACTTATCCGACCTCAAAATCACATGTGCAATTAAATAGTGAGCTTTGTAAGAAGTGAACAATTCAACCATGTGTGATACCTAATACTATTTCATGACCATTTGTAATAACCCATTGGTTATGAACTAGAAATACACTAAAGTTTTTTTTTAAACACATAAACTATAAATAGATTCCATCATGATAATATAAGCAATGATCATACAAAAATACTCTAAAATTAATAACTATAGTTAAGTACATGACATTAACAGTCACTAATCACTATCAATATATGAAACACGTCATAATACATTCATAGAAGTAAATATAAATATTTAGCCACTACTGGTACAATACTCAACCATTGTTGTTAAACCATAGTAAATAAGAAGTTAAATTTATACATAAAATGTTTACAATAATATAAAAATTCTAAAATAAGATATAAAGCTCTTTAGAACATGAGTCTCCAGACTCTACAGTATCTATAGAAATCTCTAGAGTTGTCTCAAAATTAGTACCATTGTGTAGAAGGAGAGCATCATTCGAGCACTTTTCCACACCAAACACAGACCAATGATCCATTGCACTAATCCCATTAGGGAATGGTCATCCCTTAATAGATGAGTAGATAGTGATTGTGCAAGAATCTAGAGTAACTATCAAGTACCCCAAGTGTTGTATGATTTTTATATTGATATTGGTTTAGATCTACTCATAATAAATAAAAGATCCAAATACAAAGATATTTTTAAAATATTGACATAATATTATTTCATTACATTACACTATTTGATTATAAAACCATACGGGTGTTACATATTATTCTTATATTCGTGAAGATTATTTCTCTATTAATCTCTCACCCCAAATCTCTCAATCTCCTATATATGATATATTATTATAACTCATAACAATATATCTAAACAAATAATATATTCTAATATATTATCATAATATTGTTTATAAAAATATTCTGATAACTAATTACTATCAAATATAACTAAAGACCAAGCTATACATAATAATAAATTATTACTCTCATAATTATTTATATTACAACATACAAATTATTGTGAGGACTAATGATTTCTTAGCATTCCCCCCTTAAGCTTTACATGCTAATTTGTGTTTCACGTGACTTAATGAAAGTAATGAAAGAACACATCAACTTTTTATCTATCATTCACTGTTGAGAACACATCAATCAAATCAATGTGAGAACTTTGAACAGGAGCATCTAACATAAACCATTCACTGAGAGAATGCATCAACTTAAATAGTGTGGGAACCATGATAGAAACATCATCTATTTAACTTTCACTTCTATCTCCAAGAATTGACATAAATAGAATTATATGCCACTGCATAATCTTAGGTCTGCATACTACTAATATGATCTTGCTGCACATGACCATTACTATACAAAGGAATGCATCCTACATTTATTTTACATGACTGCAACAAACGTATTAATGATGGATCATCTTCATAAAAAAAGTAGTCACAGGATCTCTATAGTAATTACTCTCTTAACTATTACCACATTTGTGTTTATTCTAAACATATTTTTTATGTAGTACCATATGTGAGAAAATAGGAAATATACCTCTTATTTTTCACACACAAATAAATGCTAAAAATATAAAATATATGTATGTATGTGTGCCACTGTAGTAAGAAGCACCTTTTTATTAGTGGCTAATGAGAGACATAGAAAGCCTCCATCCTCTAGTATCCTCCAACCTCTATTAAGTTGTTGCTTACTCAGTTGAAGATGTCATGAAGCTCAATTACATGTTATTTTGACTAAAATGGGGTCCCCCCCACAATACTAACACATTTGACATTAATAATTTACATACAAATGATAGTGCATCTTTTACAACAAAATGACTATATTTAAATTGACACTTTTAAAATTTTAACATAGACGACCAAAAAACCTAATGACTCAATTTATTTTGACATAAAATGAATTTTAATTCTAAAAGACAAATTTTATAATGACTAATGACTAAAACACTAAAAAACTCACCCAAATACATCTAACAATTATTAAGATTTTGGACCAATATAATGCAACCTATACGACTATACACTCTTTATAAAATAAAGATCAAAATAAAAGTCTTGACTCTTTTAAAATGACTTTATTTAAATATAATACCACTAGGACATATTGACTCTTAAGATTCTAATGAGAATTACAAACCTAGAAATAACTTATAACAATCAAAAAAATTATTAAATAAATATATATGCATGAAACATACGTGGATGATATTTGTGGTCTCCTTTGGCAAGAACATAATCAAGGTGGAGGTGGCCAAGTCACTCTTGTATTCATAGTCTAATGCAATGACAACTGTGTAGGAAAATGATGCAAATACAACTGAGCTCAAAATCAAAATAATTCCTACATATGATGCTCGGATGTGATGCTACAATGCATTCTGGTATATGCCAATGTGGTAACTATGATTGTTTTAAATACATGTGGATAGAAGATTGTAAATATATTACCCTTGGATCACAAAGATAAATGGGTTCCATGATGGATCTAAGTAGATCATAGAGATTTAGATGCTTAATATAAATCCATGTAGTACATGACTTCAACCAAAAAACTATTTTTTGGTAATTTGGTATGGATCTACATGTCAATGTTAAACATCTGATCAGGAATACACGATGCTAGTTGAGAAGACCAATTCTGAGCAGGGTCTCCACAAAACATAGAATGCATAAGACATTATATATGTTATATTTGTGTAGCTTGTATGGTATAAAATAAATGTATCATGATGAAACTATATCAGACTTATGTAGAAGATATTTTCATGGAGCTAGGATGAATCAACAGATCTAAGCATGCACGGTAGTCTAGATAGAGAGAAGTAGGACCAATATATATTCCTAATGCAATGATGTAATTCAATAGCCAATACAAAAATATTATTTATGTGACCAATACATAGTCAAAAAATAGAGACTTAGAATTCACTATGTAGATTGACATGGTAGAACGTTGAGACAATGTATATCACGTGATCATCCACTACTTTTATACAAATTTACTGTGACTAAATGGCATTAGAAAAGGTATCAAATAAAACCTCAATACATGGGCAACCATAAATTGAAATTGATTTTCCCCATACAAATTGATTGATCTTCCATGAGAGAAAATAAATAATTCATCACAAGATTTTTCTACTCTGATACCAAATATTGAAACTAATTTAGATCTGAGCATAATAAACTAAGGAACTGAATATAGAGATATATAAAAAACATTGATATAATATGATTTCATTCCATTACACTCTCTGATTATAAAATTATATGGATGTTACATATTTATAGGAATATCATTCCTATATTTATGAAGATTTTTCTCCATTAATCTCTCACCCCAAGTCTCTCAATCTCCTATATATGATATATTGTTATAACTCATAACAATATATCTAAACAAATATTATATTCTGATCTATTATCATAATATTGTTTATAACAATATTTTGATAACCAATTATTATCAAATATAACTAGCAACCAAGCTATATGTAATAATGAATTATTACTCTCATAATTATTCATATTACGACATATAAATTACTGTGAGGACTAACTATTACCTAACATTCTAAAATTAAACATGTAGTGTATCATAAAAAATTTGTTCTATTGCAAGATATCACACTAATATGTAAATTTTATACACCAAAAGATAATATCTCACTATGCATTATTTAACTCCAAGACTTATATAATTTACATCCTACTAGCAATCATATCACATCATATGTTAAACATAAGAGTAAATAAAGTATACATTTATTCTATAAATGTATGAATGAATCGTTTATTGTCATCTAACTTATATTAGAAATGATGACTATAGTTTATACCACCTGAGTAAAATACATATTTAATTATAGATTTCAACTACCATAATAATTTTTATATAAACTACACCCCATGATAACCCATATTATCATAGTCTAGTGTTCTAAGACATAACTACTAGTTTTCCTCAATAGTCATACAAATAAGTCTTAAATATATGGAACTATTAGCTTCTATTGAAGTAACTAGATATAACTAAGCAATTCATAATTTTTATAAATACATAAAAATCTAACTTAACATTCGTTACACTCAAAAAATTGTAAGTATGCATACTTAATGCCCTACTGACTGTCACAAAATATATTATCCCATCAATAACCAACATGCATATTTTTATAGTATGTACCATCCAGGTATAACATATAACAATACTATAGTACTCTATGACATCTATCATAGTTCATAAATATGTATTACACATAACCAAACTTACAATTTAAGAAAACAAAAGCCATACATACCAAAAAGATAGGCAAATAAGTACATAGTATACCATTCAGGTATATCTTAAGCTTATACTTCATAATCTACACTCCTTAAATAGATACAAGTACAAGCAATAATAACTCATTCCACCATCTTATAGACATAATTTCAAGTAGTCAGTCAAAATAATAATAGAGAATAAAATAACTCAAAAATCCATTATGTTCTTTCATTCTAGAGACTTATTCTATTTCTAGAAGGTTGTTCCAAAAGGTTGTAATTTTTGGTTATACAAAATCCTATAACTAATTAACAATATAATATCCATAGATATACATATATGATCTAATGCACCTATACAAGTTATAAACATAGTTTAAACAGATTGATTTCTAACATTAATAGACTACTAAGTGTTACTTTTCTCAAGTCAAATTGGCATCAATACTCATATGAATATATCAACATGATGTAAAATATAAACCACTTGGGTATAACATCATACTGACCATTCTTGAATATATGTTTGATTTATAACTTGATTACGATTATACCGTCATGACTATATTTTTATATACTCCATATATATACTCAATAAATAAAAAGTATATTTAATAGTATAATCAATACTATTAGCTTTATTACGATCTAATATATCATGGCTCAAATAATCACTTTCCATTAAGATGTAATTGATATCTACATGTAATTAACTAATCAAATTAAGGTAAAAGAACTTTTGAATAATGTGAATTACATCAATTATCTGAAATCAATTATTAATTAAAGTAATCTAATAAATGTTAGATAAGTTCATTTAGTCATTTGTTTTTTTCATAATTCTTCAGAGTTTTGCTTATGTGGATGCTACATAATTAAATAACCTTATTTTTAATATTTAACTACTAAAACTCAGCACTCTTATTTATTTTAACACTCAGTGATTAATATTAGTATTTTAGTGATTTACTTATTCTTTTTGAATCGAGTAAGCGCATTCCAACATTGAATTTGGAATAGGGGGATCTTATGATAATTATGCTCATAATAAAAAAAATGCTACTCAGGTTCATAGTGCAAATTTGGACTGGCAGTGCAACTTGACTCGGACTGAGTAAGGAAATTTGAGGCAAATATAAGTCCCACTCATCATTCGATCTTGCATTAAAGAGGATACATAGTTTCCTTCACACATTTACTATTTCTTTCTTAATTGAAATATAAAGGTGTTCTACTTATAATAATTATTATATTGTATAAATAATAAAACTGCACTTCTTATTTAGCTAAATCACTACAGTTTAACATTAAAGACTCAACATTTTTCTTGTTAACTCAGCATTTTATAATTCTTAACTCAGCATTTTAATATCAGTGATGCTTTAGTATAGCATTGATGCTAATCTAAACATGCAGCAATGTTATTTTGATATACAACATTTTATTTCTGTATAATAGCTAAATACTAAATATTACAATTTTTTTTACTTCTGGTATTTTTAAAATAAGTGCATGCCATACTCTCTCATTAAAAACTAGATAAAATTACTTGCATTAACATCATAAATATTGACCAAATCCACACCTATCAATCATAGTTGATGCCCATTATTTGAATAAATTGAATAAAATATAGTGATTCGACTTTTTAAACAAGCTGAAAATAAAAATGCAATGATTCAGTGCACAACATAGTGATTCACCTCTAAACTCATCAATTTATAATAAATTAGTAATAGTGTAACTCAATGATTTTATTAAACAATTGTTCAGGGAGGTTAAGTGTTGAATGATAAGTTAGGGCACTGCATATAAAATTATACAAATCATCCTTCCTAATAAATTCACCTAATTGTTTGTTAAAATCGCTCATATTTACTAAGTTATTGTAATAGAGTGTTTGTGAATGAAGAGAATCATGGGAATCATTTGACAAATTTTGTTGAACAAATATTTAAGTATACAACAATTCATAAAGGGAATAAATGGACAACGATATAACATACTATTATTTGTTAAAATATAATATACCTATTCAAATAATATGAGTGATTTAATATCTGATATATACCAAATCACTTCCTGATTTATTTTATGAATGGCATAATATACAATTTACCAATCTTATAATCGTATAATTATATGAACCTAGATTGTATGTTATATGATTTATATATTATAGTTTTTCAAATCTGAATTCTATCACAAAAATATAAGCACTCAAATCATGATCATTAATTATATAAACTTTATTATGTATAGATAACTATATTAATTTAATAACATGACCTCCCTGATAGCTCATAATTGTTCTCTCTGTATTTAGTCATAACTACTTCTCACACAAAATGCTTCTTTTGTCACTCATCTTCCATCTCCCTATCTTTTTTTTTAATTCTTCAAAGACTTCTTTTTTAAAACCTCTCTTCTTTGAATGCTAATCATCCATCAAATTTTGCATGACTCTCTTTCTCTAAGTTCGCCATCCATGCATATAATCTCTTCTTTTCTTCACTTTTAGTTTTTATTCAATTTCTTCTAAGTTCTAGTTTTTTATCATACATAAGTTGATACTTTGATTTATCTTAAGTTTCATTTAAGGTCACAACTTATGTATGCTAAAATTTGTATTTAATGCCAAGTTAACCACTACCTTTTCTCACTCAAGTCATTTTTATTAAATGATATTTTTTTAACCTTTTTAATTAAAGTAACCCTTGCATTTTAGGATATTTAAATTTTCTTAATTTAAATATAATCATTAATTATCTCTTTAAAAATGAATCAAACTAAATAATAATTCAATTATAATGAAATAACTATTTAATAAATTATCATTTGAGTCATAACCAAAATAAATCAATTATCTCAAGTATCTAACATAATTATTAAAAAAAATTATACAAAAAGACACCAAATTAAAACAATGACATTCTCTGAATCTCATTCAGACCTATAACTATGTTAAATAATCAGATTCATGTTAGAATCAACTTCATGATCATATAACAACATTATATGTGTAAATCAATGTACTATAGTCACATATGAAATCACATAAGCAGATCACCATAAGCATCAACTAAAACATGACCATAAAAGAATATATAATCACCCAAAACAACTAACTATTTAGATCAAATAAAAAGTTAAACAAGTTATTTTATTTTGATGTGTATGTTGGGTTAATAGCAGTTCTTTTGTCATCCACCAATCATCCCATTTATGTCATGTTCTTCGATGATGCTCTTCATTTGTCATGATCTAAGAAAAATATAAATCTTGCATCACCTCATGACAATTAGATTGTTAGTTTAAGTCATCATATATATCAACTAATGATGTGAAACTAATAAATGCATATCCATAATATGTAAAATAAGAAAATACAGCTGCCACATCATATAATCTAATCAATATATCATTTTCCCATAACAATATATGTCATAAATCTCAAATCAAAACAATCATAATAAGATAATAACCATATTAATCCATAAATTGAAAGGTTATAAAATTTAAGGTTAAATCGAGATGTAACACCATTAGTTATGGTCCCTACTTCATTGGTGTCTATGACACCACCACCTATTACGAGATATATTAAAGCTTTGATTCTCATAGTTTCACCTTTGATACTTATGATTTGTAATTATGTACATATGAAATTTGATTTACAGCCTCTTTTTTCTAATAATATCCAATAACCTATTTTATCATGGCATATTCTTTCATATGCTTCTCCTAATGTTCATGCAGTTCCTTGGGCCTAGTTTCCACATAGCTCTCTTAGAAATGATGATTTTGGTTATTACACAATATTTGACTACTTTTCTGATAATTTAAGGAACACATCTAACTCCTATAGTTTAAGATATTTAATTATAAGATCATCATTTATCTATACTCACTCATATCTTTTATTTTATTTGTAACAATCTCACAAGATTTTACTAGAATATAGTAAAAAAATAAATTGATTATACATATTTATCATACATCTTTCATCATGAAAAATCTAATTAATGATCTTTAACTAATTGCATTCATTTAGTTAACCAATAATTTTATAGCTAATCTACTTAGTTAAGGATCATCATGAATAGATTTAACAATCATGAATAATAGTAAATAAATAATAAATATTGTATTTAAATCATTAATGAAATAGTATAAATTCATCCATGACTGATACAACATTACAACCACTATTTTAGAAGTATAATGAATAAATATTATAGTTTTCATCAATAAATAATGTCTCAAATAATAATTCATGATACAAAGTTTCACGGAGCATGAATCTCCATGATTCAAGTATCAATTTGTAATCTCAAGTGTAGTCTCTAATGTAGTACTTCAATTGAAAGAAAGAGCATCATCTGAGCACTTTTTCACACCAACCACGGACCATATATTTTTTGAACTATCTCTCAAAAATGGGATGGCCCTCCCTTCATGGATGGGTAGATAATGATGGTATAGGAATCTAAGTGACAAACTAGAACCCGTGTTATAAATATCTAATACATAATGTGTATTATAAATAAATTTATTCTAACATGATATCGCACAAATATGAAAACTATATTAACATATGAAATGACAATGTTTAGTTATAAAATTACTTTAGCCAAAAAATTTAATAATTAATGATCTCTAAGATAAGTCAATTTTATACACACCACTCAATCAAATTACACCTCATCTTACATTAATGGTGCTAATTAACCTAATAAAATTCATCCATTTCTTATTTAGAGTCATGAATGTGAGATTCGATTAAAATATATAATAATATAAAAACAATAGATCCATTCAAAATATTTTTCTTTAGCTGATAAAAATATGCTAAGTACAAAAATATTAAATACATAAATTTAATCTATCAAATATAATGTATTGAATCAAATATCATCTAATTTATTACAGAATAATAAACAAAATCAAAAATAATCCTTAATATAACATACCATTTGGATAATGATCATATCTAAATTGTTAGTTATCCAAATCACAAGTAACTTATAATATTGTTTCATCCTTGAAACAATCATTATAACACATGCTTATTTAATTGTTCATATTCTATATATATAACAAAAACCAATCCAAAAACATCTTAATATGCTTTATACTTAAAATTCATAATAAATTATTTTAATGCTTTTAATCAACATTAAAATATATACAAGCACTTATATTCACACCATTATGATTATAATGTTTTTAAACATATCACAGTTGTATATATATATGGCATAATCTCAATTAGATTTATAACATAGTCAACAACCATGTATTTTATATCATGTATATGTATATGTATATGTATATGTATATGTATATGTATATTTTTATAACTCTTATGTACAATTTCAATATCGTACAAATAATTTATTGTATATAGTATACTCTAAGAAGGCATCTAATGTCTAATGACTTAGAGTATTTCATGTACGTAGCGTATACATCCAGTTAATAAAATAGTCTCATAGCCTAATTTATAAACTAGACAAATTTCAATGTACTTGTATAGCTAAAAACACAAAATTTTATATGGTCAACACTCATACATAACCAATCATTTATACCAAATCCATTTAATCAAATTACTCAAATCAATTGATTCAAATTAAAATTTAAATTAAATGCATATGAACAAACTCATACACTCATCCAACTATGCCTAGATTGAGATTCATGATATAATAACTCATATTTGACCCCATAAATCCCTTCATATATATATATATATATATATATATATATATATATATATATATATATATATATATATATATATCCCATAAATCCCTTCATATATATATATATATATATATATATATATATATATAATTGCATACTAAGTCATTTCACCAATTGGTCAAGACTCATACTCAAATCATAGTCTAATTTGTATATGTAATAATAATACATATAACTCCTAGGAGGACTCCTCGATGGAGGATCCCACCTCGGAATCCCACCAACCCTTTGAATACACCCTTAGGGAATTATTTCTAAGTCCCCCCTGATGACCTCTCTCTTAAGTTGTTCATCTCTAAACTTAAGTCGATCTCACTTGAAGTGGGTACCCCAATTGGAGACCACTCACAAAGGGAAAGCCATTATGAATGATCACATAGAAAGAAACAAATTGTAGCTACATAAATTTAATTCCAAGGTTTAACAAGTAAGAGTGACCCTTGCCAAGCTTATTCAAGACTAGAACTATTTGTATAGATAGGTTGAGTCCATGATTTAATTTTTTGTTCATCCAACATGTCCAGTCCCATGTCATTCAATCACCTAAAACCTTGAGATCCCCTCCTCTGAGTTCCCCCAAGGGAGTCCCCCCAAAGAAGTCTCCCTTTTAGGTTAAAGGATAAAAATGACCTCGTATGATCTTCCCTAGTGAAGCTACTGAAGGTCCCAAAAATCACACTCGGATAAAAGTTTCTAAGGTAAAATAGAACACCCTGGTGAAGAATCCTAAAGATGTTGAAGACCCATCGGAGGGAGTTTCCTCTTAAGTTTCTTTTTGATTTCTTGTTTTTTTACTCTCAATTTAGTACTGTAATTTTTTATTGTTTTGGTTGTTTGGCCTTTAATTTATCTATTTAAACTTTGTGTACTACACTTTGGTGGTTCCAAGACCCCTGTAAAACCTATTTTTATCATATCAAATAAAATAATACATAGTCATAGATATATTATTACGTAGTTCAAATATAATGAAATCAATTAAATTCTTAACTCTAACATAACAACATTTACTTCTTCATGTATATATGTATACATAGAATCGAGTTCAAAAACAACAGTTCACTCTTTCACCTACCTATACCCAGTTATCTATTATGGCTTTAATCGATTTGTTTTCAAACCCATATATGAATAAGGATGCATGTTACGGCATCTATAATAGAGTCAAATATGAATACTATGTTCTAGGTTTAAAATGTATAACATTCATTTGAAAATTGAAGTAACAAAATTCCATTCAAAATTAAAACTTTGAGTTCATCTATATAGGTACCCTACATATGCATTTCTTTCGAAAGCCCTAGATTTTCATATATATACTCAGTTTAAATTGAGTATACACTTCTATATATATATATATATATATATATATATATATATATATATATATATATATATATATATATATATATACTCAGTTCAAATTGAGTATAATATATATACTTTCAAAATTCAATTAGGTTTATACATAGTTGAGCCCTCAACAACCCAACATTTTAATCTAATTTATTAAATATCTTAATGAATATATATCAAAACTGGTTCAACAAAAAAACTAATTCAAGCCAAATCAAATATATTCATCAAGAAATAATCATTCCATGATTGAACAAAAATTTTGAAATTGAAAGAGGAGTATAATATAGAGATTAATTATAACCTAAATAACCATGGCAATTCTTATAGCTTTACCTAATTCCCTTAGGATACTCTGGGTTAGATGTAGGGTTTTGTGGAGGCTAAGCCTTCCACAAGGCCCTACATATAACCCTTTAAAATTATACATAACATTCAAACAAATGAAAAACCCAGTAACCATTTCAATTCCAAAATCCATCAAACATTACACACACAAGAAATTTAAGTACAAAATCGATTTGTGTTTATAATTATGTTAATAAAGTTGTATATACTCTTCTTCCTTAACTCAAACTCTCCTTTTTCTGTCTAATATTCCCTGTATGTGTGCCTCTCATTCCGTCTCCTTTATTTTATTCATTTTTATTCCTTTTCTCGCCACCCCTTTCTCCTCCATTCACAACAAACAAAATAGACTGAAAATATGCATGCAAAAATAGCTCAACAAAACCCTCACTAAGTTACAGTATGTCATCATATCTCATGCAACCAACAACCAAATTTCTATCATGATTTTCGCAAGAATGATGGTTAACCTAGAGTCAACGAGTGATTATAAACCTTAATCATCTCTAAACTTCTCTTTATTGATTAAAATAATCATTATAAAATCTAAATAATATTTTCATGCCTTTGACTTAAAACAATTCCAACTTTGACTTCACAAACTAACTAAACAACAAGACACAATATCCAATGTTATTACATGCAATGTCGACCATCAACAAACTAATAATCTTTATATTTTGATGCAATGTCGAGTATCGACTAATTAACATAATGACTATATAGTACGATTAAAACATATATGAATTTTAAAGACTATTGATAATTGTTACCAAGTCATCCACAAACAACACTATGCATTAGACTTTAAATTATTAGTTAACCCTCTAGGTTTAAATAATAATCCAAAGGATTTAGCAAACACTACTAAAAACGCAATGATGTTTAAATAATTGTTTCACACTCATATTAATCAATAACACCTTGAATTACATTATGTTTATTTCCTAGCATTATAAAGTCAAAATTCAAATATCTTCACCATGCCAAAATACGTAACAAAGAGCTTATAACCCATTAAATCTTTTATAGGTTTATATTACTATTAAAATAATAACAGTAATTTTTTTAATGTAAATAGTCACTAACAAATTGACTTAATTATGTAACAACATACATCGATTATTTCTAACAAATAATCTAAACAAACATTTTTAAACGAATATTTAACTATTTACATCATCACAGTAAATCACATTAACTAGTTAGATATAGATTTATCAAATCAACTAACTAGTAACATCAACAACTAGACTAGTGAAATCACGTAATCATATAAAATGATCTGAGAACACAAAAGATCATAGCATACATTCTTAATATAAAAACAAAGCATATCACAACTATCTAATCATATAACGAATTACGAAACATGATATACTATGTGGTGTGTGCAAAGGTTTCTAGTTTCGCTCTCTCTCATCCCCCAATGTCTTCATCTAAACCACCCTCTCCGATAATGCTCTCCTGTCATCACATTTTTAGGGATGGGTCTATTTTGCATCCACCTCACAACAATGAAGGTAGTTACCCTGAAACATAATTATATCCATAAAATAATATTGTATAATTGACAAATACAATCATAATATACAGAATAAAAAGTACTGTTAATTCATAGAAAACTAATCATGTAAATTAAGCAACATATAAATGTCCCACAATCAACATATAACATAAAACTTAGTCAAACATTAGTTAATCAACTAACAACTATGATAATTCGTAGATCAAATAGGTTTTTTAGCTTAAAGAGAAATTGGGATGTAACATTCTTCCCCTCAAAGTTGGTCATCGTCTCGATGACATTAATTCAAACACAAATTATAAATTTAAAATATTATTTAGTAGAAAATAATATAATATACAGCAGTAAATCAAGAAATAAATGTGAAAATAGTCTATAAAACTCATCATAGTCCTCCAAGCGGCAATATCTTAAAAATTTTGGTCCCACTGGACCTTGCACTATGACACTTCTCTATTACGTAAATTGAATTTATAAGTGTCAGTTATTTTGATTGATTATACCATGACCACTCCAAGATCCAAAACCTACAAATCATTCCAATCCAATACATGTGAAAGATTAGAAACATACTTTTTAAGATAAGACACATGAAAGACATTATGCAAAAGAGCTAGAGTTGGTGGCAATGCAAGCATATAAGCTATAGGATTGACCACTTTCAAAACCTCAAAGAATACTGCATATCTCGATGAAATTTTTGTTGACTTCCTGAATTTAATCAAGCTTTTCTGAAGCTTAACTTGTAAAAACAATTTATCACCTACAAAAAATTGTCTATCTATTCTCTTCAGATCAACATAACTTTTTTATCTATCCTTGATCTTGGTCAATCTCTGCTTGATTGTCCTGACTTACTCTTCCATTTTTGAAAGCATCTCAGGTCCAAAGACTACCCTATATAAAGAACCCATACTTCTATATTCAAAATCTATTTTGCATAAAAACCCATACTTTTATATTCAAAATCCAAATAGGTTTATATACAATCGAGCCCTCAACAACCCAAAATTTCAATCTAATTGATTGAATACCTTAGTGAATGTATGTCAAAATTGGTTTGACAACAAAATTAGTTCGAGCCAAATCAAATACACCCATCAAGAAATAATCATTCCATGATTGAATAGATATTTTTGAATCAAAAGAGGAGTTTAAGATAGAGCTTAATTATAGCCTAAACAACCACGATAATTCCTACAGTACTACATACAACCCTTTAAAAATTTTCATAACGTTCAGACAAATGAAAAACTCAATAACCATTTCAATTCCAAAATCCATCAAACATTACACACATAGGAATTTTAAGTACAAAACTAACCTATGTTTATAATTATGCCAAAAAAGTTGTATATACTCTTCCTCCTTAACTTGAACTCTCATTCTTCTCTCTCTATTTATTATTCCTTGTATGTGTACCTCCTAGGCCTCCTTTCTTTTATTCATTTATATTCCCTTTCTCACCACCACTTTATCCTCCATTCACGACATACAAAACTAACTGAATAATATGCATGCAAAAATAACTCAACAGAACCCTCACTAAGCTACAATCTGCCACCATATCTCATGTAACTAATAACCAAATTTTCATCATGATTTTTGCAAAAATAATGGTTAACCCAGAGTCAACGAGTGATTAAAAACCCTAATCATCTTGAAACTTCCATTAACTGATTAAAATAATCATTATAAAACCTAAATAATATTTGCATGCCTTTGACTTAAAATAATTCCAACTTCGATTTCACAAACTGACTAAACAATAAGTGACAATATCCAATGTTATTACATGCAATGTTGACCATCAACAAGCCAATAATCACTATATTTTCATGCAATGTCGGGTGTCGACTAATTAACATGATGACTATATAGCACAGTTAAAACATATATGAACTTCAAAGACTATTGATAATTGTTACCAAGTCATCTACAAACAACACTATGCAATAAACTTTAAACTATTAGTTAACCCTCTAAGTTTAAATAATAATCCATAGGCTTTAGCAAACATTAGTACAAACACAATGAAATATAAGTTATTGTTTCACAGATATATTGATCAATAACACCTTGAATTACATTATGTTTATTGCCTAGTATTATAAAGTCAAAACACAAATATCGTTTCACCATGCCAAAATATGTAACAAAGAGCTTATAACCCATTAAGTCTTTTATAAATTTGTATTACTATTAAAATGATAATAGTAATCTTTTAAATGTAAATAGTTATTAACAAATTGACTTAACTATGTAACAACATACATCAATTATTTCTAACAAAGAATCCAAACAAACATTTTTAAACGAATATATTCTTAAACAAACATGGTGAAATCATATTATCATATAAAATGATTTGAGAACACAAAAGATCACAACATACATTCATAATAGAAAAATAAAACATACTATTTAATCAAATAATTAATTACAAAACATGATACACTATGTGGTGTGTGTAAGGGTTTCTGGTTTCGCTATATGTCATCCTCCAATGTCTTCATCTAAACCACCATCTCCAATGATGCTCTCCCTCCATCACACTCTGAGGGATGAATCTGTTCTGCATCTACCTCACAACAATGAAGGTAGTTAACCCGAAACATAATTATATTCATAAAATAATGTTGTATAATTGACAAACATGATCATAATGTACAGAATAAAAAGTACTACTAACTCATAAAAAATTAATCATATAAATTAAGCAACATATAATTGTTCGATAATCAACATATGATATAAAGCTTAATCAAATATTAGTTAATCAACTAACAACCATGATAATCCACAGATCAAACAAGTTTTTCAGTTTAGAAAAAAATATGGATGTGACATCATTTGATATAACATTATTGTACTACAAGCTATTTATTGTACATAGTTTTTATTTCTTTTATATGTTGTATCTTTCATGTGCCTTACTCCCTTGAATTGATTATGTTCCTTCTATTTCTTCTAGATTTGACATCTCGACACTTGCTTTCTATTTTGTCTTGATGTTCTTTGATCCACTTGGCTTTTGTTGTTGGTTATGTTGCATTGGCTCTTGCCTCTTGATTTTCGATCCCATTTCAAACACTTGTATAGATTTTTTTATGATGACAACATGTATATATCGAGACCTTTTGTATTAGCATGCATTGAGTTTAAAAACAAGTTATAGGTTGTTTAGAATATTCCTTTGCTTATTCATATTTGTTTTTGTCCCTTAGCTAGCCTATTTCGTTTATTTCTTGATTGTACCCTTGGGCTTCTATTTTTGTTTTGATTCAACTTTACTCGCTTCTTCTTGTTTGCACTCATTGGTTCACCTATTTTTTTATCATTTCTTAATTGTGCCCCTAGTCTTCTATTTTTATTGATTGTATCTACCCATTGGCTTTCTTATTTTACTACTACTAAATTTTTTTGAAATGTAAAAACATTATAAAGTACAAAAATTAAAAGTTGCTTTAACAATATTATGCTTATTTCCCTATGCTAGAGGTTTTTCAAATTCATGATTAAATACACAAGTTATAAAGGATTATAGAGTATCAGATGTTGCATGGCTACTTACTTTCCCACTCCCTAGGGGACATGATCACATTAGTGGTATGTGTTACCTTAGGGGCATCTCTATACAAAAAAAATTATGGTGATATCTTTCTTTAATTCCATTTATCATATTGATTTATTTTACATTGATCATATCATATATTTATAGTAATTACATATTGCATGTTTTCATAGATATCTACATTGTGTGGTTACAAATGATTGTTACATCAATTACATTTTATATTTTGTACCTCTGTAATTGATTGCTTGCAATTGTATGTTTGCATGTCTCTGAGCGTGTTATTATCAATGTCTTGTTGGGTCCTTGTCTATAGAGGATCATTTATTTAACATATTGCATCATGTTGTCATGTCTTGTGAGTCGTATGTCCTTACGTGATGACTTCATATATGTAGCTACATACATTTGTATGATTTGTGTGATAAAATATGTGATATTCTCTGAGTGTTGCCATGACACATATCATGCATGTCATTATATTAACCATGAAATTATCATTTGCGGTATAATTATGCTTGGTGCCTACGTTGTCATTGTCTTTACCACACATTTATTTGGGCATACTATTGTGTGTGCACCTCATTTATTTATCTAGGCTTAATAGGGGCACATTTGTTACAATGGGGGCATACCATTTGTCTTTATCTTGATTTGTGAGTTGGGGGCATTATACCCTTCCATATCTCCTTGAGTTTATTACTATGATATAATCTTGCTCATACAAAACATTCATTGGGGCATGATGTTTTCCCCCATTTGTTTCCTTGTCATATGACGATGTGCACCTTCATATTAAGCTTTACATTATGATATTTTATGATGGTTACATACATGTGATTTATAAAAAAAATCAAGTATGCTCTACGCTTCAGCTATATATATTTTATAACACATGATGTGTTTAACTCTTTCCTTTGAGGTGAGTGATTGCATCACAATTTTTTCAATCATTCGCCTCAAATAAGGGCATATATCCAAATTGTTCAAGATTGAGCACAAAAAATTGATTAAAATTTGGAGCAAAGATGTCCACTTCCTTAATCAAGAAATGGATTAGGTTGTTAGAACTCCCAGAGAAGTATTAGTTATGTCTATAACTTGTATAAAAAGTTATAATTGGAATAAAGTTTAGTTTTCAAGTTGTGGCAGCATTGGTCCAGATACAAATAGGTGTAATTGTTCATATGCTCATATTTCAAATTAAAGAAAATCAAAGTTTCTATGTTTCACATTGAGTTGACATTGACTAGTTTTTAAAACTAGCCATTATTTTTAGGTATGTCAAACTTTCCAAATTACAACAAATCCATGTGGATGGAGCCTATCTTGAGCATCATTCAAATCATCCATCCTTCCCTATATAAGTTAATGTATGTGCTTCATTTTATTATTTGTATACTTTGATGTACGCATGTTTGCGCTCGCATACACAAATCAAAGTAGGGATATTATGTGGACATCTAACTTTGTACAAGACCTTTTTCCATAATGTCTTCTACTTTTTTCTTCACACTTAGTCCACTTGTTTATAGTTGACTATTTTTAAGAAATTTTCTACCCCACATTACTCTTTCTTTGGTCTTTGAGACTTTTAAATGTCTTTAGTGTTTATTAATTTCAGCTTTTGAGTCTCATTTATCTATCTTTGAGTTGTTTGCACCCATTATGGACATCTATCTCTCCTGTGAGGGATTCATAGGCTATAAGTGTACCTCCAAATCTATCACGCATGTTTTTGTGGGTCCTTCTGCATTAGGTTGATTTATTGCATATTTTTTTTCTTCTTGTAATTTTCCATGGTCAGCGATAGCAAATGTCATGTCCTAAAGATCCCTATATATATCAAGTCATCCATAGTCATTTTAAAAGTATCAGTCCAATGGTGAATCCTTCTCCACAATTCAAATTAAAGTCTTCATTACCACTTTTATTTCTACACTTGCGATGGAGTTTTCCACCTTGATAATTCAATCTTCTTCGAGCTATTATGACATCATCCAATTGTAACAAAAGAGGGTTTAAACGTATTTTCGTGTAGTTACATCATCACTTCTAGGAAAAGAGGAAGTTGAAAATTTTGGTTGAGATTTCATTTACAATGCACTATAAATACATGAGTTGTAATTATAACGTACATGATATATGGTTGCAACTCGCTTGAGGTTCCCTGACCCAACTTCTTATTTCCATTATCTTTTGCATGTGTCTTATGGTGAATTAGGTCAAGAAATGAAGACATCAATTCACACATTCTTCCTACGGATTTAGAAAAGTGCAAGCACTAAATTGTATGGCATCAAGGGAAAAACCTACCCCTAAAAAATCAAAATAAAAAATAAAACGCAATACAAATTCGATAGAACAAAACAAATTTGTCAGTCATGAGTATGAGAGCATATTTGGTGGCCAAAACCACCCAAGACATATTTGAAAGCAACAAAACAAGCATTGAATTTGTTCTTGCACAGTCAACACTCAATATTTCACATGAAATTGATTCATCACTTCTAGACCACTATTGCACTCTCAATATCTCAATATCTTGTCTAAGTATGATTGTTTCATCAGTCTTTGTCGTTTTACTTAGTCATTACTTGTCAAACCATGTCATTTAATCTTTTTTACTATTTTTAGCCTCTAGAGCAAGTTTGAATTTACTATTTTGAACTATTATATTTTAGATCTCCCTTGTGAAAATATTTTTATAATTTTCTTAGTGCCATTATACTCTACCATCACAATGAGGTAAAACACTAGGTCATAGCATATAATACATATGTAGTGTCAAAAATTGAAATTTGATTTATGGGTTTTCCTCATATTGATTTTCCCTTTGTTTCCCTACCCTCAAATCTCTAGTTGAGACTACTATGTACTTGAAATATATGATTGTTTCTACCCTAAAGTGGTAAGGAAAATAATGTGGATTTAAGGCCCTATGTCCAATGTGATGTCACTAATTTATCGGAGCCTAGGTGGAAAACAAAACAAAGATGTTGAAAAGTAGTAAGGTGCACAAAAGAAATAGCTTTAGACTATACATCAAAACTGTTTTGCAGCGAAAATGCTAGTTATAAAATAATAGATAATTACTCTGATGATTGCTTAAGTGTCAAATGAAGTATAATATTTTTTCTATTTATGGATAATAGTTTAATTCAAATTTAACATCATTAGCACCCATGCAGACTTACAATGTCTAGGACCTAAAAAAAGAGAAAGAGGGAGGCATGAGTGCACATGCCCTGAACGTGATCTAAAGCCAAAGATAAGTCCATGATAACATGGGGATGCATAAATAAGGGGATTTTAGAAAGTTGGAAGTCAACAAATGGGCCCATATTGCCTAATTCAGACCAAATTATTTAGGAATAAACAAGTGCACTAATATTTATGAACTAATGCTAAAACAAGGCCATAGAACCATTTTAAATTAAAATTCTAGTCATCATTTATAAAAAATAAATTGAATTTTTATGTATTGGAATGCATCGATATATCTATTATTCGCAAAAAATAAATAAGTTACATAGATGGTTACCAAAAAAGGTAGTTGACTGGCATTCACACCTTGAAATCCATTCCAAAACAACTTAGAGAAAACACCAACTAAATATGGCTATATAAGAACATTATCAAAATAAAATATCAGAACACCAAGGCAAGTGTGACAGTCATGCACATGCATCAACACCAAAAGGTGGTGGTGGCAGATCATCCTTGGGAGGAAGATTAGCCCAAGAAGAAATATCCCCTGAAGGTGGATCAAGCACAACCTACCCACCCTGTATATTCTTTGAAGGAGCCAAAGAGACCATTATGCCCCACACAAGAGGCAAAGGCATGATCACCCCTGTTTTCTCACCACTTTGCAAAGGGGAAGACCACTAAAACGAGCCAATAGAGACTTTTTTGCACAGTGACATACTCCAACACTCCCTCTGAGGAGGGGTGGAAAAGCAGTGGTGTGATTGGCTACACCCTCGTTTGGGTGTCAATGGAGGAGAAACTTGCAACCGACATATCTAGATGAACTTGGCTCATGATACAAGGGGTGCTCCTCAAATGGTTGAACAACCCCTGGAGATGTTAAAACTCTAGGGAAACTTTCTTTGCTTGTGCTTGAATATGCAAATAAGTAGAAGATATCACAACAATTTTTTCATTAGTTCAGAAAATTGAAGTGAGTTCTTCATTTTTGAAAATCGTTGAATTTATAAATTTCCAATGTTAAAAGATAATGATGGCTCTGAAAGCATTCCAAAAAAGAGTAATGTAAGTCAACTGTTGAGTATTATCACAAAACAAAACCATTCTCTAATTGAAGGGCTCTAAGTGAGAAGTCTAAAATAACATGTGAATCTATTGCCAAGCTTGTTGAAGACGAGGACAAGTTCAAAACATGTGTTTAAACGATCTCGGATTTAAAAGATGCAAGGCATTTAGGATTAGGAATCCCTGTGTGTTTGAGTCTTTCCCCCAACAATAGACCCTATTAGACAAGGCACCAAAGACAATGGGAAATTTTGGGCTCAAACTCGGCATTCCATATATGGTTGAATCTGGCAAGCTACATTTGGGGAGAAGAATTAAAACTCCAATGTTTGTTCAACGTGCCAAGAGTCGAAGAGAAAGGACTCATAATATAATATAAGAGATATTTGGAGAGTAATTCTTGAAAGTAGTGTCACAATTCCACTGCGAATATTTCCACTAGCAAGCAGGGGTTGCATATCCATGTTTTATGGAGCATGACATCTAGGAAAAGCCCCTCGATATGCACGATGAAAGGTAAGTTAGAAGCTAAAAGCTTGAATTTCCTTTGTAATGTAGGCAACAAAATCCAATCTCCAAAAGAGACAAGATCTCTAACAATGGTAATGCCTTTTCTAAAAAGCTAGAGGGTTTGATTCTTGGCATTTCAACAAAAGGGCTTCTAGTATTGGTCATGATAGGAGACCACCATAGATTGCAATCATTGAAAGAAAGAGAAACTTTGAATCCATCACTAACCCATTTGAGATAAGGCTTGACAATTTCAAAGGCTCTCTAGATGTTTTTAATCACAAACGACACCTCAATTTTGACCTGGGTGGAGGCAATGCGCAAGGTGAAATCCTATTATTTTCCAACAAGTTTTACCATAGGGAGAACCTGTATGAATGCAATGACTCAACATAATTTTCCAAGCCTCACACCCTTCAATAGCCTACACAACCCATTTAGCATATAAGATAGTGTTTTGCCTATAAATAGCAATGATGCCCATGCAATCCTTATCCAAAGTGACACAATATATCTCGCAAGGCAATCTGTGAAAGCCTTTGGACTCCTTGGCATTGGCCCAAAGAAAGTCTCTTAGCAAATTAGCTAACTTATCATAAGATGCCTTAGAAGGATCCCAACAAGAAGAATAGTAGACAAGAGCGATGTCTAGAATTTTGGTGGAAACCTAAAAATTGTATGCTAGAGACAAAGGCCTTGTAATCCAATAGGCAATTTTTTTTAACTCTTTCAATCACATACTACCATAGTTCTGAGGGAGAAATGTCAAAAGAAAAAAGAATGCCTAAGAATTTCAGCTTCTCCCCTCTTATGATCCATTTCCACTAGTAGTCTTTGAGTCAATCTCATAAGGGCATCATGCTCTATCTAAAACATTGCATTTTTGCCCACTACAAATCAGATCTTGAAGCTTTGCAAAAGATATCAAGGCAATGCAACACATCTTTGAAAGATGCCTAGTTTTCAGCAAGCATAAGGAAAGAACCATCTGCGAAGTGGCCATTGATTAGCTGAGTAGTTCTATTAGGAAGCATTATTCCCCAAATTAGGGCACACTTGACTTTGCGAGCAAGAAGATAGTCAAAAACTTCAGCTACAAGAACATACAGAGCTAGAGCTAGAGCTAGAGGGAAACCTTGTCAAATGGATCAAAAAAGCCCAAATCATTCTAACTTATTGTCTTTAATAGTCAAACAAGTTGAGGCATTAAAGAAAAGAGTTTGAATAGACAAAAGGATCGCCAAACCCTATAACTTCAAGCATGGCTATAATTAATGGCCACTCAATGTGGTCATAGGATTTTATAAAATCAAGTATAAGGAAGATGGTCCTTTGCCAAGAGGCACAAGGCCATTTTATACCTTCCTAGAAAGTAATGATATTGTCCAAGATGTACGTACTTCAAGATTTATTATGCAATGCTTCCCGATAGCCTTGAAGTAAGTTTGGTCCAACAAACTACCAAGTTGCCTTGAACAATTCAGAAGGGAAACCATCCAAACCCAACACCTTAGCATTAGCCATGTTTTGAACAAAAAAAGCTCAAAAGTGGGGGCGCATCACAAAGCTTTTGAGCCGAAGGGCTTAGCTTGCAAGGAACCATGTCTAAGCACCCACTAAGTTATCCTAGACTTGGAACACCAATTTATAATTGTACAAAATAACCAAGGACATTTCAAATGGACTAATGAGGCAACTATGAGAAATTTAGATAGCTTTGATTTGCTCTTTGGCTTGCTTTGCCTTAAGAGATTTGAAAAAAAAATTGGAGGCAATGCAAAAAGACTTAAATATGAAAATTGGAGGCACGAGTGCCAATTTTGAGGCAATGCAAACAAACTTAAATATGGACGCCTTTGGCAACATGGCTTTCCACAAGTTTAGGCTTGTGTTTAAGTTTGGCCACCAAAGTCTACAACTAATTGTCGAAGGACTTTGCTCAAGTTGTAGAGTAACCCTTGGAAACTCCTTGGCCAACATGCTATCGCCCTATGCCATAATGTGGGAGGAAAGAAATAGTAGGAGTGATCACATCATTCCACCACTCAATCTAACTAATAACATAAAGGTGAACTAAGGCCAATTGATATTCTATTTAAAAATGCAATTAAGTAAAATTTTAAAATCTAATCATGGTGATCCTGTTCCATAAAATTCTAGTATTTTGATTGGTCTAAAAAAATTAACTTAACTTTGATTTCCAAGTTCTCATAATAAGACTCTTAACAATATAGTTAGTTAAAATTTATTTTCAAAGGTTCTTATACACCTCATCAACGTAATTAGAATCGAAAGTAAAGATAAATTAGATGTGTGCCCTAACGTTTATCATGATTTGAATAGAACGCATAGACCAGAATTGCTTTTTAAGATGCTTTTGGCACATAAATATAGGCAACGATCATTATCTTAAACCTAGTTTGGAGGGTTCCGTGCTTTGGTTCTGTTTTGTTTAGTGTATTCATTTTCCTTGACTTGCAAATTGCAATCCCGCCTCTCATAATATTCATGACATTGAGCTTTAATAATACAACTCTATTTTTATCTGCAAATATTTAAAGATGAGATATGCATCGTCTCTGTCAAAGATGTAGGTGTGGGCTTATTCATTTTTTAAACTTGACCATACTTGTACATATTTTAATATGTTGCAATGCAAAGTCCTATGGGTGTTGGAGAATTTAGGATATAAATAATGATCTTTATTTATTTTTGAGTTTGAAGGCTATAATTTAGAATATAAAAGTAGAAATATTTATAGCATAAACTATAAGCAATCTGTCCACACGTTCAAAAAACTTGGCTGATCAGAATCTAATGTGATATCGTTTTGTAGAGAGCATTCCTATTTTGGCTTTAATTTTTTTTGTTAAAGGCTTGATTTGGTTAAAAACCAAATACTTGGGGGGTAATCTATTTGGCCAAAGAGCCCAACCTCATCGCTTATGTTTGTATAGCATCTCTCCACACAGTTAAAAAAAATGGCTGAACAGAATCTAATGTGACATTGTTTTGTAGAAAGCCTTCCTATTTTGGCTCTGATTTTTTTTTTTGTTAAAAGGGATTTCTTGTTTAGCTTGATTTGGTTAAAAACCAAATATTTGAGGAGCAATCTAGTTGGCCAAAGAAACCCAGCCTCATCCCTTATGTTTGTCTAGCACCAATGCTCACTGCAACAATGGAACCTTGGTGGGCTTTTCAAAGAGCACCGTGTCTTCGCCAATTTAATGATGAGTAACTAACAAGCTCTGAATTTTGAATATGATCTGTAGAATGTGATGGTAGGACGAGGCGAAAAGCGTCAATAACAGACCTGGTCAAAGATGAATGCCATGAAGGTGGCTTGTGGTGTTGTTACAATCCTTTTAATATACAATGCAAGATTTAAATATGTTTTTGCAATGGAGAAGCTGCAAAAGTCCAGGGCAACTACCAGGTCAGCCTTAACAGCACTAAAAAACAGCTTCCTTGATTTCAATGGTCCTTTGGCTTCATGGAAGGCTCCCAACTGCAACTGGCGGCATAGACTGTGACACATGAGAATGGAGAGAATGGAATTGTTTTATGCCTTAATTTGCGTAGACTCAATCTATCACGTACTAATGGGGGGAAGGCTGAGGAGTCCTTGTTTGCATTTAAGCAGGCTCCAGTATTTGGTCATGAGTGGTAATAATTTTAGTCTGGCACAAATCCCCCCATCCATTAGATTTTTTACAGCCTTGACATATCTCAATCTCTCCAATGCCCTCCTCAGCAGTACGCTTCCTTTCTGCCTCTCAAATCTTTCTCATCTCATATATTTAGATCTCTCTTCTGATTATCAAAACCTTGATCTCAGCACCATCAAAATTCGCTCACCTGTGATAATTTGTCATGGATTTGAAGCATAAGGTCTCTCAAATACGTTTCATTGGGGGGCACAAACACGGCAACGGCCAATGCCAAGACAGGGGTCCATGTCAGCAGTCTCTCAAAGCTTGAATACCTTGGCATGTCAGGTTGCAGGCTTTCAGGCACGATCCCTTCTTCACTGCTAAATCTGAAAACATCCATCACGTCTGTGCCTTTCATAAAATTCTTTTTCAAGAGAAATACCTTTTTGGTTAATGAATATGACCAAATTAGCGCTGCTGGACGTTAGTTTTAACGATCTCCATGGATCTACACCTGCAATAATGTCTCAGCATCCTTCCCCGGAAGAGCTCTACTTGAATAGGAACACACTGAACGGCAGAAGTTAATCAGAAATACTCAAGGATGGATGGTCTTGCTTGTCACATATTTCTCTTCACTTCCATTACATTGCAGGCAGTCTACCCCATTCATTGAGCAACCCACCCAAACTCGTGTCTATTGATTTGGGTTTTAATTAAATTGAAGGCACCATTCCATAGTCCATCCAGAATCTCACAGAAATTTGATATTTAGATTTGGGTGAGAGTGACTTTAAAGGGCTGATTCCAATGGGGTTAAATAAACTCCCAATGTTGGCTCATTTAGATCTCAACGGGAACAATCCAAGTGACCAAATCCCTGCTTTTGACAACGTTTCTTTGCTTGCATACCTTGAGTCCAGCGGTAATAACATGCGAGGCCCCCATCCCACCATCCCTAATGCAGATTCCTTCACAGATCATTTACAGCTATCTAATAACAAGTAACAAGGTGGCATTCCCCAGTTATGCAGCCGATTGGTGTACTCCACTGAATTAATGGATGCAAGCAATAATCAATTGGAAGGCCTGATTCCCATTTCTTTAGGTATGGCCACTTCCTTGAAAAGCTGCCTCCTGTTGAATAATCAGTTGCATCGTAGCATTCCATCTTCTCTAGGCAGGCTGTCTTATTTATCCATATTGAATTTAAGAAAAAATAAGCTCAAAAGAACCATTTCGCCTTCCCTCTCACTGCCTTCTTCCCTCAACAGGCCCGATTTGTGATCCAGGAGGATCTAAGCATTTTCATTTCATGGAGAAACATTTATTAAGTATTTTCTTAGGGGTGACCCCTACTCTTTTAGGCATAACTTTTTCATATGGTATCGAATTTTAGAACCATCTGAACCGGTGCAAAGTAGATTCAGAATGCATTATAAAAGCCAACCAACATTGCCATAGGCTATTTGGTTGCTGTCTTCGCGATTCGGAGCCATTTTGACCTGAAAACGCGAAAACAAAATGCACTTACTATTTTTTAAAAAATAAAATGCTAATGACTTACAAACTGTAGGGAATTTTGAGGGACTCCAAGAGGGACTTAGGATGTATTTTCTATTCTAAATGTGATCAGCCCCTTTCGAGCACCACTTACTATTTTTAGTAAGTAGGGGATTTTGGCTACCCTAATCCTAATTAGGGCAGGGAAAGCATCTCTTTTGTATTATATATGTATTCAGATATGAGTGAAACAGAGAAGCACAAAGCGGCCATTTTAGCCATCTCTCTGTATTTGCATTCTTTGCATGTATGTGCATTTTTAAATTTCCGCATTAATTCAAGAATCCAAGTATGGAATAGTTAGAAGGAAGTGATTTCTTCTCTCTAAAATCGGATCAATTTGTCATACAACAAATTACAAAGATTCATCATAGAGACCTTTTCCGAAAGTCTCTCCAATTTGGAATACTTGGCTTTGTTGATGAGTGGACTAAGTGTTAACACAATTTCCACCTGGATTCCTCCGTTCCAGATCCCTCGGCTGTATACGAGTTCATGTATTTTGGAAGGGAAATTTCCACAGTGGTTGATCCGCAGGAACCAGATGAATGAAGTTGATATTTCTGACAATAATCTCAGTGGAACTATTCCCTCTCGGATGATGCAGATATTGCCCAAACAAGGTTCTTCTGAACCTCTCATGCAATCAACTGTAAGGTAATCTCATATTTCTTAAGTCTTCATCAGTGCTTTCAGTTATAGATTTATCTGAGAATTGCTTAAGTGGCCTCATCCCATCTCAGATAGGTATTCTGCATCCATATTTGCAGGTATTTTTAGTTTCAAGCAACAGTATTACTGGGAACATACCTGCCAGTTTAGCAACATCTCAAACATGGTTGTACTCAGCTTAAGGGACAACAATTTGGAGCAGGGTATTCCATCCGATTTGGGAAAGCATTCATATCTGCAATTATTATGCATCAACTCCAACTGGCTGACTGGAGTAATCCCCCCCATCTCTGCAGAATTGTGGGGCATTGCTGACACCGGATTTAGGCAACAACTCCTTAACGGGCAGCATTCCAGGCTCTCTGGGGCACCTCCCCAACCTGCGGATCATGGTGCTGAGATCAAATAAGCTTACTGGAAAAATTCCTTCAGAAATATTTCATCTGATTGGTCTGCAAATTCTGGATACAATTTGATGGGGATATTGCCAAGGCATTTCTGGCTTGCAAGCTATGGTCAACCAACAAACATCCTACTCTATCTCCTACAATGATCAAACGTATTATGGGGAAAGCATATCTGTGAGTAACAAAGGAGGAGAATTGGAATACATCATCTATATCAACACTATATGCATTGATCTGTCTCACAACAATTTGGAGGGTGAAATTCGTTAAGAAATTGGATCGTTGGGGGGCTTATCAACGTCTCCAACAACTGTGTGGAGGGGGCTATTCCAAAGGGGCTTGCAGCTTTGAGTAACCTGGAATCCCTGGACCTTTCATTGAATTGACTCACAAGAAGAATTCCGCCCGAAATGAAGTCTCTTAACGTACCTGGCAGCATTGACTCTGTCATGCAACAGCCTCTTGGAAAGCATTCCACAAGGAGGCCAATTTTCCACATTTACTGTCTCTAGTTTCTCACACAGTTTAGAGTTATGTGGCTTTCTCCTTGACCAAAGTTGCAGTTCTGAGGTCGTTCCTTCCAGCCTTGCACCTGATGGAGAGGAAGTGAATATTTCTGAGATTCCATGGTAGGCCATCTCGACAGGTTGGTCATTTGGAGCAGGGCTTGCGGGGGTGTTTGTGATTATAGAACTGAAGCAAAATTGGTGGCCGGCCTACTTAAGCATGCGGAGGAGATAGTATTCTGCATCTTTAATGGGAGATATCCAACTGGTAGATGACTTTTCCCTTAATAGCAGTACACTTTTTTAATATCTTACATCTGGGCAAATGGGTAGCACCATGAGCCAATTGCACTGGATTGATAAAGCTTCTCTGCATTTTTTTTTTAATTTTGGTGTTTGAATCTCAGAAACCTTAGAAAAGTGGATAGGCATTTTTTATATACAATGGTTATAACACTTTCATACATGTATACAATTATATGTTTTCACTGATATGTGATTCATATTATGCACTTTCTTGTAATGCTCAATTGTAATGGTCATCTGCAAACTTTAGTTTAATTTTTGATATCTTTTATTACGTTCATCTTTTCAATTAAGCTGATACGCCTCCATAAATTCCTTTTAGGATGTGGATATTTTGTATACATTTTTGTTATTCTATCCACACTCATCTAAGACATTATCTATCTTGTTCACCACCTGTCCAGCTATAAATTATTCCACTTGATGAACTATTTGGGCATTATTTTTCTTGTAATTGGTTCTTTTTAACGTTTCTTTTTTACATAAAGTCATCGCAACATTCACACATCGATGAGGAGCCCCAGCCTCAAATAATGGATCTAATCTTCTTTTGATGAAAAGTGTACATCATAGAGTTACTGCCAGTATTGTCTGAGTGCAGGTGCAACTTTTCCGCCATGTTCAATTTTGAGACTGATATGGGGTAGTTCAATTTCTGCCCCGAGGATGAAACTTCTTTTGGTAGCCTATAAATTGGTAAGGCACTGAGAGTGTGTCCATAGATTTCTTTGATGCGTGTCTATCTCTATTGTAAATCAATGCCTGCAGGTCTCTTGTACCATGCAAATCAATGCTCAGAGGTCTCTTGTATCATTGCAGAATAGCGTTACTGGACATTTAAAAATGTGTGGATACCATGGCAATAGACATTGAGGATTTTCATAGAGCTAAAAGCATTATAATCATTGGTGCCATGGGTTTTTGAGGTAAAGGTATTCAGAAATTTATGCATTAATCCAATACTAATTCTACAACTGATAAATATATTGCACTGCAACCAGAACTAGGATGCATTTTTACCTGACAAACAACATTTTTACAATCTTCCCAAGCAAAACTCCAAGACCAGGTACACTTTATATATAAATTTTATATGCAAATGCAGATTTACTTTACATGTTTTGATGTCAAACACTATTTCCTTTCTAAGCGATATCTAGAGAGGTATTCAGAGGTGAATCTAAATTGGATGAATATATGAAGACACCAAAGCAGTTATTATCATGAGAACTGCCAAACACCTCAAATACTCACACATTTAATGGGAATACAGGGCCGCTCTTCAGCTGTTCCACTAAAGGAAACCATTCTACATTATTAGCCATTTTATGTTCACATGTTTATTCATTTCCAAATATATAATCAGTTTTATTTTTTTCACCTAGCACCAATTCAACTTAGCTAAAAAACCCCAATTCTGAAAAAATTATACCAGCATAATTTGTGCGTCCAAATTTATGTTTTATTTATGGTTTATCTTTGTGATTTTTCTAATTATTCCATTCAATCAATGTTGACTTAAAAAATACCACATTTTATTTTTTTTCTGTATACCATGCCTTCTATAATGAGCCTTGGAAAATATGTAAACCTCCAAGCCGCCTAGAGAATTAAGTCCTGAAAGCATTATCTTGTTTTACTAAAGATAACCATGACATTCTAGGCAAAGATATGCTATTTCTCTGCAACATTCCTTCATAACGCTTCACGAATATTTCCAGCATAGAATCAAAACAAATAACAAATAGAATTTTCTCACGCTTTGAGATTACATTGTCCACCTTTCTAATTCTTCTAGTTTATTACCTTCAACCAGTTTGGAAGATCGTTTAGTTTCATTTCTGCCACACACAGACATATAACAGTGTACAGCCTGAGAGAGCTTGATGGTGAAGGCACATGTACTCCATAGCGGAGGTCATATGTTTGAATCCTGGGGGCAGGGGGCAGGGGGCGCGCAAGGGGAGACGGGGGGTAGGGTTGTACACCTCATTGAACAATATATAAGATAAATGGAAAAATAAACCCACAAGGGGGGTCTTATACACCAAATTGTTGTCTCACTTGGCAGTAACCTAAAAAGCTACCTTTACCTTTACCTTTACCTTTTCCTTTAATAGTCTCCCCAATCAAGAAGAAATCTTGCTGAGCTCCAATTCATACATGACACTGTCATTGGTGTGCTTTTGCTTCTCCTATAATAAATGCGCAAAAGTAAGTCTAAAAACACACACAGCAACATTGGTAGTATCATTACTATTATAAATTTATGTTGGCTTGTTTCTAGTTCTCTTCTTAGCATCAAGATAGTACTATGTCATGTCCCCTCTCTAGGGCGACTCGACATTTCACGAGGATTTGCCTATTCCTGACTCTCGTAGGCAGATAAAAGGTGGTGAGAGGGTCATTTTTGCAATTCGATGGCTCACGATGATACGAGAGATAGTATATTTTTATTATGGAGGCCAAATTGCTATATTTTTAATGCACTTTAATTTTATTTTAATAAAATTACTTTTTATTTAAAAAGTATAATAAGTTTTGTGATGTATTACGGAAACTCTTGGAAGTTCCGAAAAAGTGCATAAATAGACCCTATGGGTTATGTAATTGGCATCCAGTTCATTTTATTGATCATTGAATCTTCTTGAGCATTTGTAAGACTTCAGAGTCTGCAAATTTTCAGATTAATCTTTGAGAACGATACCTCTCAAGTGATTTGCATAACTGAGGAAGTGAGAGATCTTCTGAAGGGTTGCTTGGAGGAATTGGTATTCAGCCAATTCAAGTGTGCTAAATTGGAGAAATTTGATGATTTATTCTCAGCTAAGAAATCTTCAGTATTTCAATATTTTTAGGCAAGGAGAAGCATAATTTTGGCATAGAAAAATCGAACCCTTGGAGGCAGCAATTTTTAATAAATTTTGGTAGCATTTGGGAGGATTTTTGCAGCGATTTTTGAAAGTTTTTCATAAATCCGTACGGCCATACGGACGGCCTTACGGACGGGATTTCCATCAGTCAGCAAAGTCAATTTTGAAGGCTACGGCACCCCTGATTGGGCGATTTAATTCCTGCAATTTTTGGTAAGGCATTCAGCTTGGCAGCAATACTGTAGGACCTGAAGCGCTGAATTTTGGAGACCAAAAAATAATAAATCCGTACCAGTCCGTACTGTACGGACTGTACCTGTAGCAAGGTGCGGACAGTTGCTGGGCAGTCTGTGGACAATAGCCAGGGTGTAATCTGCAGACCAGGTTTTTATCAATAAAACAGGTTCCCTTTTTATTGGCAATTTTTAGTCTTATGTATCAGGTTTTAGTGTAAACATTCTGCTCATTTTGTAAGGCTTAAATAGTCATAAATATTTTATCTAAAGGACTGTAATTTTTTCAGATTTAAAGAAATTTTATTGCTGAGTCATTTGGGACGGTTTACAAACTGTTTGTCAAAATTACAAAGCCATATACAGTGACATGTTTGACAAAATTTTTAGTGCAATATAATTTCTGATATTCATCAAAGTGTTTGACGAAATTCCATAGTATAATATCAGTATTTTAGTGATCCTATTAGTAAGGGTCATTACATACTAATATTTAAACAAATTTGCTTTGATCTAAAGTCAGTCATCTCTACATTAATATACAAATGTCAATTGTATATAGCAAGCACTACAGAATTTTTATTATTCAAACCATAATGTGAGGCTATTAAACACTCAAATTCATGCCTATTTTTCTTGTATCAAATTATTTCATTCTATTATGATATTGGAAAAATTATTTTTCTTTATTACATTCCTGTTATGAATGTCACAAGCCTCTAAGGTAAGGTACAAAGGTGTTACAGAACATTCTTGATATTTGTCTACCTACTGGAAAATGTAAATTTCAAAACGGCAAACATTTGAGCATAAAGGTATAGCAGGTCTGTTAATTTTGGATGAGCCAAAATGTAGGTACCATGTAGAAACATTATAATCAAATCTTGATGCTTAAATGGTATGCGTTGATCATTAAAGTAAATCATCTTTGCATGATAATACAACTTTACATAACACTGTCTGAAAGACAAGTAAATCATCTTTGCATGATAATACAACTAATATAACACTGTCTGAAAGACAACTTATTCCGTAGGAGTCATGTTACTAAGAATCAAGTCTCACATACAAGGATATATGTCTATGTTTGAACAAAGGGAGAAAAGGAAGGAGGCATGATGGACAAGTGAACATGACAAGAGTATTGGATGTTGGGTAGTACATCACTATGAGTTTATTGTATAGTTTCTTTGTCTAAAAGATGTTGTGCCAAATATATGTCCCAAGATAGAAACTTCTTATTGTGTGTTAAAAATGGATGTGGATCATCATCTGTCCAAGTTGTTCCATCTTTAAGTTTGTCTTCAAGCTCAATCCAATCCTGTCACAAGCCTCTACGTAAGCTTTTGAACAAAGGGATAAAAGAGGGGAAGGCATGACAGATAAGTATACACAGATACCTACAGTGCACTAAACCACAAGTAATTTTGAAAACCAGCTATCAAATTAGTGACCTTTTGACAATTACAAGAATATGGTATGGTGGTTGTGGTTTGCTGGTGAAGGTGCTTGGCTCAGGTAAAGCCTACCTATTCTCAAACCCACATTGCAAGAGAAAGGCCCAAACAAGAAGTTTGCTTTGATACCAACTAACGTGGATTTGTATCCACAATAACAAATAATAGATGCAAAAATGTCAATTATTGGTATGGTTTTTCCATGTGCAATTCTGTCCTCACAGGTAAGATACAAGAAGCTTTTGAAGGAACACTCTGTGCATGTTAATGTATACATACAAATGTTTTATTGGATGGTTCACCATTTTTCTGCTGCAAAAGAAAAATATTTCTCTACCATTCAGGGGGAAAGGGTATCCGGATTAACCCTACGGAGTCCTACCGGCATCTATCTATCTATTAGCTTGGGGAGAGGAGAGTACTTAAAGATGAAGGAAAGAGGGGGCTGCCCATATCTATATATCAGGGCCCTATCTATCCCATCTATATATAGAGGGGGCCTGCTCCCTCCCGATATAGCCTATGCTATGCCCAACTATATCTAGGGGCCCAACATTGGAATGTTGTTCTTCAACATACTTGCTAACAAACTTGTACTTTTGATCATATAGCCATCTAAGTACAAAGGGCTACTGAAGTGCTGAATGAATGGATCGAGAGGACCATGTATGTGCCAAGAAAGAAGTTCCAGGCAAGGATTTGATGAATTTCAATAGAAAGATGCCTAATAGGGCTTGCAATCACAATGAAAATCGTTTGGCTGTTAACATGCTTCCTGGATAGTGTAACAAAACCAGATCAGGAGATGATCTGAAATTATCACAACTCATGCCATGAACTTCATAATTTTAAGGGAACTGTCTTGTGCAATATAACAACGTTTCACTTATTGAAAAACATGACTAATTACATCTTCTTTGTGCTCCCTGACTTTTATCTTTAAAAAGAGTTTATACAGAATCATCAGGAAAGAATCTAGATGTCATGAAGCGCTTATACTTTCTATGATTGTGAAGAGGAATATAACACGGTAAATAATAATGGTTGTTCCAAACATTATGTGATAGGGATAACAAAATGCAACCCATGGTCCACAAAAGGAACTTGTTCCCTTCTAATAGACATTAGGACCTGATTCAGGTTCAGTGTCAATTTATCAAAGGGGCCCTATGATACCTAGATTAACAAAGACGATAATATTGTTTCGTAGTTTTTTTGGATAATATCATGCAGGGGAAGAATGTAAGCTGTCAAAACTAACAGACTGAAGCGAAAATAGCACTAGGTCCAAAATACCAAATGCACATAATGATTGTCAAGAACAATTTAGTTTTTCGCTTGTGCTCAAATGCTCTAATAATTTTCCAATGCCCACAATTTAATGGCTATGACCATCTTTCCTTTGAACATCAGAGGAACTGCATTGCCTTTTCAACCACAATTTATGTTTTGCGGAAGATTGAATATATATTGAAACTGACCCCTGTGTGCTTTCCATGCCCTTGGGCAACTCAGCCGGAAGAGCTGCGGCCGCGTTTGTCAAAGCATTTAGCAAAAAGAATGCAAGAATTGGAGACAAGTCCAGTCCACCAAGAGGAGGAATTACACCTCTGAAGACATTCAGATATGGGTCACAGAGTGTGCTGCATTAAACCCTATCAGTGTTAAAACCTGAAAATGTTGATTTCAATTGGGAACATATATACACCATTACCCTTACTATTTCTTCTTAAAATTTACAGCCAAGTCTAGTCCAAAACTATTAAATTTTGTGGGCAAGTATAGATTGTTTGACTTGAAACGAGAATAAACCTTAAGGCTTAAATAACGTGGTGGGCTTAGCAGGAGAAATTTGAAATGCTCCTCAAATACATGTTATCACTGTTATTTCTGAAACAAGAGATGTTCAAAATTGACTTACCTTAAGGGGTTCACAATCACTGGTGGAGAATTGGGAAACCAAGTTAAGACCAGCCTTGTTATCAGCAGAGTATTATAGATATTGAGAAAATTAGAAATCCCATTTGTCACAACCATTTCTGCCACCGAGTCACCTGGCAATATTGCTGCAAAATTATATGAGGACACAGGATTGCTTCGCCGCATACTTTGGCAACGGCCCTGTAACAAAAGGAGAGAGTTTAAAAAAACAGCATTTATCACAATGTCCTAGGAAATTGAGTATCAAAACTATCAAAAGCTCAAAGAAACTAATATAATTGCAAATGGGTGTGCCTGGAAGAGAATTTTGTATTGATGGGAAAGAAATATCAGCCTTTGCACAAGTGGGTTGTTTGCTGTTATGGTGTATGCTGTCCTGTCAATCGTTTGCCTGCATTGGATCAATGTAAATTTTAACAAATTTACAAGGTTTTGACATCCTTGTGCAGCTTTTTGCGTGGAAAGTCCACTCGGTGTTGGAATCCTGTGAGTGAATGGAATTGCAATTGGTAGGAAAATGTTGGAAGTGGAGTGGGAGTTGGAGTTGGAGTTGTTCCCCACATTTGCCATTTTCTGCTTCAATGTTCGTGCACGCTAACACTATCCATCAAGATAAGATATACATATTGTGTTTCCTAATTCCTTATAATTCCAAGGAATTAATTAGACCGAAGTGATCCAAGTTCAGAATTTTTTATTTTATAGTATGGAAAAATGGGTTTTAGACCCCAAAGCAATACATCTATCATATACATTTATTTAATTAAGTATAATCGGATGTAAAACAACAAAATCAAACCTAATTAATATTAAAAACTACAATAATATCCTTATAATATTAGAAGGTTTAAAAGTTGATTTTAAAAAAGTGGTATTAGAGTTAAATAATAAGTAAAACAATGATATAAGCATAATCTGGGATAAATATAATAAATTAGATCTTTCTAATATTTAAAAGTTAAGAATTCAAAGATTGAGAATGAGTAGTAAACTTGGTAAATTGAGAAGAGATGGATAAAGAGAAATGTATACCTTAATCAAATTTACATAAATTTCAAAATTAATTGAAATGTTAAAAAATAGACTTTGGAATAAATACATGAAATTTTTCAAGAATCAGAGTATGTTTTTTTATTATGACTAATTTTATTATTTCCAATAATGTTCAGAGCAATTTTGTACAACTGAATATGGTAGTTTTGGTCATATGTGAAAACATACAAGGAATGTGGCAATGTTGATCTTGGAGGTTTGAAACATACTAGAATGCTTCGTTAATCGCGAAGCCCTGTGAATATATCTTCACTAAGCAAAATGAGTATATGTAGTTGTCTGAATCTCTTCTTTGATGTAACCATAAATCGCCACAATATCACAAGAATATTAAAAATGTATGAAGTTAGTGGCCAAGGGCCCTTTTGAGGGTTACAATTAGATATCATACACACTCAAAATTAAGGCTCATATAGTTTCATGCATGTGAGTTACCCAACTTAAATGAGAGAAAGGACTTTGTTTTCTATCCCTAAAATAATCAATGATAAATATATATGCTCCTTTATGCAACCTTCTTCTGGTATAAGTATGCAACCACAAGACTTCAACAGATGGTGAGGGGAAAATATGTGATCATTGTGTAATCTCCTTGGCATATGTGTAATAGATATATGCATGATAGAACCTTATTATTTAATAACACGTGATAATAAATGGCTTAGGCTACGTGTGTATATATAGACTCATTTGAATTCAAATTTGGACATATTCATGTGTAGGCTAACCACAGAAAAGAGTGAAAACCAACAATCAGAGCATGAGAAATAAACACAAGGCATAAAAACCCCATAAAAGACCAATGACCACTTTTGTTCAACTGAAAATGGCCTTGACCACTTTCACATGCCCAAAAATAGTCATGACCTTAAAATGTCCTAAAAAAGATATCAATCTTAACTGAGGATGACTGGATAGATCTTGATGTAGACAATTAACATATTTGGGGTGTTCCTAGGAGAATGTGGATGTTGCAAGGTTGTGTAGGGTCCAATGTGAGAGAAAGTATACAAAATGAGCCAATTGTATGCAAATGAACTAATTGCATGAGAACATGAAAAAGAGACAACAATAACAACAACATGGCTTGTACCAAAATTAGATCTTTGTAATGCCTTACTTTGATGTGTGTGCTTATGGATTAAAGTAAAATAAAAATCAATGCATACTTGAACATTACCAGATAGGGATGGAAGATGAACTTAGTATGTCTTGAGAATGACCTGTCCACATTCCAGTGTCAACAACTCAAATGTACCTACAATAAAATGGGAATGCATGCAAGTAGATCACTGTCTTGATAGATTGGTGGGTACGTTACAAAATGAAATAAATGAATAGGTAATAAGCAAAAGAATGAATACCCCTGGTAGTAGGTGAACCATGTTATCACTCTTAAAACTATGGTATTGAAATTAAAAATTGAATTTGAAAATTGGTTCATCATAAAATGCATTAGAACTAAGGGAAAACTCTACCTTTTAATACAAGAAGAAGACATAATTATTAGCTCCACTTCGTCTCACTAGCTCAACTATAATATGAAACTAGAGATAGAATAGTCTAGACAAATACCCACTTTTGAGGTGAGGGGTGGTCTTGTAAAACACTCATCTCAAAAGAAGAATATTAAATGTACCACATGAAACATATATAAAAGTGTAACATTGTAACCATCGTGAAATCTCATATACAACATAGATATATATAGTAACATAGAAAGATGTGATCATGTGAGCTTAATAGGTAATATGTGACCCAATACTTATGTAGAAAGTAAGGGTATAAAGTGGGAATGGGAGGCAAGTGATATGCCCTAATGGTGCCCTCTAAAGAGGGATAAATGATATGCCTGAATGTGGACAAGATATAGCAATAAAAGTACCCAATGTAGCAAGTATAGACACATAAATCTAGTAACAGGTATTTGACAATGCTAATTCTTGACATATCTTAAACCACAACTTACACCCAAATACATAACTCTTATTCACCATTCCTCGAATTGCTATGTACCTAGGGATATGATATATTAATGTATATGGGTTGATGGAGATGCCGACATGTGGCACACATCCCCTTAGTTAGTTATATGGGTAAAATATATTAGGTTAATAGAGTAACTTGTGGAAGTAGTACATTGGGTAATGGTCAGCCTACATTGGGATTAGGAGGTTACCCATCCATGGGTTAGATAGATGTATATATATAGGAGATGATTATCATGGTAAAGATATCAAGTAAGCATTGAGTCTTCTATTGTAAGAGGATATTGGAGGTTGTCCACTCGAAGAGACATTGTGGAGTTATTCCTTCCTAAAGGAGTATTATATGGTGTTTCCCTACCTTAAGGGTATTTCTGCATATATTGTATATCAAGTTCTTAACACTAACCCATTTATATATGTGTGGGTTTGACCCCTTGTTTGTCATCATTTCTACACATAATTTTCCAAGTCAAATGCTCAAATTGCTTCATACCACCCTCAAATTGTCTCTAGCTTAGGATAATTATCCTTAATTTTATGGGATATGTCTATGTTAGGCAAATAGTACTATTGTTGTGGGATTATCCACCTAAAACAATTGTGTCATGTGTTAAATTAAGCTAGTTTTTAAAATTTGGAAAAATATTTTAGGTTCTTCTTGTGCATTTCATAAGGTCAACTAAATGAAATTATCAAAAGGTTTTCTTATAAATACACATCAAATGTCATTCATTATCCCCACTTGAATACCACTTGGTTCTTATCTTACACACTATTGCACATTGAGAAAATATGCCTTATTCTTTCCAAATTCAAGATCATTTAGAAGGGGTAGCCATGAGCCAAGTCTAAAGCATCTCAAAGTAAGTCAATAGTTATCATTGTCAAGTATCAAATCCATATTTTTAGCTACATATGTATAGTTAAGGAAAATAATTGCACAACCCCTCTAGGTGGTAGAACTATGTGACTCTGATTTCTATCTTTGGAGTATTGGATACATATGTAACAATCAATCATCAAAGGGGTGATTGGGGTTAGCTCAACCCATTACACTCCCTTCTCTTTTTTTAAGGTGTCAAGATTTCAAGATGCCATTAGGATTTCAAATAAAAAATAAGAAAAACAATGATATTCACGCAACATAATCTAAATCACAATATCTCAATTCACTTAGTAGATATAGGCACAAAATGTATAATAGTCATTTTTTCATCGCAGTTAATGCAGACAAGTCTGTGATCAATAGACGTGGTTGGCATGTGCTACTATTTAGAAAGAGTGGTTTTATCCATGAATATTCTTAAATTTTACTTTTGATCTATCATTATCAAATTCCTACCTTTTTCTATCTTCTCTTGTCAGTCATCGATCACAGTCAACTAGGACAAGTCTGCAGTCAATGAACTTGAACTTCCTACATTATTGTCTAGATAATGCAAACCTGAAATAATGTTAGATTATGTTCCTAGTTTTGAGCATACATAGTCATATCCTTTGTTGATTTCTATTTTTATATATCTGAAATAGTAAAATAACTCCTTATTTGAACTAAATACTTTTCTTCTTAGTGTTTTCTAAAAATAATAGTGTTCCATATTTATCAATTTCCTAAATCAAAATTGTTAATTATTGTACATTCTTTAGCATCATGATATCTATCAAGTTTTACTCCTATTAGCACAACATGTTTATTGTTAAATAAAAAATATAGTAAACCATAATGGTAAACCCAATGTGAATATCCTTACATGCAAATCATACTCTCTTGATCAAATTTTTATAATCTTACATGTTAAAGTGTTGCAATTAGAGCAAGGTGTTTCTAGAGCTATTCATTCAATGGATTCCCATACTTTACTTTAAAAACCTTTGACACCCAAGATAACCTCTTACCCACTACCAGTTGGATTTATAGCTTCTAAGCCATCACTTTATGAAGGTAAAGGTGATCATGAATAACATCTTTGATCATTACATGCAACATGCTTGGACTATGCTTACAGTGACAAATTATTAACCAAGATATTTCAAAGAAGCCTTAAATATTATGCCTTGTGATGGTTCTATGATCTTCCACTTCAATTATTTAGATCATTCAACCCTTTGAGAGATCATTTTCTAGCACACATTTTATCAACATTGGTGAAAAGTTATCTTACACACAAATTACAAAATTAAAGCAAGGGTCAAATGAGCCAATTAGTAAATATGTTATTTGGTACAAAACTATGGTAGACAAGATGAAAAATTCTATAATAGGAAATGAATTACAATACATCCTCATACAAGTTTTCTAGCACCACTCCATGAATCTATCATGTTTGATAAATTCAAAAAAAATTGATGAGTTATGCCATACATTCAAAAAAAGAAAAGTCAAGATCATACCTTTGAACAAGCTAAAATATGTACCAAATACTCTATGTAGACATTAAAATTAACATTTAATTCTTAAAAAAATGCACTTGTGACCACTCCTTATGCACACTTAATATATGCTTAATTCTATGGTTTTAAACTGTATTCATCTACTTCTATACAAATGACTCTTTATCTTAAGGCAACTCTAATTCTAAGTGTTCATATTCATCATTCCAAGTAGCCTATACTCATTACTTGACCGATTCATATTTTTATCTTAGTTATCTCTATTCCTCAAATGAAACTACTCCTTTAGGATAATCTTGCAAGTCAGTTTGTGTCTAAAACCACTGGTCCATTTCATCCTCCTATCAATTAACAACTAATTTCCCAAATTCAAATTCATACCAATGGGTCATTCTACACATTGGCAAGCCCAATTTGAAAAAATACCAAAAGGTCTACTATATAAGTACATTTTCTACCCATTTTATTAACTAGATGACTAAAAGGATTCTATAATTGTAATCACCAGAATATATAACGACATATTCAAAGAAAAGTACCTATTATTCTGAATTCTAAGTCCCTACAACCCAAGAATCCATGAGTTAGGTCTGAATATAACAACAAGGTCGTAACTCATTTGTTCAAGCACATAATCACATCAGGATTACACCACCATATAACATTTCACTAGTACTGTACACACACCACCATATCATGGGAAAACTACATGGAGTTTGATCTTGTTCTAGCTAAGTGACAGTCATGTAGATGTTAAATATGTTCATGTAGATGTCAAATACAATTATGCAGATGTCAATTTTAAACCCCATGAAATAGCCTTTTGGATTCAAAATCAAGATAAATGATCAATGTTTGATCATATAGAAGATCAATGATGAGCAGTGAATGACAGGTTAATGGGCCCAGGCAAATCAATGGGTTACATTCAATTATGGATTTAGGTCTAATAAAACACAAGCAAGTCAAAGAGTCAGTGGATCTTTAGTGCAAACACATGATTGATAAGTGTCAAGAGTGTGTTGAGCTAGCATATGATCGATGATTAGCGATCATCTGAATAAACAAAGATCGAATGGTGCGAGATGAGTCATAATGTCAATAGGCTGAGTCAAATACCAATAGCTAATGAAAGAAAGGAAAGTCTAGGGATTTTGACAGAGGTCCAAGGGGTAGATTTTTGACTAAGGCAAATTCAAAGGAACCGAGCTTGGATAGGGTCTAAGTTGAATTAAAATGAATCATCAAGATCAAACACTACCATTAGAGAGCCACAAAGATAAAATGGGTCTTTTCAGATCTAATACAAACCAAAAGGGTTGGTGACTGAGTGTTGAAATGGGACCATGCATCTGACAAAGCTTTGTCAACTTTAAAATATAAGAAAACCAATTAGGTAGATTGGTTTTCATCTACAGTAGACCTATGTTCAAAATATGGAATAGGGGAAATACATGAAATTAATGGAGTGTCTCATCCTTGGATATAGCCATTCTCTTGATAAATAGTTGCTAAACGTAGACATGAACATGGCCCTGAATACGAAGACTTTGCCCTTGCAATAAAATACTTTTATATAGAGGATCTTGAGAAGGTTCATGTGGTAGCTGAGATTGTTCCCTAAAACTTGTCTTAATTTTCATATTTTCCACCACACCAAAAAAGGATTGAATGATATTAATGCAGGGGTAGGCTCAAGAATGATTGTGGTGATGGTTGTTTTGAATGGGATTGGGCTCATTAGTGATCCCTTCAATGCCATTTTCTCTCTCTTTCCATTTTTATTCCTATAAATACTAGCTTTGAGCTCTTGTTTTGTATCCCTCAGCTGGAGATAGTGAAGCTCTACCAAAATCACTTTATAACACTCTCTTGAAGCAATATAAGATAGTTTTTAGATTCTAGTTGAATGTTAAGTGTTCATTATTGAAGTTTGATGTGTAGAGTGTATGTTTATATTCATCATCTAAATGTTCTTCATTTACCTTGATTCAATTCTATTGGTTTATTGTAGATTATATGAAGTGTTAACTAGTGACATTCCTCTTGAAGTGTCATAAGTCCATAGTGTCTTATATAGACCTACCTCTTTCTGTCCTTCAAATCATAGGTCTCTTTTCGGCCTTCATACAAAACACTCATGCTTACAACCTTGCCATAGAATTTGACCAGTCTTTATCGTGTTTGAATTCATTAGTAGTCATAGAAGTGTCTAGGCTGAAAGTGGACCATTAAATATTTGGTGCATCAATGCATTTAGTATGGGTTTTCATTCATGTATTTTCTCTCCCTTTTCATCCCAATTTATATTTGAGGAGATAGCCTCATAAAAATTATCCTATAGGTTTGACCCAAGTTTAAGTAACCCACAACCTAGGGTCATTCCCATGTTGGACTGGATTTGAGAGTAGGACTTGAACACTTATAATTTTAGCTAAGGTGCAATATGATTTTATGATAATTTTGGCATGCTCGGTGGGACCAGTTGAAGAAGAAGATAAAGAATTAGTGTTATCTTTGGCTAAAAAGTGTAGAAAACACTCAGAAAGAGCACCTAATGACTTCAAACATCTCTAGTTCACAAAATCTAATCCCTTACCTACATGCCAAGAAGAAAAAGATCATCTACAAGGGGTATCGACTTCCATTTTAGTGAGCTTCCAATACCCTCAATAAGAAGGAGAATAAGAACATCCTTGTCCCCTACCAGAAGGTGCAACATAAGCCACTTACCCCACAAATCATAGTCTACACTATTGTTTAGGAGGTTCTATTCTAGGTGAGGTCTATTTCCCATTCCATTCACAATGTTGTCGATGAACCAAACTTTTGTACCCTTTAATGGGGGTAGCCCTCTTAACCTTCAACAATATTATGACATCCCTACTAACTCTTTAAAGAGTCTACCATACTTTATATGAGAAAACTCCACCACCCCTATAGAACACATTACTGACATTGTAAACCTTTGTTCACTACATCATATTACTCAAGAGAATGTAGTCATGAGACTATTAACCACATCTTTGAAATGCAAAGCCCTACAGTGGTATAGGGGTCTAACTCCTACCTCAATCAATACTTGGGATGATTTTGGTTAGTGCCTATGTAAACATTTTGAGGATAAAAGTGACCATGTATCACTTGTGGAATAGCTTACCTCAATCAAGAGGACACCCCAATAATATATTGTTGATTTCAACTACAGGTTACAAAATACTTGGGATAGTATCCTTGTCATCATTAATCCCACACCCAATTATGCTTTCCTTTACTATTTGAGATCATTGAATTCATGCATTGCAGTCATGATCCAATCTATGGGTGGGACAACTATGCTTGGGGCTTATGAGATAGCTATAAGGGTAGAAAAATGTTTGATACAAATAAAGAAACTCATGCCACTTTTTCCTGAGCTTCAGCCAAACCCACTTTCTATTTCCCCATTTCCCAATTCAAATAACCAAACCCAACCTAATAATGGCCAAGGGGATAAATCTATAAGGATTGAGAGCTTACTTAGGGCACAAAACAACAAGTTAGTGGTTCTAGAGAGACAACAATATATTTCATATAAGCCATAATCATACAAAGACCCCTTCCAAACCCAATACCCTGCTCAATCCCAAAAAAAACCCCCTTATCCATTAAATGAACAAACTGTTGACGCAGGAAAGTGCACCCTGCAGCAGGAAAATGGATTCCTGCCCTCTCCTCGCAACATGGAAACCCCTCTCTCACCTATGGGATGGCGAAGCAGGAGAGGAGAGTCTCTAGGTATGGGCTAGTTCCCTCTGATGTATCTTGTTTGTTTCAGGTAGTGCAAAATATAGGTATATAGGTATACTGGGGGGGATGAAAAGAGATAGAGAAAAAGCATGAAAACAAACAGCCTACTCTAAAAGAGGTGATACACCAAAAATAGGTTGACCTTCCACATCCACACTCAGGATCAGGGAAAAACATACATACACTCAGATCTGGCAGAAAAGACCAGGTCTCTGGGATGACAGGGAGGTTCTTATGGAAAGCACAAGAAACAGGGACTCACCAAGGTGTTGAGAAATACACATTGTAAGTGACCTCACCTGTTTTATACCTCCAAAATAGAACTCTACTCTTGGCAGCAGCAGACAGTGGCACTTTGTAGATCGCAGGTTTGCTGGTGTTGAACCTGTGAGAGCATCAAGAGACAATGACTGGACACAGGATTAACATTCAATGCATACACAGAAAGATCCATCCAAATAGAGGTAAAACTGTCTTTCATTGATTCAGGTGGAAAATTTGGAGAGCAGTGCTCTTTACAAAAGTGGGGAAGATCTCCTGATAAATGAACAAGTCTGCCCATTTATAGAGAAAAGCCAAGAGTCTCATTGGAAAGAGTGAAAAAACACTATTGATGATGTCATAAGTCTGCCAAGACCATGCTTGTTGCCTCGTTTTGCATGCTGGTCTTCTCCGGTGGATGGGCGGGTTTTTTCTTGTGTTTTGCAAGTGTTTTTTGCCACCTCATGTTGTGGGTGGCGAATTTGCCGCCCGCTGCAGTGGATTGCATGTAGGACTTCTACCAACATCGGCCGATAAGCTGTCGACCGCGGCGGTTTTGCTGATGTCGGCCTATGCAAGCTACCGACGATAGCAGTTTTGCCGACGTCGACCGATGTTAGTGGCCTCTTTTTCTCCACCAACGTTGTGGGCGGTGATTTTGCCGCCCTCTGCATTGCGTGTAGGGGGTCTCTTTTTACCCGCCCATGTTGTGGGCGGTGATTCTGCCACCCTCTGCATTTTGTCTGCCGTTCCTTTTTTGCTAAGTGTCGAACGCCCCGGTTTTTTCCCTTCTTCTTGTGAACGTTTGAAGACTCTGCCTCTTGCTACTGTGAATGCCAACGAACTAGGCCAATGAGCCAATGCTCTGAAACGGAGCTGTCGAACCCTGAAGGCGGACCTTGCAACTCAAAATGACTGGCCATGTAAAGTAGGGGTAGAAGGTGACTGAGATTTTGCTTGAGGGACAAAATTGGGTCAACAAATTGGCGACTCACAAGGGAAGCGTGCCTACTAGGCTTAGAACTCAGTTGCCTTACATTCCATTGGGTGCAGAGTCAGATGGTGATTTTTGAAGAGAGTTCTCCACAGCTTGATAATCCCAGAATCAAAATACACAGAATTTACCCCCAAAATGAAGGGAAACACACAATGCTAAAAACAACTAACTATGCAAACTGCACTTAGGGAAAATAGGGAAAATTATGTACAGTCGAACCAAAATTTAGTGGCAGCGCTTTAGATGTATCCCGTTAACTGGGATACACAATTCTTCACCATCCAACTTGGAGAGCTGGAATGCGTTATGCTGCTTGCACTGAGTAATGATGTAAGGACCACTCCAGAGGGCATCAAATTTTGCATGTTTTCTAGGCTTAGCTCTATCTTTGTCCCATTTTAGGACAATGTCTCCTTTGACGAAACTTTTTGACGAAGACCTTTTGTCAAAATGTCCTTTCACCTGCTGTTGGCGACTGACCATAGAGACCATGGCCCAATTTCTTACCTCCTGGAGCTCCATTAGTTCGCACAATCTGACCTCCATGCTGCTTCTTTCTTCCAACTGCAGCTGATAAGCGAGGTCCAGTGCTGGCAATTCGAGTGAGATAGGAAGCCTTGCTTCCCTTCCATACACAAGCGTATATGGAGAAATTCTGATTGATCTCTTCGGAGTGATTCGATCAGCCCATAGAGCTATTTTCAACTTGGCGTGCCAAGTTTTCTAATTTTCTTCCATGGTCCTCTTTATAATCCTGATCAAATTTTTGTTAGTGGACTCAGCTAGTCCATTTCCCTACGGGTAGTAATTTGACGAAGTGCTGAGGTATATACCATACCTTAGTGCCCATTCACTAGTTTTGGTTCCCAAAAAAGCCAAGGCATTATCTGAAATTATAGTGGCTGGGACCCCAAAATGTGTCACTAAGTCCTCATAGAAATCCAGGACTGTGCTTTCATTTGCTTCCTTCAAAGCAATGGCTTCCACCCATCTGGTGAAATAATCCGTAGCAGTCATGACCCATTTGTGTTTGGCACTAGAGGGAGGATTGATCATCCCTATGAAATTCAGGCCCCACTGCATGAATGGTTGTTCAACTTGAATGGGCTGTAGGGGCATGGCAACCAATCACTGTTTTTTGTCAAAAAGTGCACACTTCTGGCACTTTCTTACCCAGGCGTGGGTATCCTTGAAAAGAGTGGGCCAAAAATAGCCAGCTCTCATTATTTTTGCCGCTGTAGTCTTAGGGGCGAAATGGCTACCTGCTGGCCCATCGTGAAACTCAGCCAATACCTTGTCAGCTTGACTAGAGTCAATGCATCTCAAGAGAACCCCAGAGAGATCCTTCCTAAATAATACTCCATCAATCAAAACATAGGGAAGGGACTGAAGTTTAAAATACCTTCTTCTGGCCTTACCAAGACCCTGTGGACATTCGCTCGTAAGAAGGAAATGCCTCATGTCCAACGTCCAATCTCTTACGATAGTTGGTTCTTCCGCAGTGGCTATGTCATGGATCAGTAAGCTGTCTTCACCCCTTTGCCTCAAATCTGCTGCTAGTTGTTCACACAGGCCCCTTCCTCTCACCAACTTGGTGATTTTGATGTCTATATCGTACTCCATCACTTTGGTGATCCATCCCGCTCTTTTCTCATTTAAGTCTTGATTGGTCAAGAAATCCTTGACGCTAGGATGTGGAACCATGAGATGGATCCTGCTGTTTGATAACATATATCTAAATTTCTTCAAGCTGCGCACCACTGCCAGGACTTGCTTCTCTACGTAGGTGTACCTGATTTTGAAGTCCTCTAACCCTTAGCTGAAGAAGGCGAGTGGTTGTTCGAGGTTATCACTATTTTCTTGAGTAAGCATAGCAGATACTACTTCTCCATTGCTGAAGGTATAGAGATTGAGGTCTTTATTAAAGTTGAGGCTGATTAGAGCGGGAGCCTGGGTCAAAGCCTATTTGATAGCTTCAAAGCTATCCTTTCTTGGCGTTGTCCACTTGAATTCTTCACCCTTCCTCAGCAAGGAGGTTAGGGGTTTAACTATTTCAGCGAAATTCGGAATGAACCTCCGAATGAAATTTATCCGGCCAAAGAAACTCTGCAGGCCTTTCTTGTGCTTTGGTAGTGACATCTCCAAGATGGAGCGGACTCTTTCGGGGTCAATAGACAAACCTTCCTTGGACACAATGTGGTCAATAAGTTTCCCCTCATGAACCGCAAATACATATTTCTTTGGATTTAGGGAGATGCCAAATTCCTTGCACCTCTCAAAAATCTGCCTGAAGTGCTTCATATGCTATCCCACCTCCTTGGAGAAAACTGTTATATCATCAAGGTACACCAGCATGTTCTTATTTATCAAACCACTGAAAGCCATGTCCATGGCTCGCTAGAAAGTAGCACCAACATTGGATAGACCGAAAGGCATTTTATGGTAGGTGAACATTCCCCATTTAGTGGTGAAGGTTGTTTTGTATTGGTCGCAGCCTCGCACCAGAATCTGATTATATCCTGAATAACCATCCAGGAGGGAGAAGCGTTCGAAACCAGTTACCTTTTGGAGGATCTGCTCCATGTTTGGAAGGGGATAATGATCCTTTAAAGAGACTTTATTAAGGTCTCTAAAGTTGACACATAGCCTGATCTCTCCATTTTTCTTTCTAACTGGAACCAAATTGGCCAACCATGAGGAATGTTTGATCGGAAATATAATGCCGGACTCAATCAACTTGACCAATTCTTTCTGCATAAGGACCTCAATCATCGGATTAACAGGCCTCTGCTTTTGCATGACTAGTTTTGCACCTTCTTCTAATTCAATAGTGTGTTGGGCGAGTCTTGGATCAAAGCCTTTCAAGTCGCTATAGTTCCAGGCAAAGACGTCAGTGAACTCCTGACACAAGAGAATGAAAGCTTGCCTTTCTTGAAACGTGCAGACCTTATCGAGCGCTAGCAATTTGTCCTTGAAGATTTCAACTTTTTCATAATTCTCTTCTTTGGTAGTGATGCATGCTTTGTCATCTCTTAGTTGGTCTTCTCCATTGAAAATAATTTCAAGTGTGACCAGACCCTTAGGAAGTTTATTGTTCTTCAATTGAACAATCTGATCTCCATATTGCTGCTACAATTTCGCTTGATTGTGGACCGCAAACTCAGCCTCTTCTTGTAGAAAAAGAGCTATCTACTGGTCATTTTTGAAGACCTGCCAATTTGTAACATTGTCTGGAATTGAAGGCCGAACCACCACTTTTAAATGGCACGAACCACAACCCCTACTTATTTCTTTTGAAACATCAAATTGGGAGCCAACAGCTGCCAGCCTATCAGCCTGCTTATTTTGTTCCCTGGGAATCGAGGTAATGTTAAGAGCAAGGAAATCTTCCATCAAGTCCCAGACTCTATGCTTGTAAGACTTCAGTAAGGAGTTCTTGGTCAGGTTTAGGCCTCTTATTTGGTTCACTATTAGTTCACTGTCCCCCAAGATTTGCAATTTCTTGATCCCTCTCTTTCTTGCCCACTCAAGTCCATGAATCAAAGACTCATATTCTGCAACATTACATGTGCAAGAGAACTAGAAACGGAAGGCTAAAAAGTACCTTTCTTTAGAAGGGGAAACTAACATTGCCCCACCACCAGCACCCATTTTGCTTCTGGAACCGTCGAAGTACAGCTGCCACAAGCCAAGGTCTTCTTTGTTCTCCTTCATTATATTGGGCATGACGGCACTTTCTTCATGCAAGCAATAGACACCAAGGTCTACCTCCTCAATAAACTTATAAGGATCGTGCTCGAAGTTATCGCTTCCCCACTCATCCAAGAGTAGATCTGCGACTCCTTCAAGAGCAGAAGATGAGGACTTGTCCGTTTGAGAGTCTTCTAGATCAATGATAGTGTAACTGACATTCGCTGCCTTGGGTGAATAGGGATCTAGGTGGTCCTTGTAGAGTGGCTCAGATTTGATTTTCACTTTGGTCCCGTATTTGGTTCTGAAAACCAGATATGACCAATTCGCTACTAGATAACCACCTATTTTGGACGTAAAGTCCCTAGACAAACAGATTGCAAAATATGGAGGAACGTCTGCTACCACTATATCTTGGGGGATTGAGAATGTCGGGCAGGCATGCAATGTTAAACTCAATCCTTTTAAGATCCCGACTATCTTTGCAGGTGTTCCATCCAGTTGCAAGACTCCCTTGTTCATGGCTTCATACTTTAACCCCATCTTATCAGTAATGCACTTGGGCATTACTGAAGTGCTGGCCCCGCTATCAATTATGCAATTATGTACTAAGAAATCCCCTATGATCAAAGATACATAAAAAGGGGGAGTCTTTTCTTCTTTCTTTACCTGACTTGAAGCAGAAGGCTGCCCATTCGTCATTAGGACGTTATTAGTGTCTGTTGGGATGGCCTGGCGATCTAGCTCATGCAATTATTTCTTCAATACCTCCTTTTGTCTCAGAAGAGACAATGAATCCCATAGAGAAATTCTCACATAATTTCTTCATTTGATCAACTATATTAACTTGGGGACTGACTCCTTTCATGTTTTCCTTTAGGTTGATCCCGACTGGAGCTGTAGACTGAAGAGCTGGAGGTGCAAATGGTTGTCTGACAATTGGGGCCTTTTGAAATGGGTGTGGTGGAGGATTCGTTGCTGCCTGAGGGGAGGCCTGCGCTTCTCAAACTGCTCTTTTTTTAAATCTCGTGTTGGCTACAATGCAATCAGCATGATTGCCTACAGCACCTCCATGATTAATTACACAGAGTTCACCTTCCTCGTGATTTATCAGGGTAGAATCCGGCTGAGTTTATTTGTTACTTGTGCTGGGTTGGGCTGGAAACTCAAAAAACTGAGAAAAATCAGCAGCCTAATTTTCTAAATTTTGAAAGAAATTCATCATGTCATTTGTATGGACAGCTTGCTCTTGACCTTGTCCCATGGTCGAACAGCCTGGCTGCTCCTGCACTAGATTGTTCTGAGTAGGCACCATGGCTTTAGATGACGAAGAGGGGCCTGAGTTATAATTTTGATAAGGCCTGGTTGTAGTGAGCTGCCCCTGACCTTGGTTATAATTTTGAAAGGGGGGTCTAGGGGCATGGCCATAATTCTGATAACCTTGGTTTGGCTTGTTGCTTTGAGCTTGCTGCCTTTTAAGGGCAACAAGTTCGTTCGACATGCTCTGCAACAGGCCCTTAAATTCATTTAATTCATTGGATGGAATAGCAGTTGGCCTCTCAATGATAGGTAGGGGAGCAATTGTGGGAGCGACAACCTGAATTGGGGGCAGCGGTTCTGGGAAAAGTGGCATATGAGGCCTAGGGGCGATTTTTCTGACTTGAACCAAGCAATTTTTAGCCGCAATGGCTATGTCATATGCAGCTGGCAGTATGTGTCCCCCCATAGATTGGATCATCACAGTAATATCACTATTCAATGCTTTTAGATAGTACAAGAAAGTGTAGCTGGGAGTCGGCCTTACCAGGATGGGAATTCTATCCCAAGTCTTTTGAAACCGCGTATTGAAGTCCTGCATGTACTCATGCGGAGCTCTTTTTATAGTTGTCAGCTGCTCAGCAAGAGAGAGGCCATCACTTTTTTCCCCAAAATGATCAGTTAAATGGGTGCCCAATTCATCCCAAGAATGTATAGAACTCACAGGCAAGGTACCGTACCAGTCGAGAGCTTTCCCTTTCATAGACAAGGCTAACAGTCTGATGGCAATGTTTTCTTCTGTTATGTTGTGAATATTGCAAAGATTGGAAATATTCTTGATATGCTCAACAATCATAATAGGTCCCACTCCATCAAAAGAAGGCACATTTTTTAGAGTTGTTCCTGGAATTGGGTCATAGTGTGGGAGGTTTAAGGGGCTCTCACCATGAAAAGCTGCAAAAGGCAATGCCATGGCTGGAACAGGTTGTATTTGTGGCTGAGCTGGGTTGGTGTTCCTAGCAACAAGTCTAGGAGGATTTACTAGTGGATAAGGGCGAGTTCTTCCAAACCTAAGCCTTTTAGCAGAGTTTAAAGGCAACTCAATGAAAACAAAAGGGACCCCTCTTGAAGCTGACCTTGTGGTAACCTTTGGCATAGAAGTTTAAGTGACTGGTCTTAAAAATAAAGAACTGAGCTCTTACCAGCGAAGTCGCCAGATGCTGGGAAATATTTGAAATGACTGTAGCAGGACCAGCATCAATCCTGAAATACTATTGCGTTGAAAAATACAGTCCCACAAGGCGTGCCAAAATTGTTGACGCAGGAAAGTGCACCCTGCGGCAGGAAAATGGATTCCTGCCCTCTCCCCGCAACATGGAAACCCCTCTCTCGCCTATGGGACGATGAAGCAGGAGAGGAGAGTCTCTAGGTATGGGCTAGTTCCCTCTGATGTATCTTGTTTGTTTTAGGTAGCGCAAAATATAGGTATATAGGTATACTAGGGGGATGAAAAGAGATAGATAAAAAGTATGAAAACAAACAGCCTACTCTAAAAGAGGTGATACACCAAAAATAGGTTGACCTTCCACATCCACACTCAGGATCAGGGAAAAACATACATACACTCAGATCTGGCAGAAAAGACCAGGTCTCTGGGATGACAGGGAGGTTCTTATGGAAAGCACAAGAAATAGGGACTCACCAAGGTGCTGAGAAATACACACTGTAAGTGACCTCACCTATTTTATACCTCCAAAATAGAACTCTACTCATGGCAGCAGTAGACAGTGGCACTTTGTAGATCGCAGGTTTGCTGGTGTTGAACCTGTGAGAGCATTAAGAGACAATGACTGGACACAGATTAACATTCAATGCATACACAGAAAGATCCATCCAAATAGAGGTAAAACTGTCTTTTATTGATTCAGGTGGAAAATTTGGAGAGCAGTGCTCTTTACAAAAGTGGGGAAGATCTCCTGATAAATGAACAAGTCTGCCCATTTATAGAGAAAATCCAAGAGGAGTCTCATTGGAAAGAGTGAAAAAACACTATTGATGATGTCATAAGTCTGCCAAGACCATGCTTGTTGCCTCATTTTGTGTGCTGGTCTTCTCCGATGGCTAGGCGGGTTTTTTCTTGTGTTCTGCAAGTGTTTTTTGCCACCTCATGTTGTGGGTGGTGAATTTGCCGCCCGCTGCAGTAGATTGCATGTAGGACTTCTGCCAACGTCGGTCGATAAGCTGCCGACCGCGGTGGTTTTGCCGATGTTGGCCTATGCAAGCTACCGACGGCGGCAGTTTTGCCGACGTCGGCCGATGTTAGTGGCCTCTTTTTCTCTGCCGGCATTGTGGGCGGTGATTTTGCCACCCTCTGCATTGCATGTAGGGGGTCTCTTTTTACCCGCCCGTGTTGTGGGCGGCGATTCTGCCGCCCTCTGCATTTTGTCTGCCCTTCCTTTTTTGCTAAGTGTTGAACGCCCTGGTTTTTTCCCTTCTTCTTGTGAACGTTTGAAGACTCTGCCTCTTGCTACTGTGAATGCCAACAAACTAGGCCAATGAGCCAATGCTCTGAAACGGAGCTGTCGAACCCTGAAGGCAGACCTTGCAACTTGAAATGACTGGCCATGCAAAGCAAGTGTAGAAGGTGACCGAGATTTTTCTTGAGGGACAAAATTGGGTCAACACAAACCTAAGGCCAAATTACCCAAGGTAGACCTTACAATAGTTATAACCCTATATCTATAAGTAGCTCGAGAGCCTTGGTCCTTGAATAAAACAATCTTGCACAAGAGAGTAAATGGCAATCAAGGGGACAATCGAATGAGATGGTAATGGTTAATGTGGGTAGAGGTATCAGGACCTTGGTTGGTAGCATGCTCCTTTATCCCCAAGTCATGACACCATATTGCCTCCACCACAAGGCCCTCCAATAAACTAAGGTAATGTGCCTGCCATGACATCATCAAAAGTTCAAATTTTATATCAAAGAAGCATGGGTAATGTAACAATTGGCACCAAGTGCTTAAACTTTTAATAAGGGGAGCATATGTTTGAACATGTAGCCACAAACATGGGGTAGACTACAAAAAGTCCAGATGAATCAGTTGAAGACCATACCAGGTATAAAAGGAGGATATTAGATGGTAATTTGGAGCAACCTAGGGTTTCTTCAACATCTCCATAAACCATTTAGTAACCTACCATTTAAAATTCGTCTGCTAAAGCTCTTGCAACTCAAAAAGTACCCCAACATCAGAGACAATAATAGAAGCCTCCTTTTATTCCTCTTGTCACTCAAGTGCTAAGTGATGATTCTACTTCCAAGGTGCAATCTAAAGGTACTAGTTTTCCTTCCAATATTATGGATCATATGAAAAGGGCTAATGTCATTATGTCAATGTATGATACTTTTTCTATTATGGGACAAAAAAAGATTTTTCAGCAAGAACTCTCCAAGCCTTCTCATATGAATGAGACATCTAAAAATTTGAACACTATATTTACAAATAGTAGTCAACCTGGTCCTAGTTAGGTTCCTAATCAAAGTCAAGTCCATAATGTTGTTCATTCCCCCAAGGTTGTCAAACCCCCTCCATTCTATTTGTCAATCATCATAAGAGACTATTTAGTGCATAATTGTATGATAGATTCATATGTTTCGACCTCAGTTATGACTAAAGCCATAGGAGATAAGCTTGAGCTTAAATATGTGCCTAATGAAAAAGGTGTTCTCCAATTAGATGGTTCCCCCACTAAAAAAGTAGGCATAGTGAAAGATCTTAAGATCATGTTGGAATCTTGCCCAAATTTTGTCATCACTCAAGATGTAATGGTCATAGACTTACCCCCATATTTTACCCTATGCCTATCTAGGGACTTTATTACAAATATTGGGGGATATTTTTCCTTTGACTGGTCATACGTGGTTTTCAAGATTAGATATGGGACTAAGGTCACTATTAGGTCTGAACCTATCTTTAGGTTCCATCTAGAGCCTTATACGCCTAACCTTGTAAATGCCAATTGTACCATATTTGAAGAGGATGAAAACACTAGTGAAGAAGAGCCTCATGATCATCTTGAATTCATTTCTAATTGAATGGGTAGCTAATAATCATGGATTTTATCCCTTTAGCAATTTTGAAGAAGTAGAATTAGGGGTATATTATATGCACGAGGAAGGTGCTACTATACCTTACTTAACTAACACCACTTAAGAGGAAAGTGGCCTATGGAGTTTATTATTTGATGGCTCAAGGCCAAAAAATGGTAGTGGAGCTGGGGTCATGTTGATTTCACCCTCAAGTCAGAATTACTATTCATCTTCAAGATTCCAATTTAATTGCACTTCAAACATAGCTGGATATGAAGCTCTTTTACATGGTTTACAAGAAGCACGGGGAAAAGGTGCCAAAATCCTTCAAGTCAAGGGTGATAGTGAGCTTGTTGTGCAACAAGTGAGAGGCATCGCTATAGTCAAGAACCATCATTTGAAAGCCTACAATCATCATGTATGGGATCTTATAGAAGACTTCTTGGCATTTAATATACCATCCATACCAAGAGAGGCAAATCAAAATGAAAATAGGCTTGCATCCATTAGAGATTAGTATGAGGTTGTAGAAGGAGTCAAAGGTAACTAGAGCCAAGGTAAGGTCAAGGCCATATGCAGGCTAGTTGTACTAGATAATGAGGTGAGTTGGCAAGTGTTTGATAATGATGATCAAATTATATGTTTTCTGATGGAGGAGGTAGAATTCTACCGTAAGAATCAAAATAAGTTCCAACACCAGTATGATGATCAAATAATATATCTACGATCTAACAAGCTACCTAAAGGGATTTTGACATTGGAAAGCATCTTTAGTGAACATGACCAAGTGAGAAAAGGCAAGACATGTATATCAACCAAAGAAGAACATTATGAAATGATAGAGATCTTCAAGGGAAAATTATTGAAGTTAGGAAATATTAACACATTGTAAGAGAGAGATACATTTATTGATTTATGTCAAGAGTTATCTGATGTATTTTCATGGGAATATAAGGATTTGAAGGGTTTTGACCCCAAACTTGCACAACATACCATTGAGCTAGAAAGCAATGTAAGACTAGTCAAGCATAAGCAAAGGCCTGTCAATCCAAAGGCGAAAGAGTTGATGAGTAGGAATCTATTTAATTTGATTGAGTCAAAGATCATATTCCCTATCAAACATTCCTCATGGGTGGCAAACCTTGTGCCAATGAGGAAGAATAATGGGGAAATATGTTTATGTGTTAATTTTAGGGACCTCAATAAGGTGTCTCTAAAAGACCATTACCCACTGCCCTTAATGGATCAGATTCTTCAAAAGGTGATAGGTTTTTAGAGATTTTCATTGCTTGATGGCTACTCTGGATATAATTAGATCATGGTCAAGGTAGAAGATAGGCATAAGAATGCCTTTACCATAAAGTGGGGCACTTATGCATATATGAAAATGCCCTTCAGACTATCTAATGTTGGAGCAACTTTCTAGAAGGAAATAGATGTGGCCTTTGAATATTTGATCAATAACATGGTGTTCATCTACCCAGATGAAATCACTATTTTCTCAAAGGACCATTTGATCACGTTCCTTACTTAAGGTTAGTATTTGAAAGATGCAGAGAATTTAGTGTGTCTTTGAATCCTAATAAATATATTTTTGGTGTTCATGAGGGCAGATTATTGGGCCATGTAGTGTCTAAGGATGGTCTTTCTATAAACCCTAAAAGAGTTGAGTCCATCTTATCCCTACCCTTTCATAAACACAAGAAGGGTCTATAGAGTATTTTAGGAAAGATTAATTTTATAAGAATATTTTTTCCAAGCTTTGTAGAGATGGTAAAGCCCCTTACTCACACGTTAAGAAAATACAAAGAGTTTACATGGACCAAATAAGGTAAGAGGAGATTTGAGGCTATCAAGGAGGTCATCTCTCATGCCCCTACACTTCTTAATCTTGATTTTAACAAGGAATTCTACTTGTATGCTTTCTCTACATTGGATGCAATCTCTGCCATGTTGATGCAGTAAAAGGACTAAGGTTTGGAATAACCTATTGATTTATTTAGTCAGGCCTTAGAGGAGTATGAAGAGAGGTATAAATTTTTATATAAATATTTTATTGCAGTAATGATAGGTTTGAATAAGTTTAGACACATGATATCTAATAGTAAGATCATACTCATGGTGGTACACCCAAGTATTAAAGAGTTTCTACTCAACAAAGACCGCAATGAAAAAAGGGTTAGATGGGTGACAAAATGCATGGAGTATGAACTTGAGGTCAAATTTAAAAATATTATGAGGGGAAGAGGGTTGTGTGAGCACCTTATAGTAGAATTAAATCAAGATAAAGATCAAGTGTTGGCAGTCCATGACAACCAACAGGCAACTATAGACAACACACCTTTCAGTTAGACATATGACATAACCAAATTTATTGAGTCAAGCCAATATCCTATGGGGATAGATATATCTAAAAGAAGTAACTTTAGGTTGAAAATTATACCTTATGTCTTGATAGATGGAGTGTTTTTCAAGAGAGACATAGGAGGCATGCTTTTGAGGTGTGTGGAATCATGCCAAATAGATAAGCTACTTGAGCAGTTCCATGATGGTCTAACTAGTGGGCACTTTGCTACCAAAACCATAGCCTTAAAAATCATTAGAGTTGGATAATTTTGGACCATAATGTTTAGATATTCTCACTCTTGGGTAAGGAAATGCCAAAAATGTGCAATGTTTACTGGAAATTAGAAGCTAGCTGCCCTTCCCTTATAACCCATACAAGTAGAGCAACCCTTTATGCAATGTGACTTAGATCTTATAGGAATAATACACCCCCCTTCAAGTAAAGGGCATAAATGGATCATTACATCTACAAACTACTTTACAAGGTGGGTTGAAGTAATTTCCCTCAAGGAGGCTAACGAAGTTTCTATTTTAGACTTCTATGATAGTCTTGTGACCAGGTTCAATGTGCCTTCTACAGTCATTTCTGACAATGCATTGGATTTTAGTAGCATAAAATTATGTGAGTGGGATATTTCACATGGAATTTATATCAAGGCATCCTCTAACTATTACCCATAGGACAATGGATTAGCAGAGTCCACCAATAAAAACCTGTTAAGGATTATCAAAATAACTATGGAGGATAGTCAGAGGGAGTAGCATACTACACTAATAACTACCCTATGGTCAGACATAGTGACACATAAGACAAATATTGGACACTCCCCATACCTCCTTATCTATGGGAAAGAATCCAAACTTCCCATATCTCTTAAGCTTCCTGCATTAGAGCTTGCACATCAACTTGAGCTTCTAGAGGATGATGCTATGCAGATAAGGTTGAATGAGCTAAAAGAGATGGAAGAGACAAGGGACATGACTATAAACATCATGTGGTCTAATAAAAACTAGGTCAAGAGATAATTTTACAAAAGAGATTCCTCAAAAATCTTTCAACAAGGTGATATAGTGCTCAAATGGGATGCAAACTATGAAAAACCCAAAAATCACTCCAAGTTTGATAGTCTTTAGAGTGGACCTTATGTTATCATAGGTTTCAAGGAAAGCAATGAATTTGAGCTTTCTAGGTTGAATGGATATATCCTCCCCATCCCTGTCAATGGGAGGTATCTCAAATTCTATTACTAGTATTATATCATGATCTTTGTACATAGGTAGATAGGTCTATCTTTTTTCCAAGTGCCCTTACACATTGTTCTATTTATTATTTTTCTATTGTTTTAGGTATTTGTTCATCTTTTTGTTGTTGTTTTTATTATTCATGTGTGTCTCATTGCTTCAAGATGTTTCAAGGAGATAGGTAGAGTCTTTATGTAAATAATGCTTCATTTATCTAAGTCATCATGAACATGCTTGATCAAATTCTAGGTTCCATGACCAATAGGCTGGTCAAGTCAATTGAGTTGCCATAAAGGTTGGCCACATTTGGCCCACATAGAGATATTACCTAGAAATGGTTTGAGTAGGTGGACCAAGTTCTGGATGGAATGAGTGGTCCAAAGATCACCCATAACCTACAAAGCTTTTCAAACACTTTAAGCTTGCTTAAAGTATATTTTATCAATTTTTGAGGGGTAGGTCTATAGATCAAGGTAAAAGGTCCAAGTAGGTTCTCATGGTGATAAAATTAGTTCTAAGTCATGGAATAAGTTTGAACAAGCTTTAGGTTTTCATAGTTAATTTGAGCCTTTAAAGATCCAACAATAGTTCAAGCACAAGTCCAAGAGAGCTTGCAGGCCAAAAAGATAAGTGAAAAACCTTTGTTTTGGCTAAGTCCTTACTTGGAATATTTGTTTTAGGATTTTATTTGGATAATCTCAATTAGTAAAAACCTTTTTATTTGGATAAGTGTTAATATTTTGGGCTAAGTGCTAATATTTCCCTCGGGCAAATTATTTCAGGTTATTTGGCTAAGTGTTGGGAATTCTTTCAAACATTTTGTCTGAAACAAAGATCCCAAAGTGTAAATTATTTCAAACATTTTGTCTAAAATAAATGTATTGAATGCAAAGAGTCCATAGATAAAAGTTTTGAAGACAAAGATAGATTTATTTTGGGGAAATTATTTCACAATGATTTCCCCAAAGATATAATTACATTGACCAAATTGGCTCAGGAAAATTATTCCAGTTGAGTGACAGTCATATAGACATCAAATATGTTCATGTAGACATATAATATAGGCACATGGATGTTAATTTTAAACCCTATGAAATAGCCATTTGGATTAAAAAGTAATATCAATGATCAACATTTGATCGTTGAAAAGATCCAATAGTGAGCAGTGACTGACAGGTTAATGGGCCCAAGCAGATCAATATCTCACATTCAATCACAAACTTAGGTCTAAATTCACATAATAAAGTCAAATATTTAGTATATATTAAGTGCAAAGACATGATTGAAAAGTGTTAGGATCACATTGAACTGGTAGAGGATCGATGATCAATGGTTATTCGAACAAACAAAGATCAAATGGTGTAAGATGAGTTACAATGTCAACATGTTGAGTCAAATATCAATAACCAATGAAAAAAGGGAAAGTCTAAGGATTTTGATGGAGGTTGAAGGGGAATATTTTCAACTAAGGCAAACTCAAAGGAAACAAGCTCAGATAGGGTCTGAGTTGAACTAGAATGAATCAACAGGATCAAACACCACCATTAGAGAGCCAAAAAGATAAAATGGGTCTTTTTAGATCTAATACAAAACAAAAGGGTTAATGACTAAGTGTCGAAATGGGACCATGCATCTACCATAGCTTTGTCAACTTTGAAATATAAGAAAACCAATCAGGTAGATTGGTTTTCATCTACAATAGACCTATGTTCAAAATATGAACTAGGGGAAAATACATGAAATTAATAGATAAGCATCTCATCCTTGGACATAGCCATACTATCAAAAAACATCCACTAAAATTAGACATGAGCATGGACGTAAATATGAAGAATTTGCCCGTACAATAAAGGAATTTTATGTAAAGTAGCTCAAGAAGGTTTATATAGTAGCTGAGATTGTTCCCTACAACTTATCTTGATTTTCATATTTTCCATCATGCTAGAAAAGGATTGAATGACATTAATGTAGGGGCAAGCTCAAGAAGGATTGTGATTATGGTTATTTTGAATAGGATTGGGCTCATTAATGATCCTTTTAGTGCCATTTTCTCTTTCTTCCCCTTTTTATTCCTATAAATACTAGTTTTGAGATCTTGTTTTGGATCCCTTAGCTAGAGATAGTGAAGCTTTGCCAAAATTAATTTGTAACACTCTCTTGAAGCAATATAAGATAGTTTTCAGATTCTAGTTGAATTCTAAGTGTGCTTTATTGAATTTTGATATGCAGAGTGTATGTTTATATTCATCATCTGTATGTTTTTCATGTACCTTGCTTTAATTCTATTGGTTTCTTGTAGGTTATATGAAGTGTTAGCTAGTGACATTCCTCTTGAATTTTCATAAGTCCATAGTGTCTTATATAGACCTACCTCTTTCTATCCTTCAATTTGTAGGTCTCCTTTTAGCCTTCATACAAACTACTCATGCTTGCAACCTTTTCATAGAATATAACTAGTCCTTGTCTTGTTTGAATTCATTAGTAGTCATATAAGTGTCTAGGCTAAAAGTGGACCATTAAATATTTGGTGCATCAATGCATTTAGTAAAGGTTTTCATTCATGTATTTTCTCTCCCTTTTCATCCCAATAGCATAGGTTTAGTAATAAGGACTATACTGTTATATCTGAGGAGCTAGCCTCATAAAAAAATCTTAGAGGTCTGACCCAAGTTTAGGTAACCCACAACCTAGGGTCATTCCCATGTTGGATTAGATTTGAGAGTAGGATTTGAAAACTTTTAATTTTAGCTAGGGTGTAATCTGAATCTACAATAATTCCCTCTTTAGAGTATTGGTATGTATGTACTGTTTAACACACAGTGTGTTGAGGTCAAACATAACCCTGACCCCTTGTCATTATTTTCTACCTCTTGTCATTGAGCTATGGTTTTGCATTAAAAATAAGGCACAAAATGACTCATGTATCTAAGTAAAGACCTTTGAATAAACACACATGACATATAAGCAAAGGTGCATCTATCTGAATTTACACAAAGGTCAAAAACACTAAAGGATAGAGTTATACCCTATAAAAAATAATGTAGATTGATGAATTCCAAATAATGTGACCTTGTACTAGGATAATTCAGATCCTTGTTCTTGGTTGAAAAAACCTCACATAATCACATAGTTAGTTTACCATCACTATTTCAGTCCTACAAACCCAAGTTCCAGTTAAGTCATTTATTTCTTAGTACTTTCACCTTTTAGCACATTTATAAAAATAGTAAGTTGAAATTTATGTTTGATTATTGTATATCTTACTTATTTTGATTTACTCAATAGTTTTTCTTAATTATCTTAACTCCTAATCCAAAAATTTATAAAACATTTTGGTGAACCCATTTTATTTTTTGAATATTACAAGCCCTAGTTTTTCCTAGGGTTTTTTCTAAATGTTTTCCCACAGATTCAAATAAAATTTTGATTTCCTTATTATGTTGAAATATTTTATAGCATTATTTTCTCTTTTTATCATTTTAGTATATATAAATTTTAAAATGGCTAAAAAATAATCTCTTCCTCCTCTTAACCCTCAAGATGGTGATAAATACTTTACTTATAACTAGGTCCATGCTATCATTATCCCAAGAGGGAAGGTGAAACATATTATAATGCAAAATTAAGGTAACCAAAATGTATTTCCTAAACCTCCTCCACCTCCCACATCTCCTCTTGATGGTGTTTGTATGCATATTCAATCAGATGTACCTATATTTTGTGCTTGTGAAGACCTTTAAGATCAAATCATCACTATGATCAAATCAATATAAAAATTGCAAAATCAAAATCATAATTTCATTTCAAATATCACATCATGGGAAAATCAAATCACATATACAAATAATCCAAAATATGCTAGTGCTAATCATGCATTTGTATCTTTATCGAGTAATTTTATGCCTAACAAGACTTCATATTGAAATTGAAAACTAAAACATAAATACATATAAAACTAGTGATCCAAAAAGTATGTAAACAACTAATAAAATTTCAAGTGATATTCTAAAATAAATGCTTCAAAACAAGTTGATCAAACTACCTCCTATACATCCTCTAAGGAGATCAAAATACTATTGTGCATATTATAGAATGCATGGGCATCATATAAATAGTTGTTTGGATTTGAAAGAAAAAATACAAAAGATAATTGATAGTGGTGATCCTAAAATAGATACATCAATCAATCAACCAACTCAAATTATGATTGCATCTTCTAATGCACAAGTGCAAAAATAATAAAAATAGAAAGTATGGATACAAAGGAACAATTAAGAGCAAGATAAGATTCAAATGGAAAAAATAGAGAAAGAAAAGATTCAAAAGGTAAACTTAGAGAAAGCAAGATTACAAAAGGAAAAAGTGGAAAAAGACAAGTTATTAAAAGACCAAATTGGGAAATAATGATTGTAAAATTAAAATATATAATAAAAAAGGTTACAAAATCTACAACATGAGAACGTAAAAAAATTGAAATTACTAAAAGAGAAGTTACAAAACCAATGCAACCTAAGAAGGAAAGCATATTTAAGATATTATTTATATAAAAAAAAGGTCACAAATAAAGAGATTCCTATAAAAAGCTAATGTTTTAAGTGTGGTTTCAAAGGATTCAAATAAAAGTCATTCATCATTTCTATAACCTTTCATTATTAATCCCCTCATAGATGGAAACCAATATACCAATGTTGTGATCGATAACACTATTGAAATGAATGTTTTTGGTATTGATAAGCTAAAAAAAAAAGGGTGTAGATCCATATTACAAAAAGCCCCAGGGGAAACAAAATAGGCCGATGGCCACAAATAGCAGAACAACAACAAACAAACTAAATACTAGTAAAAGAGCATAAAAAGACCAAAGACCAATCAGAAGAAAAAATAGCTAAACTAGTTAAGAACATCTTTCCAATCTTCCTTGAGGAAAGTTATGAGTTCCTCCTCATTGGAAACCTTAACTTTCATGTCCACTTCTTCACTCGGATCAACCTATAAGATAGATAGGAAAGTAGCAGCATGGTTGATGACTTTCACACACATGGTGGTCAACACTTTCATTTTATTCTTAAGATAGTGTAACCCATTCTTAACCTCCAAATCCTTTTTAGTCTAAGTACAATTATCACAAATTTTATCATTGGCAACTTATTTCATAGGAGCATCCATAGACTCAATTTCCTCCTTATCAGAATCATAGAAGGAATTATTTAATTCCTCAAAGTAGCTTATGCCTTAATTTTCTCCCCATTGGTAAGGAGTGGATTTGACCTTTATGATTTCAACTTCATCCTCTAGATCAGAGGCCGAGGAGTAGTCTAAAAATTTCAACACTAGGATTTTATCTCCTACCAATTTGCTAGATCTCTTGATGCTTAGATTCTTTCCATTACTCCCCAGGACCCCATTACCAATATATTTCCTAACATCCTTCTCCCCTTGCTCCTAGTGCTTAGAATGCTCCTTGTCCACAATCGAATTACCCTGCTTTTCTTCCCCAACAACATTTTTAGCTTTTTTCTTACCCACCTTTTTGGGCATAAATTATTCTCGAGTGTCTCCCTTCCTCTTATTCTCACTCGAGTGTGATGGACTGTTCTTCAGTTTACACAACCCCTCATATGCTAATTTTTGTGATTGGTCAGGGGACCTAGTTACAACACCCTTCAAAGTTGAGAAAGAAGTTCCCTAAATAAGAGGGGACTTAGAGCCTTTTTTAGAGTGGGGTCATGAAATTGGGGAATTTGTGACCATATTCTTGGGCTTATGGGGAGATCCGAGGGAGCCTAGGGAATTATTTAGGATAGGGTTAGAATCCTTGTTTTTAAAAGGGCTACCAAACTTGACACTCAAAAGAATGTTCTCATCTGAATCACTATTGTGGTCCTCATCAACCAAATAAGATTTAATGGGTTTAGGTAGGTAAAACGTGAGGTGGAAATGATAGAGACAAAAAATTAGGCCTTGGTGGAGTGGGATGGCAATGACTATAGGGTTGATTTCATGCACACTCTTGGTAATTTTGATAGAGGAATCAAGAGATGACAATAGATAATCCATAAAATTAATAAGTAACTTATGACAAAAATGGTTTAATAGAGCAAAGTGATAATGATAGTAACACTTGAATCTGCCTTTTAAAGTAATATATTTCATAATAAGAAAATAGACCTTGTCCCAAGGGTAGATGAGACTCTCCCTATCAAAGCCACCTTGCAGTCAAACTGGTGTCTCACCTTCTTTGAAGAATTTTTCATACCTTTGGGGTCATATACTTTGGTTAGTTTCTTCAATCTTTGACCCTCATAGCCAGACCCATGGCTTTAGAAATAGTATCTTCATTTTCATCAAATCCATTGAGGTATTCCAAGAAAGGAAAAATTCCTCCCTCATAGCAAATGCTCTAAAGCATGACATTTGATTTGAACTTATCACAAGACTATTGCTCCATTCTAACCTTGTCTCCACCCATGATTAAGATCTTCCCTATATTGAGAAAAAAAATGCTCAAAGCAAATTTTAGCACCCAAGAATAATTCATTTTGATGTAAAAGAGTGTAGAAACAATGGTGTGACTATCATCATTTAACTAAAAATTATTACCACTCAAACCCCTAAGCTCAACCTTTAAATCATTCATATTAATCAAGTAATAATTGCTACTATAGTGTAACTTGTGCGGGCTATCAGTTGGAGAATGCACTGCTAGGAATTGGAGCTACCTCATATGACATCCAAGTAGATGTCTCAAACTTTTTCCAAAATGACTTTCATTAATGTGGCATTTCTCATCACTTAAAGTGTACTCTTGTGTCAAATTATCCATGTCGATGACCAAAACTATTCTCCCTCCAAGTGTCAAATATCTATCATGAGACCCCTAATTAGAATATATATTAAAATATATTTTAACCAATAATGTTTTATATAGGTCATTAATTTGAATATGGTTAGGCCTCCAATTGGAGAAGATCTCTAACATTGGTAGGTAGATTGTTTAGGTTCCTCTATCATCTTATAGGGAAAATATTGATTCTAAAATTGGCCATTGCATCCACCACTTGGTTTCCCTCTCTATAAATATTCTTAACCTTGACTCCCACAAAACCAAGGCATTTCCTTGTGTCTTGTATAATGTAATCAATCTTAAAACCCACCCTTACTTTCTATTTAACAACATCAATAATAAGTTTTGAATCACTTTTGATTGAGATATTATAAATTCCAATGGATAGAGCCACCTTGAGACCCCAAAAGAGGGCCATAGCTTCAACACCATTATTAGAGTTTTCTCCCATTCCACTAGCATAGGCCATAAAAAACTCTCCCTTTTTGAATCTCAGTACTCCTCCCCCACTTGATTGACCTAGGTTACCTTTAGTATCCCCATCAAAATTGATTTTCATCCATTCAGTAGAAGGGGGAGTCCATTTGGTAGAATCACAAGCAATCCTCTTAGAGTTATCAGTTCTACAAATATGGACTCAGATGATCCATTGATTGATTATGATTTCTTACAACTTATTAGTGTGGAATTATGAAGATTTAAAAGTGCTTCAAGAGATATTTTCCTATATTAAGACCTTGGTTACATAAATTTTTTGTAGTCCCATCGACATTACACCAATGTATCAAATTCTCCCATTTAGGGATGAAAGTTTGTATATTAGGAGATTTTCATCCATACAAGCACTAAAAACACCTAGAGGCTGAGTTTAAGAGTTGTAACTATCCTTTTGACATGAATCCAATGGCCAAGAAAGATAAGGGAAAGGCCATACTCCTTGATTCACCAGAGGATGAACTTCATTGATCTTAATACCATTGATTCCCTTTCCCACATGCCGCCTCCTGAGATGTCCAACCATTATACCATTTTGCCTAATGTCATAGGAGAGTATTTGACCCATGATACCTTTCATATCACAAATATTCCATAGAACCCAAAGTCTTTTGGAAGACCTAAAGCCAAGCCACTTCATCCAAAATGGCAACAAAAGGACAAAGGTAAAGGACCTATCATGTTTATAATAGCATTTGGCCTTGAATAAGACCCTCTTAAAGGGGATGAATCATGGTTGTACAATGATAAATAAGTTGATTATTATGAGAATGCAAAGTATCATATTCCTAATAGGATCATGAAGCATCAAGACTATAAAGGAAGAGACCTCAGACCAAACCAACCAGGAATGATTGAGCCAATTTCCATGACTAAATACAAAGGGCCTTATGGACTAGGATTTAAACTGCTTGGGGGTGATTTCATATAACTTAATCATGCTCTATCACCATTGACTAGTGATGAGGATGCCAACAGTGAAGTAGAGTCTGATCATACCCTTTTTGATGACCTAGCCAAGACCAACCTATTTAATACTCATTCCATTTGTACCCTTAGACCAATCATTTACCATAACCCACTACCATTGTATTATCCCTAGCTGATAGATTAGGACCTTAAAGAGTCCAACATGCCGATTAATGATTTTTAAAATGATGAGGCTTTCTATGATTTTCTCAGTCTTAAAGATAATGTTCCATTGGGAAACCATAAATTAGGGTTCTTCATCAAGTTGGATCCTGATGCTTATTTTGGAGAGCAGGTGAACACCCTTAGTCAAAAGAAAATAATTAAACATTGAGATACCAAAGTAAAATCCTATTTGAGGTACTTTCTGACTAGGGTAAAAGTAAAGAAAAATGCTAGTCTAGTGGTGAAAACCTATTTCAGTTGCCATTAGAGGGGGTGTTTAGCCTTATTCAATCATAGCTCAGGAGAGCACCAATGCCAAACTTATCTATGAGTTTGAGTTCATTTTTTAATAAAAACAAGTTTTTGATTGAATCCTTTAGGAGTTTATAATAATTTTTATTACATGGCCAAATATCCCATTGGGGGACTCTAATTCATCATGCATATGGGTACTCAAAGAACCATTCCTAATAGAGGACTCTAATGTTTCCAACTAGTTCAGATCATTTCCCACTATCCTTGAAGATGGTTCAACCCTTCTAGTGGAAGATATAATAGAGGTTAACATTGGGTCCCCAGACAATCCAAAATGGATCAAGCTAGGTATGTTCTTTATTGAGAAGGAGCATGAAGTCCTTATAGCCCTTTTGGGGGAATTTGTTGACATATTTTCATGGGCATATTATGAAATGCTAGGTTTGGACCCCACCTTAGTTTTTCACCACCTTATGGTCAATCTTGGTGAAAAAATAGTAAAATAAAAGTTGCATAAGATGTATCCTCACATTGCTATATTAGTGAAGAAAGAGTTAGAAAAAATCTTAAAAGTAGGATGTATTCAATTGATCAACTATTCAGAATGGATCTCTAATGTGGTGCCAGTTAGCAAAAATCTATAAAAAATCAAAATCTATACTGATTTCCATGATACAAACAAATATTTCCCTAAGGATGACTTTTCATTTCCAAACATTGACATGATCATCGAATCTATAATGGGTTATGAAATTATTTCATTAATGGAAAAATTTTTAGGGTACAACCAGATCAGGATAACACCAAAAGACCAACACAAAACAATGTTCACAACTCCATGGAGAACATTATATTATCACGTTATGTTGTTTGGTCTTAAGAACATAGGGGACACCTATCAAAGATCCATGACCATCATATTTCATTATATGATGCATGACATTGTTGAAGACTATGTCGATGACATTCTTGGCAAATCAAAGACTAGGGATGATCATCTAGTAGTGCTACATAGAATATTTGAAAGGCTACATGAGTACAAAGTTAGACTTAATACCAAAAACTGTGTCTTTAGATTCACTTTAGGCAAAATATTTGGCTTCATTATGTCTTATTGAGGCATTGAAGTCGATCTAACCTAAGTCTAAGCCATAATAGAGATGAAACCATCGACTAATTTGAAGTAGCTCCACATTTTATAAGGCAAAATATAGTCTATCTAATGCTTCATATCACAATTATCTAATAAATTCCATCCTTTTATGTATCTTCTAAAAAAGGGAGTCACATTTCACTGGGATGATCATTGTCAGACAACCTTTTAGTAGCTAAAGGATTATCTAGTGAATCCACCTATTTTGTTACCTCTTATGCTAAGAAAGCCATTCTTTTTGTACCTATCTACTATTGACAATGCCCTATGGGCACTTTTGGATCAGCACAATGATAATGGAAAGGAGCATGTCATGTACTATTTAAGTTATACACTGGTCACATATGAACACAATTATATATCCATAGAAAAAGCCTATTTAGCCATGGTCTTCGTAGTTTAGAAACGGCACCATTACATGTTAAACAATAAGACCATGGTTATTTCAAAAGTAGATCTACTCAAGTATCTACTATCTAAAATAACTTTACAAGGTTGCATGGCCAAGGAGATCATGCTTATCAGTGAGTTTGACATCGAGTACATCAACTAAAAATCCATTAAGGGGCAAGTTCTTATAGATCAGCTTGCTGAAGCACCCCTTGATGATACAAAGCCATTGACATTCCAATTTCTTGATGAATCCATAATGACCATCATTAACACACCTCTTAAGGAGCAACACTAAAATATATATTTTGATGGATCATTCACAACACATGGATCAAGGGTAAGACTTTTATTTATTACACCATAGGGGAATCTAATCGCTAAATCATGTAGGATCAACTTTTTTTGTACCAACAACATGGCCAAATATGAGGCATTTATTATAGGGCTTTTCTAAGAGGTACAATAAAACATATCTCATCTTAAGGTTTATGGTGATTCTCAGTTAATCATTAATCAGGTTATCAACCACTTTCAAACCAAAGATGATAAGTTGGTTCCATATAAGGCCATGGTTGACACTCTCAAGTAGTAGATTACTAACATTTAGTTTGAGCATTTACCAAGGGCAAGTAACTAAACTATAGATGCTATGGCCACTATTGGATCTCTGATTTGATAAATAGACATAGTTAAAGAGTATCAATTCCTTGTTGAGAATTTTTTAGCACAAAATCATGAACCTTCAACCATTGTGATGATTTATGATATTATTGGTCTTAGATCTATTTGGTACTCAAACCTCTATAATTACTTGCATGACCAAATTATGCCACCTGACCTATCCCAATAACAATCCAAATCCTTCATCCACAAAACCACTCATTATACCTTACTTGGATCAACCCTTTACCACTATAGTTTTGATATAACTCTACTTCATTATTTAAATTTGGCATAATCTACACTAGCGTTATAGGAAGTTCATGAAAAAGTATGTGGAGCCCATACCACTGGGGTAATATTATCCAAAAATCTCTTGCATACTAGTTATTATTGGCCCAAAATGGATGTATATGCAAATGTATATATAAGTAAGTATGATATGTGTCAATGACATGCCAATCTGATTCATACCCTAACCAAGACTCTAAAACCAATGTTGACACCATAGACATTTGCTACATGGGGCATTGACCTCATTGGGAAGCTCAATCCCACCTCATCTGATAAACATAAACATATTCTTACTGCCACCAAATATTTCACTAAGTAGGTTAAATTTATACCCCTCACATGATTGGAAAGCAAATTTCCAAGTTCATTTTCAACCATCTCATTTACTACTACGATATCCCTTTCAAAATTATATTTGATAATAGAGGATCATTCAAGAACAAGGATGTCAAAAAGCTATGTACTGAATATAACATCACTCAACACTTTTCCATGGCATATTACCCTCAAGGTAATGACTAGGCCAAATCATCAAACAAAACTATTGTCAACATTCTCAAACATATTATCAATGATGTCGATCATGATTGGCACCTTTATATATTTTGTGCCCTTTGGACATACCATACCAATCACCATATACCCACAAGAGCCATTCCATATTCATTTGTTTATGGTATTTAAGCCATTCTTCCCATTGAGGTTGAGTTTCCTTATCTACGCATCTATTTCAAGCATGTCCTAGATGATAATGATTATTGCATAGCTTGCCTACAAGAACTAGAGTTACTTGATGAAAAATGCATGGATGCAATGAATAATCTTCAAACCTATCAAAATCAAATTTGAGGCCACTACAATCGGCACGTGAAGCATAAAGAATTTGAACTTGGTGATATTCTCCTTAAAGAGAACCAAAAGAATACCACAACCAAAAAGAAGCATAAAGGCAAGTTCAAACCCAACTAGGTTAGTCCTTTCATCATTATAATAAATTATGGAACAGGAGCATATAGGCTTGCGACACCAGACAAACATAAACTTGATGAGTTGATGAAAAATATTCACCTCAAATGGTACTATGCTTGAGTGATTTGGTGTATAATTTATAAGGGCCATTTCAAGTTGTATTATTTTATCAATCTCCTTTGTAATATACCATATCACTATCCTATCATTCCATCAACCTATCACTTTTTCCTATCGCATATCCATTCTAACACACCTTATCCATCAACCAAGTTTATTTCTCCCTCTATAATTGGACTTATTACCCTAGTTCTATTTCATTTATTTCATTACCACTTTCAACAAGAGGATTTAGATCCAATTTTAGCAATTATTTCACACATTTCAGATAGAGATAGTATTTTGGAATAGTAAGATAGTAGTTTGATAGTTATATCCTTCATTTTTGGTTTTGTTCTTTCTACTAGGTATTCCTGATTATAACTATCTATGGGTATCTCAATGTCTCATTGGTCTTGTTACTAATTATAATTGTCTATAGGTAAATTAGTATTATTATCCTATGCTATTATATCCTAGTTATAACTTCCTATGAGAAAACTAGGGACAATACTTGTTTATCATGCCTTGATATCTCAACTAGCCATTTATTATGCCATACCATGCCTTTATGCCAACTGTGCCTATATTGTTTGAATTGGTTGCTACACTAGTCAGATTTTTCCATTGTAAGGTAGAACTATAGTGAATTGAGGTTTTATCTTAGGACTATGTAGGGAGTGCTCGATATTTGTTGAGTTCAACTTAGTCACCCTTTCTAAGTCATGCTCTCACTATTTTGTGAGTAACCTAAGCCACATTTTTACCATTTTATGAGTAACCTAACTCATGCTCTCACCATTTTATGAGAAACCTAATCCATACTCTCATCATTTTATGAGAAACCTAAGCCACACTCTCACTATTTTGAGAGAAACCTAAGCCATGTTATCACCATTTTATGAGCATCCTAAGTCATGCTCTCACTATTTTGTGAGCTTGAATCATTTAATATCTTGTCATTCTTGATTGAGTTGAGATACTTGAAATTTATAAAAATAAATAAAAAAATGTTTAGAAAAAACACAAACATTTACCACTTCTTTGCCTTAAGGATTCTAGGAACCCTTACTAAGCTATAAGAAAATCACTTGTCACTTAGTTTCCCCATCCTTTTTGGCCTTTTATCCCATACACTTGCCATTTTCCAAGACCATTCCTATTGTTCTATCACATCCATCATGTTTATTTTTTATCATTTATTATTTTCTTCCTATTTTTTATGAGATTTACGTTTGGCCTAAAGTTTTTGTTGGATATTACATCCATGGAACTATGTAGGTAGCGTCCACTTGCCTAGTGCATATGGAGATAGCTTGGCCACCCCCTTCCTTTTCTTCTATTCACCTAGTCATGTTTTTTTTGTTAAGTTGTCACCAATTTTAGGGGCAATGTTCATCATATAAGTTTAAGTCATGTTGTTTATACTATCATTAGGACTAACTATTATTTGTTTCTTTGCTTGTTTATTTGTTTGTTTTTTGTGTGCCTATTTGTTTGCTTTTAGCACTGTTACCTTGATTCAGTCTATATGTGTTCATTGGGTGATTCCTTGTGCATTTATACTTGAATCCATCTATATCCATATGTTTAAATTATCATCATGTTTTTAATCATTGATGCATTGTTTTCCATTGAATGTTGGATTTTAGGAGTTAGTCCTTATGCATCTTTCAGCCGAATCCTCATGGTGTTCTATCATGATGCCTACCATATAGTGCTAAAATAAAAATCAGCTCTAGGAGGTCTACTCAACAATCGAGGCATCAACATCTTCTCAAAACTAGCATCCCTATCTAATCCCAATCATATCCCAAACAAAGTAATTAACCATGAAAGAATTTCAACCTTTGTTAGTTTGGATGAGCATCTCCCTACTAGAAGGTTTTCCCAATTCAACTTTATCCTCTGTATCAAGTTACCCAAATCATATTTACCATCATCAACCAATCAATCATGTTTTCCATAATTAGGGTCCAATGATTATAACCACCTATGGGCAAAACCACCTTTGGACAAGTCATTGTGTTCTCACCAAATTTACTTTCTTTTTTCCCTAATAGGGGCATGTTATTAGCTTATTTGTTAATCCTAACTAGGGAAACTCCATCTTCTCAATGATTATAACTTCTTTTGGGTAAATCATTATGTTATCATATCATGTTTTCCATAATCAGGGTCCAATAATTATAACCACCTATGGGGAAATCATTATACACTATCCCACTTGCATTCTCAGTGGTTTTGAACACCTTTTCAAAATCATTGTGTTCTCACCCCATCATCTTCATATATTTGGTCCCCTTGTTTCACTTCTTTCTTTTGAGGGAACATTTGCTGACCTACTTGTGCCAACCATTCCTTTGGGGGGGCATCATACAGCTCATTCATTTCCATTGAAGTTGTAGGAATACAAGACCTTTTCATTCTTTAAGAAGATGTTACTATGCATATAGGTTGTAATGCCTTCCCAAATAGGGACAAACTATAGACACCTCAAACTGGGCACCAATGACCTCCAACCAAGAATTTGACCAATTTCTATCAAAATGTGTAATTTGGCCTAAAAAACACTAAAATGCATTAAAAGATTTAAACCTATCATATACAAGTGCCAATTTTGGCAATAGTATCATTAAATGAGGCAATATAATTTATGAAACAATTAACTTTGATTAGATCATTTTGAGTCAAAATAACATTTTCACACCTAGGTACTCTAGATCGCTCTTTTCTACCAAATTTATTGAACAAGGCACGTGCCCTTGTTATTTTATGTTGGAAACATCCTAAATGGGATAATGGTTCTAATTCATCTAACATCATATCTTAATTCTAATCTAGTCAAATTTTGAACTAATAATATGACATTCTAACTAATTTAATTAATTTGTGCACCAATTGCCAAAATTTGCACCAAAATTGATAAATCATGATTAAGGCTAATTAATATGAATCAAGAGCTTAAGTTAATTTTCCATGGAACTTGTTTAAATATCTATTTTTAGAAATTGATATTAAATAATTGTATCATCAAATGACATCATTTTTGAGAAATACATCCCTAGGCCATAAATGCATAAAACATTAGGATTAAGCCAACCCATGCCTTATTAAGACCTTCCATGCCTCTTTAATGTCTCTCTATCCCAAATATTTATGAGGTCATTTATTTAATTTGGCCTCCAAAATTGAATGGATTCTTATCTGCACATATTCATCTTGAGATGGACGGTTCAGGTTCATTTTGATCATTTTGTAAAATCTATAAATAAGAGGCCTTGCCCATTGAATTTTAAGATTTTTTTGGTGTAAAATTATAATGAAAAAACAATTATAAAAACTTATGAATATAGTGTTGTAATGACCAATTATTGAGAGAAGCTTCACACAAGCCAAAGCCACAAGCCAAAGGTGCCAAGAGGAGATGAAGGTAGCCACACTCCATTGATGAAGATCTCTTGAAGCACAAGCTAAGCAAGCCAAAGAAGGAGCCTTTTGAAGTAATCAAGGATTTGGTAAGAAGTTTGTGTTTTGTGTTTTGTGTTCACATTTATTTCCATTTATATTTGTGTTTTCAAATGGTTTTTCCTCACTAAGCTCCCCCTTGTGTCTAGGGCTAGAGATGTATGCAAGTTAGTGTGTTATTTCTCAATATGATTTCATTTTGAAACTAACATGATACTAACCACCTTTCTTGAGTCAAATTATTACTATACACCTCTAACTTAGACATGTATAATGACATAGACCAACTTGAAGTTGATCAAGCCTCCCATGTCCAAGATGTTTGAGTGTGTTAGGATCATATGCAAGAGAGGAACCCATAACTCATTGATGTATTGGTAATCTGGGTCCTTAAACAATTGGTTAAGTAAGATCATGCCTACTAGGACCTTTTGGAGGGTAAAAATTATGTAAGAATTGATTTTATCCTTGTTAACCCACTTAGAGTTGGGGTTCTGATCCCAATCATGGAGGATTTTGTAGATCTTGTAGGTGCTCATCTAGACTAACATTGTCATTGCATTATATGAGAAAGAAAATTTTGAGAGGGAGTATTATGACTTGAAGGCATTCTCAAATATATCAATAATATGGTGTCGAGAGTTGGGTGAACATACCCAATCATTAACAATGTCTTACACATAGATGGCCTTTTGGAGGATATCACCCAATAGGTCAATGTAAGGAAAAACATCTAATATGGTCATGGCTCTATAGAGTTTGTACTTATTATAAGATCTGAGGGTGTCATCATACTCAACCCATTTATTATCTACATTAATAAAATCTTTGGGGACCTGTTCAATTTTTTAAAATATATCATTGTAGTGCTTATACTTAGTTAAGCCAATAATGAAGGTGGTATCCCAATATTCAGGTTCAGATTTTGGCCTTTGGGTTTGAGGATGTAACAGCCATTAGAGTAAGATAGAGGGGTAATTAGCAAGCTTTGACCATATGAGGCATAGGAATAAGGGCTCTATGGAATTTTAATAATAAGGAGTTAGAGATTTCTTTGAAGTCAATAATGGTGACTTTTAATCCACTTCCCTCAGGATTTATAAGTGCATGCATACATCTTCCCATATTAATGGCATTTGGCATCTTACTTGATATGAATTTGAATTTTAGTTGGTGGCTAGATTTTCTCTATTTATAAATATAGAATTGAATTTAGAGGCCATGATCCTCTACCACCAGTTAGATATAGCAATAGTGATGGGATGTTTTCAAAACTATCCAATTAGGCTTAGTTTCCCATTCTATTAATGCCCAACATGTGGTAGGCATGCAATCACATCTTTTAGAGGATTTTCAACTAACCTTTACTTTGTGACATGTGTTATCTACTCATTAGCCTTCCTATAAATGGTCAATACCTAGGTTCTAATCTGTACCCCATATTTTTCCCCTAGTTTGGGTGATGTATCACTTAGGGACACATGGCATGTTATGATAGGATTTTGATTCTCGTATGTAATTCATTTTGAGCTTCTTGGGGTCTTAGCTAGAAACTAGTTTATTTGTATACTAGGTGACATGGTGCTATCCCATTCATCCAAACTCTCCTAGGCTCTAACATCTCTGATATATCTAAAGGACTAGTCTATCTAACTCATGATGATGTGGCACCTTCCCATTTGATTTGGATCTCTGAGCTTTGACATCTTTGAAAAGTCTAATGGATTGGATGCTCTAGTTCATGATGAAATGGCACCTTCCCATTTGGTCAAGCTCTCCTAAGCTCTAACAAGTTTGGGGGGATAACTACTTTGGATAATGATGATGTGGAACCTTCCCATTCAGTTAGGCTCTCCCAAGCTTTGACATCTCTGATGGGTCTAGAGGATTGGTTGCTCTGACTACTGATGACATGGGACCTTTCCATTCAGTTAAGCTCTTCTTGGATCCAACATCTCTAATAGGTCTAAGGGATTATTCGCTATGACTCCTAATGATGTAGTGCCTTCCCATTTGGTTAGGATCTTCTAGGCTCTGACATCTCTGACATGTCTGGGAGACTAGCCACTCTAACTCCTAATGATGTGGAACTTTCCCATTCAACTAGGCTCTCCCAAGCTCTAACATCTTTGACAGGTCTAAGGGATTGGGTGATCTAGTTCATGATGAAATGGCACCTTCCTATTTAGCTAGGCTCTCTTGGGATCTAACTCTCTAACAAGTTTAGGGGACTGGATGCTTTAAATCCTAATGATGTGGTGCCTTCTCATTTAGCTAGGCTCTCCTGGGATCTAACATATCTAATAGGTTTGAGGGACTAACTATTCTAACTCTTGATGATGTTGCACCTTCTCATTTATTTGGGCTCTCCTAGGCTCTAACATTTATAATAGGTCTAGGGGACTTATCACTCTAACTTTTGATGATGTGGTGCCTTCCCATTTGATCAAGTTCTCTTGGGCTTTGGCATCTTTGATAAGTCTATGGGATTAGCCACTCTAACTCTTGATGACATGGTGCTTTCCCATTTAGCCAAGCTCTCCTAGGCTTTGAAATCTCTTAAAAGTCTTGGGGATTAGAGGTTTTGACTCCTAATGACATGGTACATTCCCATTCATCCAAGCTCCCATAGGATCTAACATCTCTAAAATGTCTAAGAGATTGGCCATTTTGACTCCTGATGATGTGACACCTTCCCATTCAGGAGGGCTCTATAAAATTCACAAAAATGACCAAGTAAGAAAGATAAAAAGAATACGTTGAATTAAATATTACCTATTAGATATGGAGATCTTAATTTGCCATGGAGGACAATGGGTCTATTACTCTAGGAAGGGAATTATAATTCAAAATATTCAAGTGAAAATCAACTTGTAACATTAGTGCCATGATTTATAAAAATAAAAAACACTAATTAGTTATAAAGAGAAATAAAATAGGCATGTTAATCCTTGAATAAATCAAGGCATTGCATATTCCAAAGATTTGAGTAGGCATCACCAATAAGAAAAAAATAAAGGGCTCTAAAGCTCTGGTTCATGAAATCAATAGAGGGGTCCCCCATTTAAAAAAAGTGGGGGGTGGGGGTGTTGGCCAGAACAAATGGTGAAATCTATAGGGAAAGTGATAAGAAGTACTTAGAACGTGATCAATTTCTTCTTATTTCCTTACTCAACATGGAGATTATATAGGGGGATTTATTTTTCATAGAAAATTTGAGGCACTAAAGTCTCATAATGGCATGTATCATACTGAGTTTCCACCTAGTAGATGGACACTAGCATGTATGAGAAGTGATTTTTATTTTCAATTTATTCTTGGATTACCTTCGAGTAATCAAGGTTGGACTAGTTATTAGACTTCCTCCAGGGCATTATTGGCTTGTTGGCTTGGGTGGGAATGGCTAGTTCATTGATCTACTACTAGACATGTGTCTATAGCTTTGATAGAGATGCATCTATTCTTGTTTATGGCCTTGCTCTACTGCCAATTAGGTTGGAAAGATTATAGTGGAGATTGCCTATATAGCCCTTTCAAGGTGGACTTAGAATTTAGATTTTGGATGCTTTCTTTATTCTTTTCTAATCTTTCCATGAAATATAATTATTTATCAATTTTGTACATTGAGGGTTTGGGACCAATCCAAGGGTAGATGAAAAAGGGGGGAAGTTATGAATAGCCATCTAGTCTTTGATCAACTTGAGTAATCTTATATCTTCTTAAATCATTATCTTAATGTAATTTGGTGTCTATATTAGGGTGTAGGATATTATAAAATCTACCTATTTCTATTAGAATAATTGGCCTCTCATATATGGGATGTCAAAATTTCACATTACCATCCCAAAATCGCTTAGATCTAAGGCTTTAACCTGAGCCTTCCTACTCCTCAACAACCCTACCAGGTTTCGGTCACCACTTGAAATAGTTACTAATAAGGGTTGGGAAGAAGAGAAATAATGCAAAATAAAGAAGGGGCTAGAGGGGAAAAACACAAAAGAAAAGAAAAGTGCACAACATAAACAAATACATGATGAAAGAAAATATACAACTAAAGCAAATTTATCTAATATATATTACCACTTCCTAATTGAATTACTTAGAAACTACTTTGGAGGGGATAGCTGAGAAATTGTTCTTCAAGAACTACCCATTTATTAGAAGTGATAAGTCATTGACCTCAAGATATTTGAGATAAAAGGCATTCTAGCCAATATTTTGGTGATCTGATACGATTTGATCTAGAGGGGATCAAATTTTGAATGCTGGTCTTTCTTTTCATGGGCCTTATCCCATATTAAGACTAGGTCTGATATTCTGAAGGTTTTAACCTTTGCCCTCTTGTCAAACCACCTCTTGAATATGTTTTGATGTTTACTAAAGCTCAATAGAGATTCATCCTGGGCTTCTTCTAAATGAATCAAGTTTAGGAGTCTGTATTTAACTTTTTCCTCTAGTTCCATGAACTATTACATGAACTTATAAGTTGGTATTTTGAGAATGACTAGCATGACTATCTCTAATTTGTAGACTAGAAGGAAAGGAGAGATTTTTAGGTCTTGTTTATACCTAGTGTGGTTTTTCCATAAGGTGAAATTTAGTAATGAGTGTTATTCTTGAGGCTTATCTCTAGATAATTTCTTAATGGCATTGATTAAGTTTTCATTAGTGGACTCTGCCAATCCATTCCCTTGTGGGTAATGATTGGATGAGAATTTTAGTGTGATCCCATTATCATAGGCCCATTCTATGGATTTAAAGGTGGGGAAATTATCACATACTAAGGAAATGGGGACCCCAAAATGGGTGACTATGGGATTCTCTAGAAACTTGATGACTTTGACAATGGTGATTATCTTGGTTACAACTGCCTCATACCATCTAGTGTAGTATTCTATGCTTGTTAAGATAAAGTTATGACTGGCTGATGAATAAGGGTTAATTACCCCCATGAAATCTAGTCCCCATTATGCAAATGGTATAAACTCTACAACAAGTTGTAGTAGCATTTGATAATTTTAGTGTGATCCCATTATCATAGGCCCATTTTATGAACTCTCTAGATTGAAATGTGGGGCCATTATCACATACTAAGGAAATGGGGACCCCAAAATGGGTGACTATGGGATTCTTTAGAAACTTGATGACTTTGAAAATGGTGATTCTCTTGGTTGCAACTGCATCAGACCATCTAGTGTGGTAGTCCATGCTTGTTAAGACAAATTTATGATTGGCTAATGAATTGGGGTTAATTACCCCCAAAAAATCTAGTCCCCATTATGCGAATGGCATAGAATCTATAATAGGTTATAGTGGCATTGCGACATGCATTTATCTTTTAGTAAAGGTTTGGCATTGGTAATTGAAATGAACATGAGCTTGAACATTTCTAAATAGTGTGGGCTAATAGTAACCTACTCGAAGAACTTTATGAGCCATGGCATTTGTTTTAATATGGATGGCTCTTAGTTTTTCATGAAAATGTGCCATTATCTCCTTAGCCTCTTTTTGTGATACACATTAGAGGTAGATTTATTTATGGTTCATTTAGAAGATAACTCCTTTCTTCAGCATATAGAGCATGGGCTTCAACCAGAGGGATCTTCTTTGTGTATGGTTGAGTCCCAAGGGTGCATTTCCATAGATTAGAAAGTGCATAACTAGGGCATACTAGTCTACGTGTCATACCCTTTATTGGCCCACCTAGTTTACCATGATTCTTATTTCTATCTCTATGATTAACTAGGTAAGGCCTTGTCCCTTAACTAGTTTGGATAGCTTGATTTCCAAGTCATACTCTTACTATTTCATCATCCATCAGCCTCTCCTTTTGCCTAGCTCATTCTGCTTCAGCATTTGGTTTATATTCAGGTATGAGATAATGTCATTACTCTATTTTAGAGGTTTTAATGCTTGAATGTCTTCACTATCTTAACTAGGTTGTAGGCATGCTTATCTAGGGTAGAATACCTGATCTTGTCATCCTTAACATTAGTGCTCATAAAAGCCATAAGGTTTTTTCTCCTTATAACCTTTAGGTGTAAAAAGCAATAACGGTGTGATTTGAAGTGAAGGGGTAGACATAAAAGTCCTATATATATTTTGGGTTGATGAGGATTGGGGCTTGCATGATTGCATCTTTAATATCCTATAAAGATTTCCTTGATTTTGTGTGCCACTCTACTTTAGCATCCTATTTCAACATTGCATTCAAGGGTTTTACTATTTCAGCAAATCAAAAAATAAACTTATACACAAAATTGATTTTACTAAAGAAATATTTTAGTTATTTCTTGATATTAGGTAAAGGTAATTTAGAAATTACATCTACCCTTTTAGAGTTGATAGTAATACCTTATTTCATGATAATGTGACTGAGAATCTTACCTTCAATGACACTAAACACACTCTTCTTTGGGTTTAAAGAAATGTTATACCTTTTACATCTTTCAAATACCATTTCCAAGTGGTACACGTGATCTGACTTATATTCAGAAAATACAATTAGGTCATTTATATATATTATTATGCACTTACCTATCATGCCCTCAAAGGTAAATTCCATCACCCTTTTAAAGTTTGCACCAGTGTTGATTAGTTTGAAAGGCATCTATTTATTAGTGAATGTACCCTACTTGGTGGTGAAAGAAGTCTTAGTTCTATCTCCTAGGTTGACCAGAACTTGGTTATAGCTAGAGAATCCATCCAAGGACATCATTTGAGATCCATTTACCATTTGGATCACCCCATCTAATGAGGGCAATGGGTAGTTATCTTTATTCGAGGCTTGGTTCAAGTTCTGGAAGTGCACACAAAGGAAAATTTTGCTATTCTTCTTTCACGCCAAGACCAAGTTAGCCACTCAGGTGGAGTGGTGAATCAAAAGAATTATCATCATAGAGAGTAACTTATGGAATTAATTATGAATTAAGGGCTCTAGGATTTGGGTTACCAGCCTCATCTTTATTTGAAGGGTTTTTGGTTGGGTTTTAAGGGGATGGTATGAATAATTACTCTTGCATTGAAGACTTAAGGTATCCATAGGCCCAAAAAATCATGTCTTTATACCTTAGTAGTAACCTCTATAACTTCTCTAATTCACGGTCTATCTAATATGAGCCCACATTAACTATTTAGGGTTTCTCCATAGGGTTGAGATTAATGAGTCGACATGTTTGGTATTCTAACTTAGGCCTTATAGCCTTAAAGGTTGGGTATGCCACATCAAATGTTCTTTCTAATGAAATTATCCCCTTTCAAATCTGGTTTCCATGAATATTGAAGATCCCATCCTTATCCAACTCATTCTCAGGGTTGGATCTAATCTTTTCCTCTATGATTTGGGCCTTGAATATCCCTTCATTGTTGAGGAACTAGATGATTTGATTATCATATTAAAATATCTAGAAGTTATTCATGTTATCCAAGATAGAAGGACATGGGACGAGTTCCACAAATAACTCTTGCAACTCTATGTCATTTAGAGGGTTAGGTTTGCTTCCATTGATTATATCAAGTTTACTACTTGGTTCTCCTCCTAGGGAATAGGGATGATATTGAATGTGTTGAAAATTTCAATTAGATCCTAAGATCTATGTTTATACCTTCTAAGGTATGCTAATTTGCATTGAAACTTAGTTTTGATCTAGTTAACCACCATTTTAGAGTCATTTAATACTCTTAGTTCATTGGCCTCTTGCGTTAATGTAAATTATAATCCCAAGATTAGAGATTTGTACTCTATCAGGTTATTTGTGTAAGGGAACTATAGACTATAAGAGGCTAGATGTTTCCTCCTTAATGGGTATATAAGCAGTACACTAGCCCCACTATCTTTTTTGGAGTGATATTTGTCTATATAAAAATATCATAGTCTAAGTAGACTTGGGTTATGACTGGTTTGGTCTTTTGGAGGCTTGGTGTTTAGCATGTAGATGCCTATGTCTGAGGAAACTAGGGTTATCTTCTCATCAATGGCATTATATTAAGTGATCATATGCTTCATGCATGGTTATTTTTTACTCTAATTTGGTTATCTACTCCTCTTCATGTTAACCACATATGGGAGAAATCCATGGATATATACACATTAAGGGATTTGGACCAATCTCTATTGAGGAGCATGCCATAGGCTTCTAGGATATCAATCACTTGAATATCTATAAAGTGTTGAATCCTAGGCTTAGATTCTAATTTGATGTGGAAATTTATCAAATCACCTATTAATTTTACCTCTAACTTGTCTAATTGGACCACTACCTTGTCTAATTTTATGGGGGCTAGACTAAGTTTCTCACATATACCTGATGGCATCACATTGGTTGACACTCTTGAATCTACTAAGCAATTATGTAGATTATTTATGAACAAATAAATGGGTAATATGAATGTGGGGACCTCCATCTTATTCTTGTGAATCAACACATTGGTGTGTGCGACTCTAAGTTTTGACTGGGCCTGTGGGGTCAACTTTTAATTTAGAGACTCTAATAGGAGACCCCATCATTCTATGATTTGGGCAAGGTCATGAAGGGTAATGTTAGATTTTATCTTCTTAATATCCTTGACTATGTTATAAAACCCTCTGATTTAGATTTTTGGGGTTTACATAGGTAGTTTAGGCTCTTGAAGTCTTAGAGGTGTAGGATCATTCATAACATTTTGGTCTAGTGGGGTTATACCATTATTTAGGGGGGTTGAGGTAGTAAGGGTTATAATTGCCTATTCCTAAGGGTGTAGTTGATCCTTTAGAAATAATAAAATGATTTTACCTTACTAATACCTTCCTCTAGCTCATTTTATTCTTGGTTAAGGAAATCCATGGTTTCCAATACCATAGAAGTACTAGGCACTTTACCCGAGTTAGAGGATTTTGGGTGATTGGGGACTACCTCGTACTTCCATTTTCTTTTGGAATATCTTGAAGGTAAAAACAAACTCTTTACAATCCAATTCCTCATGTGATACTATGTTATGTACTCAAGACTAGTTAGGTAAGGCTATCTCAAAGATATTGATGATGGGAAGCCTATTGGGTGAAGGATCTGGAGGGTTGTGAGGGCGGTTGTAGCTCATGTTTGGTATTTGATATGTGAAGTTCTTATTAGAGATTTTGACATTATAATTAATCATGTATATTTAAAACCATAAGAAGTCATTACTAAGTTTTTGTAATATCTACTGAATGGTATTTATCTCAGTTTTAGTGGACTCTTGAGGCATGGTCTGGGTGTTGTTAGCTACAACTAATGTCACTTGATGTTGAGTCTGAGGAATAGAATCTAGGCCCCCTAAGTTTAGGAAACCTATTTATTGGTTTAAAGTGGGGTGACCCAATGGGATTTGATGCATTATAGGGAGTGGTTGAGGCATAGGTGCATTCTAGTTAATTTTAGGTAAGAAGTTAAATGCAGGCATCTATGGTAGCATGTTAAGAGTGGGGGTCATTATGTGACCTTGGGGGTTCAATTTTATATCCACTTTGATGGCCCTTGCATATTCTAAGGATAGGTCTATTATAGCTACATCCCTTCTTAGGAGCATGGACATCTAATGGTCCAACACATTGTTATACATTTCAAGTGCTAGTTGATGGTTGGCTTGGTAAAGCATGATTACCTGACTATACATATTTTAGAACATAGCATTAAAATTGATAATTGGCTCATTAGGATATTTTTTGATTTAATAAAACTATTAGTAAAAGAAATTTGGGTCTATTAATTGGATAAACTAGGTGAGGAAAGCAAAAATGAAATGGTCCTAACTCGGTATAGAGTCTTCAGGAAGGTTTAGGAACCAATTATAGGTAGACTCCATTAAGGTTAAATGGAATAGCCTATATGCCACATGCTGATGTTGTATATTTAGGAGTCTTAGGGTGGTATTGTAGGATGTTATATGTTCCTTTGTAGTTCATCCCACACTAGGGGTGAAATGAGGAAGATACCTCTTAGGGTTCCTATGTAGATCATGGACAACTCCTAGGATATTAATGGCTAAGCCATCTAACTAGGCCATCTTGGGATATAAACTTGGGATAGGTTGTAGAGATGAACTAATGGGAATCATGATAGGTATGGGTTAATTGTTATATGTTTTTTTATGAAAAAGTAGGGGGAAAATTATCAGTCTACCTCGGTAAGACCTAGCCCTGGTAATATGCGAACTAGTCTCCGAGATGCTTCACAATCAAATAGTAGTTAACACATTATTACTAGTGATCCAATCTCAACATATTCATAAAATTAACTAATAACAAGCACAAAGTATGTAAATGTCCCTCTTTATATCACTAATTATTATTCACTCTAATCTTATCCCTATTATGATATGCCCATAAGATTAGGCATTCCTTGAAAAGGGGAAGGTGGGGACAACTATGGAATTTCATCTTCTATTTTAGGACTAATTTGGGATCAACCTAGGGCACGACTATAGTTATTAGACTTTACAAATGGAGTCTACATGAATAGTCTCTAAGAGATGCATTATCATCACCAAAAGTTTGATTTAATGTACTTCACATAGGTTAAATAAAATTATGAATATTTGTGTGTTGGGTTTATTCTTTCTAAACTTAAGGGGAAAGGGAATTTTAATTCAAATAAACAAACACAAAAGAGAGGGAAGGGTAAGGTAGAAAAGGGAAGCCTCTAGGTTTAAAATGAAATCAATGCATTGGTCATTGAAATAAGTGACTCTACCATATTTATACCACTGTAGCCTGAGTTTCACTAGATTTATACCTCTAATAACATATAATGGAGAGAGTTTGAGGGAACTAGGAGTATGCCTTCAATGTGAGTTATCACTAATAATGATTACTAGAGGTTTATTGTTAAAAAACATAAATACCATATAAGAATTTATAGTTAGACACACAAATTATTAGTACTACCAAAGGGAAAATGAAATAATTCACATAGAGATTATAATAGCTAAGCACATCATAACCATGACATACATAAAGCATCAGGGTTTAATCCAATTAACCTAACATTGATAATTTATTTAAACATGGAGATGAAATAAAATTGAAACATAAAAGAGACCCTCTTGTAGTAAATAGTAATTGTATTTATTAAAAGAGTAAAATGTTGTTACAATAATCGATTTGGGTTGATCTTATAGTCTAGATTGGTGAGGGAAATTCAGGTGAAATCCTAGTAGTAATTTAACAACACTTTTGAGTAATTTTGGTGAGCCCTATAATATAATATAGTTATTCCTTAAATAAATAAGGATTAGGGGTCACCTCCAAAAATCATGAGGATCCCATCCTGGGCCATGATTGCCACTCATTAAAATTATAATCATATTTTAAAATTTGAACCAAAACAATCCTTATAAACCTACAATAGATCTGTAGGGGACCACTAGTTGACATGAGGAGGTGACTAAGAGGGACTTACTCATTACTACTTTGATTGGGTATTCCTAGCTTCCAAAACAACTTCCACAAAGTCAAATTCCCTGTCCATCTTGGCCAAGTTCATTTGGGGCTCCCTAAGGATCACCTTAACCTAAGTTCCTAGTCTCTAGGAGATATGGAAAACTAATTCCATCAATTCTTAGATTGTAATGACTTGGTTGATGCTCATCATGGATTGAGTTGATAAGTCCAACACTACTCGAGTCCCTTCCTAGTTTTCCTTAGCCATTTTCTCCCTCATAACTTGGTTGAATTGACCTAGGTAGACACAAAATTCTCCTTATTCAAGCAAGGTGCCATCCAGGTGGACTAACATGGAGATATTGACCTCCTTGAAGTAGGTCAATATTTTCTTCTTGCCCTCTTCAAAGGGTCTTATTGTAGTGAAGACTAAGGCTAACCACTCCTCCATTACAACTCTCATATTCTCAACATATGTTTGGTACAACCCTAAGTCTGAGGTTGGCATTAATTTGAGCTCCAAGAACATTTCCTTATTGACCACCACCTATAGCTTCTAACACTTTAGATTAATTTTTGGGATCATCCCCATATAGGCCTGAGTCCACTATATAATTACATCATTCTTAGCCTAAGTATCTATTACTTTACCAAGGATTGAGAAAATTAGTGGAAGGACATCCTTGACCTACCCAATTAGCTCAACTGGGAACATACTTTTCACTTGGAATTAAAGAATCTAGACTTGACTTTGTATATCCTCATGGAGATTTTCAAACATGTCATGGGTGGCTCAGAGGATAGATAGTTGGTCCTTGGCCATTTTTCCCTCTCTAATAGTAATTTGGTGAGGGAAAACATATCCTGATGGGTCTAGCATATCACTGGGTTCCCTTCTTAGATAAATTTCTATGTGAACTTCTTTTTCATGCTCCTTAAGGCTCGATCAAAACTCCACTATACATCTAGTTCACTCTAGATAGACATCTATGATGATAATGACCCTAGGAACATCTCTTAGGTTGTGGGGGGGGTGGGGTGGGGTGTATGATGTATGGTTGAAATGGTGATGAAGGGTGAAGAATGAGGTAGAGGGGAGATGGAGGAAATAAAATGGATTGAAAGATAAAAGGAGTGGAGGTAGAGGGGGCATGAGAGTGAAAGGAGGGAGAAAAAAGGGGAGGGCCATGAAAACATTTGAGATTGACACTATTCATGAGTAAAGTTCACCTGAGGAAAAATTTCCCCTGAGAATGGGTCATGGAACAATAAAGAAGAGATGATCTAGTTGAAGGTGAGTCCTACAGGGCCTTAGGTAGGGGAGAGGGGGATTAAAGAGATAACTGTTGAGCTAATAAAATTAGGGATAGAAGAGCTATTGAGGATTGCAGAGGAGGTGGAGTTGGAGTAGAAGGCCTTTGGGTTGGATCTAGAGTGTGGGTTACCTTCTGTTTATTATTTGACCTCTTTTTTAGGTTAGTTCTAAGTACTACGATGGATGATCTAATTGGGATGATAGGGGACATAAGGGTTGATGGTGGATTAATTAGAGTCATAGAAGGGAGAAATGTGCTAAATGAAGTGGGGATGGGAGGGTGCTAGAAGTGGCATGCTATCAAAGGTTATAGTCATACCTAATTCTAAATGCATGCCCAAGGGAGGCACCGAGAGGATTCTAGGATATTGGATGGGAGGAGAAAAAGGGAAAAAAGAATCACAAAATATCAGAGGGATAAAGGCCAAAATTAATTAGTCAAAATATGGAAGGAGAGAAATAGGAAACATAGGGGGAAGAGGTAAACTAGTGGGCAATAGAACTGGGAGTTGGAATGTGGTGGGTGTGAGGGGTAGATGGGAAAAAGAGGATATGAAAGAGTGAATGGAGGAACCTAGATGGGTGCCTCATTCTAGGCTTGTTCTTAAGCTATTAGCCACATCAAATCTTAGGGGTTGTGGTGTTGGTGACTGAGTGTGTTATGATTGGGATGATTAGTCTCATATATTTTGGGGTTATCTCTACCATGATCTAGTTATTGGTATTTATAGAGGAGGTGGAGGTGGAGCATAAGGATAAACTAGGGGAGACAAAGTTGTAGCATAGGGAATAGGAGTTTTTGGTAGAAGCAAAGCTTGAGCTAGAGCTAGAGATCAAGGGGGAGAAGGTGGTGGGATGTCCTATAGGATCCTCTTAGAAATGGTTAGAGCTATTAGAGTTGGGTCCTTTATAGATCGAGTAAGAGCTAAAAGAATTATGGAGGGCCTACTTGAGCCTTTTTCCCATTCTTCTTCTTCTTGGATACTATCTAGGATAACACCTCCTAGTTGTTGGTGGCATTTAAATAAAGTTCATCGTCATCTTTGGCTTAAAAGTCATAGTTGATGTTGAGATTATATAAGTATTATGCCAAATGGGATTAAATCACCCATTTAGGGTCCTATTAATAGACCTTGCACTTTTTTAGGGTGAAAGAGTCTCACCTAATTACCATCTTTTGTATTGAGTGGAAGTTCTTGTAAATGTAGTATCATATGGTGATCGGGAGTGACAGGCATGTCCTATGTTGATGCTACATGCAGGAACCAAATATGTCATCCACTAGTTGATAGGTGATATCCTTTTCTACTAAGTGGTTAGGGACATAATAGGGTAGGTAGAGTGGGTCTTTGAGAAATCCCATGATTTATATCACCATGTCATCCTTATACAACCAATAATCCTTAATGGTTGTGATAAAGTCCTAGATTGCCTTTAAGAGTAAAGGCATCAGAGATTCATTGACTTCTTATTCACCACTAGTTATAAGTAATTAAAAAACCCAAAACATGATATTAAAATTGGTGGACATACAACTTATAAAATACCACATGGACTATTGGGCCACTAGGAACCATATAGGAAAGGTTGAAAGCTCAAACAAGAGCATCTCATAGATTTCATCTAGCAAGTAGCTCATCATGTATAAGTCACCTCTAAATCAGGTGTCTATAATGACATAAACCAATTTTAAGTTTATCAAGTTTCCCATGTCTGGGATGTCCAAGTGTGTCAGGACCATATGCAGGAGAGACACCCATAACTTATTGATGTATTAGTAATCTAGGTCCCTAAACAACTAGTTTAATAGGATCATACCTATTAGAACCTCCTCCTAGAATGTGAAAACTATGTAAGCATTAATTTTATTTTTATTAAACCACTTAGAGTTGAAGTTATCAACCCACTCATGGAAGATGTCATAGATATGGTAGGTGCTCATTTGAACTGACACTACCACTACTTCGTAAGAGAAAGAGTAGTATAGGAGGGAGTGGTACACCTTAAAGGCATTCCCAAACATATCAAAAATTTGGTGCTAAGAGCTTGGTGATCACACCCAGTCATTGATAGTGTCTTATACATGGATATCATTATAGAGGATATCACCCAATAGGTTGATGCAGGGAAATGCCTCTAGTTTGGTTGTGAATCTATTAAGTCTACACTTCTTATAAGACTTGAGGGCATCCTCATACTTAGCCTACTAGTTGTTTACATTAACATAATCTTTAGGGACCTACTCAATTACATTAAATATATCATTGTGTGATTATACTTAGTTAAACTAGTAGGGAAGGTGGTGTCCTAGTACTTGAGTATGACCTTTGGGTTTGAGGATGTAAAAACCATTAGAGTAGGACATAGGCACAATTAAGAAGTTTTAAGCATAGGAGACACGAGATACAAGGGCTCTATATAATTTTGAAACCAAAGAGTTAGATATTTCTTCAAAGTCAACAATGGTAACCATTAATGGGCTTCCCTCAGGCTTTATAAGTACATGCATACATCTTCCTATATTAATGGCATTTAGTAGCTCATTTTTTGTGAATTTGAATTTGAGTTGATGGTTGGATTTTCTCATTTTATTTCTAAATCTAGAATTGAATTTAGAGCCCATGATCCTTTGCTGCCAATCAAATATAGCAATGGTGATGGGATGTTTTTAAATTGTCCAATCAATCTCATCTTCCCATTTTGTTAATGCCTATCACATGGTAGGCACATAGTCACATCTCTTAGAAGTTTCTTAGCTAACTCCTACTTTTTGACATGTGTCATTTTATCATTAGTCCTCCTATCAATGGTTAGTACCTAGGCACATCTCTATACCCCATATCATTCCCCTAGTTCAAGTGATGTGTCACTTAGGGACATGTGGCATCCTATGATAGGCTTTTGAGTCTCATTCATACTTCATTATGAGTTTCTTAATGTCTTAGGTTGTAACTAGTTTATCCACATATTAGGGGATGTGGCACCTTCCCATTTGATTAGGCTCTCCCAAGATTTGACATCTCTGATAGGTCTAGGAGATTACCCACTCTGGATCATGATGACATGGTTCCTTCCTATTTTATTAACTCTCTCAGGATCTGACATCTCTGATAGGTCTAAGAGGCTAGACATTCTAGCTCATGATGATGTGGTACCTTCCCATTTAATCAAGCTCTCCATGAATCTGACATCTCTGATAGGTTTGAGGGACTAACTACTTTGGCTCATGATGACATGGTGCCTTCCCATTTAGTTTGGCTCTCCTAAGCTCTAACATCTCTGATATGCTTGAGGGACTGGTCGCTCTTACTCTTGATGATGTGGTGCCTTCCCATTCAACTAGCTCTCCTAGGCTCTGACATCTTTGATAAGTATAGGGGACTAGCCAATTTAACTCCTAATGATGTGGCACCTTCCCATTTGGTTGGGTTTTCTCATGCTATAATATCTCTAGTAGGTCTATGGGACTAGCCCTTCTAATTCCTAATAATGTGGCACCTTCCTATTCAGTTGGGCTCTTCCAAGCTTTAACATATTTAATAGGTCTAGGGGACTGGCCACTCTGGCTCATGATGACATGGTGCCTTCCCATTTAGTTAGGCTCTCCTAAGATTTGAAATCTCTAATAGGTTGGGGGATTATATTTTCTAAATCCTGATGATGTGGTGCCTTCTCATTCATTTGGGATCTCTTAGGCTCTGACATCTTTGACAAGTTTGGGGGAATATCCATTCTAACTTTTGATTATGTGGCACCTTCTCATTTGATTAGGATATCCTAGGCTCTAACATATTTGATAGGTCTTGAAGAATGGCCAATTTGACTCTTAATGATATGGCACCTTCCTATTTAGTTGGGCTCTCTTGGGCTCTGACATATCTGATAGGTTTAGGGGATTAACCGCTATGACTCCTAATGATGTGGTGCCTTACCATTCATTTAGGCTCTCTCAGTCTCTAACATCTCTAGCAAGTTTAGGGGACTAGCTGATATGACTCCTAATGATGTGGTACCTTCCCATTTAGTTGGGTTCTCTTGGGCTTTGACATCTTTGATAAGTCTGGGGGATTAGTCATTCTGACTATTGATGACATGGCACCTTCCCATTCAGGTGGGCTCTATGAAATTCAAAAAAATAACCAAGTAAGAAAGACAAAAATAATATGATGCATTAAAGCTTAATTTTTAGATACAAAGATATCAATTTACCATGGAAGATAATGGGTCTATTGCTTTGGGAAGGGAATTAGACTCTAGGAGATTCAAGTGAAAATTAACCTACAACATTAGTGCCATGATTTATAAAAAGAACAAACACTCCTTAGTTTTAAAGAGAAATTAAAGAGGTCTGTTATTGCTTAAAGAAATCAAAGTGGTGTGTATTTTGAATATTTTAGTAGGCATCACTGACAAGAACAAAAGAAAGGGATTTGAAATTCTAGTTCATGAAATTAATAGAGGGGTCCCCTATTTTGTAGAAAAGGGGGCATGTTGGCCATAATAATTTCATTTTCAAATGATTTGAATTACAATATTTTATTGATACTTATATATTCTGAGTATTTGATTACTTTTTATAATTTTATACTAACTACCTTTTGTTTGATCGAGGTGATTGCAAGATCATCCCACCCTCACAAGTGGTATAAAGAGATATTATCATCAGAGGGGTGGTGTAGATTTCAACATTAGGAATTGAAAGAATTGAAAAAAACCCATATACACACAAAACATTCTTATTTTATTAGGTTAAATGAATGTTATTGATAAATTTAGATTGTATTGTTTGTTCTTGCATTGAATAAGTCATGTTTGCATTGTTTGAGTTCATCAATTTTCTTGGTTAGCATAATATGTATCTTTTATGTTGGATATCATGTTCTATTAAAACTTGACATGAATAGATTATGATGAATTGAATGTGAATGTAGATGATATTTATGGACTATATAGCACCTCAGTCTTATACACTTTGGAAAACTAAGACCTTGGTTATTCCCCTCAGTTCTACCCTTTCCTACTTTTGCAAGTCTCACATCTACTCCATCTTATGCCCATAGGCCTATCTCTTAGTATGAATAGTATTATGTTGATGACCCATGCCTTATATCTTACCCATAATTATTAAAATTTAGTTATCTTCCATCTTTTCAAGTCCTAAGCTTGTACCTACTTTCTTGCTCCTTGGACATTAACATCCAGGACATACACTAGTATCGATGCTAATGTCTTGACTTGATACAAGTGTATATTACCCTAAAGTCTTTTATTTTGTAAATGAAATGTATTCTAATGGTATGCCTAAGTGATTTAATATGAGTTAATTATCCAAATGGATTGATATAAATATAATATCAACTGTCATTCATACCTCACTTAGAACATACCTAGTACAAAGCAAGACAACCTATAAAAAACATTCAATCAAGAACTCAATAAAGTAAAGATTTCCTATTTTATCTTATTCTCATATTAGTCATAAGGAAAAACACATAAATAGGTCTAAATTACTAAAAAATTATCTCAAGATAATGATTTTCCAAGTTACAAGCTAAGTCACTATTGTACTTGCTTTGCACATATTGCATGACTCAAACATAAGCCAATTCATAAGGAATAACTACATCAATTTGAAGCCATATTTAGAGTATTGTCTATATAGGTAGTGCTCACCAATAAAGTGGTCTTTGTGGTCAACTTGACACTATGTTCCCACTAACCCATTTTCCCCCAAGGTCACCATGAAGATGAAGAACTAAGGTTTTGTAATACCATGAGGAGCGACAGTCCATGACCTAGATATGAATGCACCAAGGTGAAGGCAAAGACAAACCCAAAATCATCCAAATGATTGCATATTTTCCTAGAATGTATTTTGTATAAGACACTTATGTCAAATATAGACAATAAAATCAATTCCATTATCCCAGGCTAACATTAGTGTTCGTGGTTCTAGAAGTGTCCAATCGAGAATTAAGCGACTGTTCCAAAATATTCTTCCAGTGTTCTTCCTACATGTTCCAAATCCATCACTATGTTAGCATCATAACCAACTAAGTATATTTCTTATTTGTCATTTCCATACATAGATTAGTTATACTTTCTATATTTAGCCTATTTTAAACATATGAAATTCAATGTATGTTTATATCTGAGTTTAACACCCAATTGGTCTATTGTAAATCTGATTATCACCTTTGTGCATTATTATTTTAGGCACCAAGTGGAGGATATATCTATGACCATCCATTGGATGAGATAATAGAGTATCATATTCAAATATTCTAAAAATACTAAAAAAATAAAAAACATTAAAAAATCCAAAAATATTTTCAGCACTTACATGTTTAATTGGCTCCTTGGTATCTATGTGTTAGTTCTATATTGATGGATGACATATTCAATTACTTATAAATACACACGTGTGTCACACTTATATTTGAGTGTGATATAGGGATACATAAATACATGATCTATTATTATTTTGGATGTTAAACCTTCCCTCTACTCATGTCATACAAACATTAGGGGCAACTACTTCCTTGATCTTGATACACATAGGTTATATGGTTCAATGATCACATTCCCTTATCATATTTGAGCTTAAATATGTACATAAACATGCCATTATCCATGATTATATCTTACATAGGGTGCTTGATATGATATAAACTTGACATTTTTTCTAACACATTTGATCCATGGGCTACTATGACATGTTTATGCTGGTTACTTATTCTTCATTTTATGCACTTCCTTGAGTGTCTTGCCTTTTTATTGCATTCCTTGTTTGGGCATTTGAATATGATCCTTTTCTTGTGTCTCCCATCCCTATATATACTTTATTTGACATTTTAATATGCCATTATTTATTGTATGGATATTTGAATATGCCATAGTTGCCTTTATAGACATTTGACTAAGCTATGTCCTTTTGATTATACGAAATTTGAACATGCACATTCTTTTTAGTCTCCTTAGACCATTGCCTTTTGAATTACTTTTTAGTGATCTTGTGTGTGTGATTGTTTTCTTATTGATATTGTACTAATACTATCTAGATTTTGACATGATCATTATCATGCATGTTAGGCCTTCATGTGATCACATTGGTTCTATGTGTTTCAATTTTATATCTACATAGACAAGTTATTTCTCTATGATATAGGGTTCCATTCACAAATTATACAATTGTCTTATCTTCTTGAGGTGAGGTAACTACTAGTTCCTATCCTTCCCTCACCTCAAAGGGGAGTGGGGGAATATTAGTGGGGGAATGTTATAGATGCATGTTATCCACACTAGGCATAGTTTTCATATTCAGTGGGGCATGCTTTGGAAGAATATTCTCCACACTTATTTATTATTCAACATATCCATATTATAGTGTGGGCATGTTTTGGAAACATGTTATCCACATTGGTACTTATATAATTTTTTAGATTTCTACATCTATAGTGGGGACATTATTTGGAAGCATGTTATCCACACTTACATAATTTCCTAATTGGCCAAAGCACATAATTATATGATTCAAATTCACAGTTGTGGTACAATTCTATTGGTACCTATTGACAATTTTGACCTCATAGGTCAAATTGTCACCCCTACCATATGAAAATTTGCATATCTTTCCAATTTACCTTGTCAGTAAGTATTTGGTCCTGAAAATTCTTTGAATAATTCATGGTTAACATGTCTTAAGGTTGTTTAGGTGATTTAAGGTCTTTTCCTTGATTTGTCATGTACTTGTCTAGTCATTTTTTGGCCTTTTTGAGCCATTTTTAGTGGTAAGAAGAGCTTGGAGTGTAATTATGAGCTTCATATCATGTTTCAAGTTTATTCAATCTCTAAACAATGAAAAATTAGGTTGATAATATTCTATACTAACTTTATGCCTCATTTCTATGCAAAATCTAACCATTTTGTGCCATTCAGAGAAGGTTTTGATTGTATATGATTAGGAGGAAGATTTATTATATATTTATTCAACTCATCAGAAATGTGAGATAATTTGGAAAAAAATTTACAATATTTTATTCAGATCTCCTTGGTGAAGATATCATTTTTAGTGCAAAAATAGGCCTTTTTGAGGCATTCATTTTGGTTTTTAGGGAATTTTTGTGAGAAAATAATAATATATATTTTTTTGGGTAATTGAAAGCTCATATAAGTTTTTTTTAGCAAGTTATAGGTGAAAAAATTTCAAAAATCAACTTCACTCCATTTTTGACCTTTCTTGCATGCATATAAAGGTAGTTTTCAAATGCTTGGTACGAGAAGAGGAGAAAGAGTTGGGATATTAATTTTTTTAATTTTTTATGAGTCTAATTGATATTTAAATTAGTTTCATTATTTCATATATTGGTTCCTCCATCTTTATGAACAATTTCAAAGAGTGATATTAGGTCACTATAGCCTATGTATCTGAGAGGGGTCTGTTCTTGGGTCTATTTTTCAATCTAAGTAAGAAATGAAGATAAATGGATAAGGTGAATGTTTTTAAGGGTAATGAGGATAATTTTAATCTTGTTTTAATTTTGTAACTCCCTCTAAGAAGTTATTTATAGCATAAAACCATGTTTCTTTCTCTATCTTTTTGAGTGGTTTCTTGGGTCAGTTTTGAAGCAAAATATGAGTTGGTAAAAAAATGTTGTCATATTAAAAATTTAGTAATCAAACATATAATTTATTTCATACATCATCCATATAAACAAGGATTCATAGATCTTCATTCTGAGCATATCTCCTTGAGAGAATTTGAGTTGGGTTTCTTGAGTTTGTAGGAACAATTGTGAAATGATTTGATGTTTCGTATATTTATCAAAAGATATGATTTGAGTATTATATAATTTTGAGGTGATTCAATTATTATAATTATTTGTTTAATTTATAATGGTCCTTGTTGTCTTAATAGGCCTCAAAGGGAGAGGAACTCATGAATGTTTGAAGGTCATTGTATGCTAGACTGTGTATGTCTGTTGATGGCAGTTGCTAAGCTCATATGTGGTATTTTAATGATGATAAAATTTCTTCATGACATGGTAGAAAATCTCCTAAACCTCCTTTGTAACCTCAAATTCTAAGTAATCAATGGTACTTAAACCCCACAAATGGTCTTAAAAGCACTATCTCAGGAGGCACATAGGGGCTATTTCAGTTTGTATAATGGGTAAACGTCAAAGGTTCTTGAAAGATAAAAGATTTTGAGAGGAAGAAAAGTTTGTTTTAGATAGAGGATGAGTGATGAGGCATAAATTCATGATGATAATGTTGAGATGGATCACTACACCATGTTTCTTCAAGCCACCACGTCACACAAACCATGTAAGTACCTACAACCAACTTGGGTCGAATGGACAAGCTTGGAGGTCTCAAAATCAAGGAATAGAATGATAAAATACCAAGTAATTTTGGTAGTCTTAAAGGTTTGTATGAGTTTAATTGATGTCTTTAAGAAACTTCTAGCTATAAAGGGATCTATCATGAAAGGTACAAGTGAAAGGGCAGATTAGTGAAACACACAAACCTACAACAATCTTGGGATGGCCAATAGAAAGGTAAGATAAGTGATATCATGGAAAACCCTGGGAATGAGGTTAGTGGAATGAGGATTGCCAAATTGTTTAAAGTGATAATAAGGTTGATAGCCTCATTTTCAATGGTGAGAAGGCATAAAAGAGAGTCTTAATGAACATCACTTATAGCCATCAAAGATGAAGCATATAATCAACTTCATAATGCAAACATAGCCTACAACCAAGTGGTGATTTTGGAATTTGGAAGCCTTGAAGAAAATGTTAGTAGTTCATGGAGGAGTTAGTGGAATGAGGGTCTCATTATGACATGATCATAGCTTATTATCATATGATGACTAAATAGAGCATCAAGACCTATATCCCTAGTCCGTACAAGGGATAACAAGGATTATAACCTACAGTTAGACCTAAGGAGATTCATTGACTAAGAAAATAGACTATGTTCAAGAAGGGCTAATGTGATCATTAGGAGATAACCAATGATAGTGGGTTAGAAATCTCACACCATGTGTAAGGGAGGGGAATTTCAACTTTTAGGTGAGGTTTATGAGGTTAAGGTAAACACACCTATAGCCTTAGAAAGGTACCTATAGGTATTTCAAGCTAGCAAGAATTGAAGGGTGAGAGGTGGTCTCTAAGGTGGTAGTGTGCATTGAACAAGAGGATTGTATGTTTTAAGGTCAAATATCTAGGACAATGCTATGAAATCATCAAGGATCATGATTAAAGGTTTTAAAAACACATCTATAGTTAGAATGTACATCTAAAACTATGTATTAAGATGGTTGGGGTTAGACTGTGTATGGTACAAAATATGGTGAGGTTAACATCTATTGAAGAGTTTGAAACTTGTAAGGATGAATTTGACATTATGACAAGATGATCATAACACTCAAGGGAATATTATATTAAACATTCTCATGATTACCTATATATCCTTCCCATATAGTCACCTCAAATTCACCTACAGTCAACCATGAAGATAAGGTGATATAAGTTGTGTAATGGCAGAGTTGATTATGTTTCAAATTTGTGAAGGGTGAATGTGAAGTGAATCAGAGATAAAGAAGTGATAACATGCATAAGAGAATGTTTCAAGGAAAATTTGGAGTTAGTGATTAAGTTCAAGGAAAGCATGAAGTACCTAAAGAATCTAACTTCAAGCCTAGAACCATCAAATAATGAGCACCTACAATAGGGTTGAGGGTCTTTTCATGTTTTGTGCATGTCAAGGAATGGTGAGGAGTTCCATGAGGTATGCAATAGAGGAGACCTTAAGTATAGAGTTGGTATGAAAGGAAGGTGACTATAAGGAAACTTATAATAAGACTAAGGGATTGAATGAATAGAAAACAACACTTACAGGTGGCCTATAATAACCTATAATCACCTACAACTATGTTTGAAGGAATCAGGGGCAAGATTGAGTATGGGTCTGTGGTGGCATAAAACAAATTCAAGGTGATATGATTTTTTTTTTTTGAGAATAATAGATGTATGAGGTTGGGTATAAAGTGTGTTTGACAATAAAAATTAAGTTGAGGTTTCATGATCCACATATGAGAGCAAACAAGGTAGTGTACGAAAGATGAAGGGAGGTTGACTTATTGTTAACCATGGAGTCCTCAAAATAGCTCAAGTATGGTCTAAAGCATGTAAACTTACTAATACAGGAACATATATGAATTAAAAATGCTTCCCAAATCCTAATATGATCTTAGGGGTATATTCACAAGTTTAAAGAAATAATCAACACCTACAACCCTATGGTAACTTAAAACCAATAACTTGAGAGGTTTGACAATTAAAGGAGTTTTGGTGGGGGTTGTGTTTCATAAGGTTTTAGGACTTCATATGAAGTATATAGAATTTGAGTGGTGTGGAAAAACATGACATGATATTATGATATGGAACACACATCCAGAGGGACCTAGTATAACTACATTAACACCTACAATGATCACTTATATCCATTTGTTTGGCTTGTATAAGGTTAGTACTAGTTGGTGAATGCCTCAATTATCTTGATGTGATTGGTGAGATGAGTGAGGTAAATAATATGATATCATAATGTTTTAATTACATAAAAATATCCCAATGTAACTTTTTATTTCACTCCTTGGAAGAGACAAAAGTGTACCTTCAAGTTTCATAGAAGGTGAACATACTGAGCTTGACAGTCAACATTTACACTAAATCTTTGCCATTTGAAAGGTCTATGAGGAAGTAAGGGGTAGTTTGGGTGATTTTTGGTTATAAAAATTATTAAAAATGCATATAAACATATAAATATACCTTAATATTATGGAAATAATTCAAGGAAGATCTCTAACCAAGCAAAATATAGTTCATATGCCAATTTTACACACAGTCAATGCTTGAGAAGTTTGCCTTGGGGATTTTGGTCATTAAGGGAGATAGAGGCATAAATTTGACCTAAATTTTTATAAAATCATAATCATGAAATAAGGAAAACCCTAATGTATTTGTTTTTCATTTTAAAATAGGGCAAATATCCACTATTTTGTCTCATAAGTATGCCACTTTCAGGCATGCACGAAGGTGAAGAATGAAGGAAATGTGACCAAAATGAGTGTTGGAGCCTATAAAGGATGTTTATGAGCTGCTTTATAAATTTAAAATAATTAATATATTCCAATATAGGTCATAGATAATAAAAAATGGTCATAAAAACTCATTAAATCATAAATTGTAGCCATGATTGCAAAACCCCACACACAATCATTGTTGAAAAATTTGCTTTCAGAATTTTGGAATTTGAGGGTGATAGAGAGGTAATTTTGACCTGAATTTTTGTACAGAGGATCCTCATTACCTGAGGAACACAGAAATATAATTTTTTAAAAGAATAAAATTGGTAATATATTCTCTATTTTGTCTCATAAGTAGTCCACTTTCAGGGATGTACGAAGACAAAGAATGGAGAAAAAGCGACCAAAAGGAGTGTTATTTGTCTTGGGAATAATTTGGGACACTTGGAGATGTTGTGTTAAGATTTATTTAGTTTTAAATAGTATTAATTAATCTTAGGAATGGTAATAAAACAATCATAAGTGTTGGTGGGTGGCCATTTGCACTCAAATCCCACTAGCCTAGACTAGGCCTTTTACCCAACAGGGGGTCATTTCGACTTCCAAGGTCTAATGAACATTAAAAATAATTGAAAAATGTTCATGGGGATATTTTATATGTTTGGGTGATATTTATTTAATAATAATCATCAAAAAACCATTTTGAGCCTCAAAGTGTAGCCAATCCTATTAGGCAAAGTGCAAGCCTAAGGTCCAAATAAGAAAGCATTAACATTTCTATTTTCAAGTGAGATTTAAAAGATATTGGAACATGTGTGTGGGGTAATTAAAGATGTTTAAAATCATTTTTGAGGAAAATAAATCCATCATAAGTCATTTTAAGCTCAAAAGTGTAGGTAAGCCTACAAGGCAAAGATTAGGCCTAGTAAGCAAAGAGGAAACCATTCACAATTTTGATCTTAAACATGATTTTAAATTTTTTTTGACATGTTATTAAGGTCATTAAAGAGGTTTAAAATATTTTTTAGATAAAAAGAAACCTTGGAGAAGCCATTTTGGCTTAGAGCTACCCCAGACCTATGTAAAATGGTGAAAACAAGCTCGAATTGGCAAGTTTGATCACTCATATCTCACTCGAAGTTTTGAATGGGAGAAAAAGGAATTTGGATATGTTATAAGGGTCCCTAAATTTTTTTTTTTTGAAATTTTTTTAAAGGTTGGATGTCTAAAATTTATGAAGCAACCTTAAGACCCAAAACTACCCCAAAACCCTACTAAACCCTCAACCATGACCAAATTGAAAAAATTGAGTTGGATACCAAAAAAAATGGAATATTTGTTTCATGAAACCTAATAGGTTTTATGGGAATCTTAGAGGGTCAGTCACATGGTTTTTTAATGTGCTTTCACTTATATGAATTTGGGTAAAAATAGTACTTTCCAAGCTTTTTGAGCTAAAACAAGGGTTCTTGAACACATGAAAAGATGAAAATTAATGGAGGATGAATATTAGGATGTATTTTACCTGATAAAACTAAAAAATATAGGAAAATACATCAAAAAGTTCCCAAATCATTTCATTCTTTTGGGCCAGTCAGAAAATGCCTTCAAAGAACAAGCCTTCCAAAGGCCATTTCAGGGTTTTGGTACTTCCAAGTGGTTCCAGATCACAAAAATTGAAATGGATAATGGTGAGGTAATGAGAAAAGTTAATAAAACACTTTTTAAAGGTTTAAAACCTATATGATCTCACAAAAACAAAATTTCTCTTCTAGGGCTAAAAGGGCTAATTAGGCCTAATTTGGCAATCTAAATGGGCTAGAAATCATATCAAACGTTGGGATTTGACCATGAAATTTTGTATGGATATGTGGGAGGATAATGGGTACCTTAAAAAAGTCTTGTTTTTTAATTATGTCTTCTATATTCTCCTAGACAAGTATCTTTGCAGGAAAAAATGGCTACAAGGAATACATGGGAAATGCATGATTTTGGTGTTGTTCCAGGTCTTGCTGAGTGTTTAATGCCTAAAATTTATTTAAAACAGGTATGGAATTCCATTTATAATCCTAAAATATAGGATATATTATGGATTTATTAAAATTTTAATATAACTCCTCCTTTTCCTTTTATGCGTTGGTGAAAAATGAGCCTTTTGGGGGTTTTTGAAGGCTAAATAGGTGCATATAGCCTATTACAAAAACTTGGAAAGTTGAAGTAGGATCTGTAAAGCCATATAAAATGTATGAGGAAACAAATGAAGAGTTATAATGAAAGGATTATTTGGAAAAGGTCTCCAATAAGTGCAAATATGACTCTTCCTCTCCAAATGCACCTGTGCAAGACAAAGTCAATTTGTTGAAGGAGTCTTATAACCAAATATTTACAAGTGTTTTAAAATAATTAATGAGTATATATAAGTTTTAAAATCAAATAATTTCAAATAATTTAAGTCCTACATCTATAAAATAGACTTTTTCATCAAGGGAGACAAGAAGGCTAAAATCTAGGGGTTGGTGCAAGAATATAGGCACTTCCCAAGTGCTCTAAACTTGAACAAACATAATTATGAGTATCATAAGACCCATAAAAATTATTTTATATTCCAATTTATAAATTTCCAATTTTTGAGAAGCTAAAAATGTGATGTAGCACTTTTGGAGGAGCCATTTGACCAAGTTTGAGGTCCCCTACTTTGGGGCTGATTTGTCTCCAAGAATTTGTTTGATACATATTTTATTTTTTACATAATGTAAGAAAAATATTTGATATTTTTATTATGCCTAAATTATTCCAAAATTTTTATTCACTTTTTGAGAGAAATAAGAAGCAAAATTCCTTCATTTTTAGGTTTTTTCTAGTGAAGTGTATGTGCTTGCCATTGATATAACTTAGTGAAATATTTATTGTCCTTAGTTATAGTATGGTTTTTTTACCTTAATGAGAGATTTTTTATGTTATAAATTTCATTCTAAGTTTCGAAATAAAGCTTAATTTCATGTATTAGATGTGAATTTAGTCTTTCTTTGCATAAGTTGAGTTTGTAAGGTCCTTATTGTGAAATATTGATGTAGAAATATTACTTGGGTGAAGTGAATGTGTGTGTAAAATTTTATCTTTCATATAAGTGTAATTTAAATCATTATATTTCAAAAAAAAATTTGTGCATCATCTTCCATATCAAGTTTCATTCAGTTGCATCCATTTACATTATCTTTCGTACCTTTTTCCTTATCAGAATTAGTAAGTAGTAGCTTAAAAAAATAGGTTTTAGTGAGAGCACCAAGGGAAATAGACATATCTAGAGATTATATCCATTATTAAGTCACCCAAACTTTGGAGAGATTCCATGTTCCAATAGGAGTGAGGAATTGCACACTTTCTCATAAGGGCACACTCCTGATTGACAATAGTACCATTGTTATGCATAGTTTTAGCATGAGACATATATAAGGTACATATGCTATGAAATTTGTGACTAATATTGAAAAATAAAAATCAATTTCATATTTTAATTTTTTTAATGGACTATTACCACATCACATAATTTTACGTAATAATACCCTGATTGGACTTTTAAAAACTTTATTGAGATAATCTAATACAGTAGTTCATTTTTTAAATATGGTTGAGGTGATTAAATAACTAAATATTTCAAAGTTTTTAGGTTTTACTTGATTTTATCATCTATCCTCACTAGGTTATAAGTATGATTGGGTTGCACACTTGAGCTAATCTCAACTGCCAAGTGGTAACTCATCTTTGCTCCAAGGTTAGGGGCATATGCCTTCTAATCTCTCTCTCTCTCTCTCTCTCTCTCCTTGGATATATGAACTTTCAATATTTATCTATATTTTTCCTAATCTCAATTTCATAGCCTTAAAATGATACATATTTTCCAAATCAACTTGCCAATAGGCAAGGTGATTACATCGACACACATAGGTACTCATAAACCTTACTCTTTTAATTTCAATATATTTCAAGTATTTTCAAATTCTAGATTATATGCACTAATGATATCCTATAACATGATCTTGGTTATAGGTCAATCACCATCAAAGCACTCAAGTTGGGCACACGTAAAGACAAGGTGTGCTATACACACCTAGGTATGCATTCTTTTCCTTTAAACTAAAAATTTCATTACTAGATTAAAAGGAGGGAAAATGTAGACAATATTTATGGATTATATAATACCTCAGTATTGTACACTTGATAGACTCAAATCTTGGTTGTTACCCTCAGTTTTAGACCTTTCCCACTTCTACAAGTCTTGAATCTACTCTATTGTATACCCCTTGGCCTATCTCTTAGTTCAACTAGTCTTATGTTGCTGACCCATGCCTTATATCTTTCCTAAAATGCTTTAAATTTACTCATCTTCTATCTCTATAAGTCCTGAGCCAGTACCTACTTTCTTTCTCCCTAAACACTAAAATTTATGACAAACACGAGCATCAATACTAGTGTCCTGACCCAACATAAGTGTTTAATACCCTAAAGTCATCTATTTTTAAAATGAAATGTATCCTAATTGTCATCCTAAGTGATTTAATGTGAGTTACTTCTCCAAAGGGACTAATATAAATACAAGATACCTCACCTAGAACATACCTAACACAAACCAAGGTAACCTATCAAAAACATTCAATCAAGCACTCAATAAAGAAAAACTTTCATAGTTTATCCTATCCTCATATTAGTCATAATGAATAACACATACACAAGTCTAAGGTAATAAAAGAGGAGCCCAAGAGCTTGATTTACCAAGTTACAAGCTAGGTCAATTTTGTACTTGATTTGCACATATTGCATGATTCACACATAAGCCAACACATAGGGGAAAACTACATCAGTTTGAGGCCCTCTTCAGAGTATTATCTATGTAGGCAATGCTCACTAATAGATGGGTATTTGGGGTCAGCTTGACACTGTGTGCCCACTAACCTATTTTACCCAAGGTCACAATGAAGATGAAGAACTAACATTTTGAAAATTTATGAGGAGTAATAGCCCGTGACCAAGATCTGAATGCACCAGAGTGAAAGTGAAGACAAACCCAAAAGCATCCAAGTGGTCACATCATTTTCTAATAGGTATTATTTATAAGACACTTATGTTGAACCTAGATAGTAACATTGACACAACCATCCCAAGATGATGATAGTGTCTACAAATTTAAAAATGTCCAATTTAGAATTAAGTGTTTATTCCAAAATCTTCTTCCAGTCTAGTTCTTGTCTATTCTAGATCCAACACTATGTTAACATCATAACCAACTAAGTATATTACTTGTTTGTCATTTCCATACATAGATTAGTTTTACTTTCTATATTTAGCCTATTCTCAACACAAGAAATTTAGTGTATGTTTATATATAAGTTTATCACTCAATTGGCTTGTTGTAGATCTGATTATCACCCTTGTACATTGTCATTTCTATATACCCCTTTAACAAATCCTCTAGATAACCTCAACCTAGAATGACTTTCATTTTAGGTTTAATTAATGAGGTAAATCATTTACATGTTTAAATATTTAGTATGTTTATTGACCTTATTTGATTTATTTACCTTATTCCCATTTTGGTGACATAATGAGGATGAAAAATATGATGAAATCACCCAAAGCAATTTACTTAAAAAGGAATTTTGAAACTTTAGATTTTGTTTGGTTAATGGGTTTTACCAAATGCCATGAAGTTCAAAAGGGAATAAATTAGGTTTTAGTATGTTGAGTTGAATTGGATACTTTTGTAATGATGGATAAAATTCATGTGGTGACCATGATGGGAAGCAAGGCATAGACTATAAGTTAGAAGGCTTAGTATGTAAATTAGACAAAAGTGGAGGTGAGTTCATAATGGAACACTTACAATTTAGTAGGAAAGATGACTAGCCATGCAAAATGTGGGCATGGTTTTTGAAAAAGAATAAAAAGAGTGGAAAATATGATAATGACAAAATGAAAAATGAGAGAATATATTTTGGCAGGAAGAAGGAAAAGATTTCAATTCACACACTTAAATGTCACCCATTATAGAACTACGTCAATTGAACTTGAGTTTGTAATTTTTTTATTGATTGCAAACTTAGTTTTGCAAAAAAATATGGTTCTTTGATATGGGTTTTTAATATGCTTCATCTAAATGAGTGAAATGGTAGAATTTTTATTATTTTGAACCAAGGTTTCAAGTTTATAGACTTTGGGTTGGAACTGAGTTCCATCTCAATCCTATAAACATGATGTCGAGCCTGTGAGTGATAGAAACTAATTTTTATTAGAAAAAATGTTACTTCAAAACCTAGGGCTTAAAGTCTATATACTTGAGGATGGAAGTTAGCTCCATCCTTAGGCATATAGAGATGAGGCCAAGTCATATTTAGAAAGGAGACTGGGTATATATTATATAGACAAGTTAAAACATAAATAGATATCAGCTATGCAAGTACAATTATCATAAGATTTTCTTGAAATCATTAAGGGGAAATTTTGTGTCTTGTTTATTCATGTATATAAGAAATGTTAGGTGAGTTACAATGTATAAAAATCAAATTATTTTACATAAATTTGGATCAATTATATGATCTAATTGAATAATTTATTTTCTAGTTAAATATCTCACATATGTTGAGCATATATATACTACTTGTAATAACCAACCCTAGTTTATTGATGGCCTGGGCACTTGTGATTGTTTATAAAAGGGTGATAGAAAAAAATTATTTGTTTGAAACATGTATATAGGATTATTGTATGGCATATTTGCTTCTATATGTGTATATACATCAAAATATAATTAAGAAATTAGATATACATAAATATATGTGTAAGTATATGTATATGTATTTATTTTTTTATATATTTGTATATATACATACATACATATGAGAGTTTTACAGGACTATATATTATCAATTTGATAAATTAAATGTGTATAGATATTTGGTAATTATAGACACTATTTTATGATTATATATAACCTCAATCTTGTACACTTGGAAAACTCAGACCTTAGTTGTTCCTCTCAGTTCTATACCTTTCTCACTTCTACATGTCTCACATCTACACTACTTTGTGCTCCTTAGCATTTATATATTAGTTTTAATAGTATTATGTTGATGACCCAGGTCTTCTATCTTGTATAAAATTCTTAAAATGTACTTATCTTCTATTTCTACAAGTTCTGAGCCTGTAGTTACTTTTCTACTCCCTAAACACTAATGTCTAGGATAGAAAATAACATTGACGCTACTATCATAACCCAAAAAAAGTGTCCAATTACCTAAATTCATCTTATTTACAAATGAAATGTATCCTAATGGTTAACCTAAGTGATTTAATATGAGTTATTACTCCAAAGGGATTTGATATAAATACAATATCAAGCCTCATTCATTCCTCACTTACAAAACCTAGAAAAAGACAAAAGAGACCAAGGGAACTTATCAAAATCACTCTATCAAGAATTTAATTGAAAAAATATTTCATATTTACATACTATTCATAGGTAAAACACATCTACATGTTTAAAGTATTAAAGGATCAGTCTAAGAGCCTGATTTTCCAAGTTATAAGATATGTCACTATTGTACTTGATTTTCATAATACTACATGATTCACACACAAGAAAACATGTAAGGGATAACTACATGAGTCTAAGAACATTTTATGGAGTATTTAATATGTAGGTATCACCCTCTAATAATGGGGTATTTGGGGTCAACTCGATACCTTTTTCCCAGTAACCCATTTTTCCCAAGGTCACTATGAAGATGGAGAACTAGGGTTTTGTCATTTCATAAGGAGTGACAATCCATGACCTATATCTAAATAAACCAAAGTGAAGGTAGAGTAAAACCTAAAATAATATCGATGGTTGAATATTTTTCTAGTAGTTATTCTATACATGATACTTGTGTTGAACCCATATAGTAGCATCAATGTAACTTCCCTAGGCTGACATTAGTGTCTAGAGCACCAGAAGTGTCAGATAATCTCTACTTGTTCTAGATTTAGAACTAAATTAGCATAATAAAAAGATAAGTACATCACTTCTTTGTCATTTTTATATCTAACATAGTTGTACTTTCCATATTTAGACCATCTCAACATAATCAATTCAGTGTATGCTTATATTTGAGTTTATCATATAATTGACATGCTATAGATCTAATTATCACCCTTGTGTCATTTCATTTATATATACCCATTTAATCAAATATAGGATTAATGATAAGATCACCATGTATATACATTTTAAGATTAAACATTTGGTGAACCTAATCTTTGAACATCAAACCCTAGGTCACTTAGGTTTTTTGATTTTTTTATTACTACTCCCTAATTTATATAAATTTACAATCATGTTTTCTATGGATATCTCTATAAATTATTTCATGGTCTAATACATTGTAGTGGCTCTTACTTGTTATATCTCATGCTTGATTAAATCATTTTGATCTATAAGGGATTCAAAACCTATGTTCCTATAGGATCCTTATTATTCTATTGTTTATAATAAGAAGGTTTTATATAGCAAGAAACACTTGATCTCTCTTAAAATTTCCTTTTACAATGCCACAAAACTAGAATATAAGGGATATGACATTATTGACCAATTGAGCAATACATATGCAAAAATTTCAATCCTTGAGATCCTAAAGTAATCTAATGTATATAAGGATATCCCATACTTGGCATTGCATGAGACACAAGTTCCAAGTGATATTAAGACTACTTATTTTGTAAATATTATGAAAATACTCAAGAAATATAACAAAATCATCACCTTTGATCCAACAGATTTACCATCCAAAGATATTGTTGACCAAAATTTGCCTTTATTCCTACAATTAAAAATATAAAGTAAATGCATCAAGAGAGTGTTCATTTATAATGGATCAAACCTAAAAATATATAACATATAATTCCTAAAAATCATGGGTGTTAACAAAAACCTTAATACAAAATTATTTATGCACATAGAAGGGTTTGATAATTCACATAGCCCTTAGGCTGGTCAAATTACATTGAATATCATCATGGGTCCTTATACATTGCCCACTTTGCATTAAGTTATGTCAAATAATTTGAACTATAACATTATATTGGGATGGTCTTGGATACATTAAATATATGTAGTTCACTCTACATTACACTCATGATTAATATTTTGTCATCAAGGATTACTTTACGCATGTCCAATAGATCCTAGTCTCTTGAAACATTATGCAAGTTTCTAAAAAATAGATAATCCTAAACCTCAACACTCTGAATATGAGTCCAAAATTGATACAATAGTACATGAACCTAATCAACTGATCTTATTCAATGTACCAAGGAAACAATTTACATATTTACCTAAGTCCCCAACTTCATTACTTCTGCGGTTAATAGAGTGTCAACTTATATTTCTCCCTCATCCTATAGAGGTTTATATGAATCAACATCTACCTAAAGGATATGATGTGAATGCTTATTTTGATTATTATAAAGGACTAGGGTATTCTACAAACCATTAATTTACCTTGAATCATAAGATCCAAGATCTTATCGATGACCAAAAAATTATATTTGAGGATCCTCCAAAAGAATCAGGCTCACAACCTAATGATCACCATAAACATAAAATATTTAAAAATACTTTACAAGACCATTCTAAGAAGGAACTAAAGGTATAAATGTCATATAATGCACATCCTCCTCCCTCATATTATGAGTACCCACTCAATGGGATTATTGGTACTTACACATGAAATATACCTCCTATGGTTAAGATACCTTCTATTTCCTTTGATGATAATAAAATTAAAGATGATGACTTTGATCTTCATTGTCTATTGATTTGAGCATATCTTGATAAACACCCCATATGTAGTGGTATGATTAAAAATGGTGCAAGTGAAAAAATTTTCACCATGAAATTAGTTATGCACTTGGGTTATACTCATCATCATTTATTCTCCTCTACCAAATTAGTTAGAGAATTAAATGGGACCTCCTAAAAGGTTCTTGGTGAGATTGACTTACCTTTACAGGTTGATCTCACACATGTTGTTACTACATTTTTAGTTATTCCTTCCAAAAACATCTTTGATATGTTATTCTAAAGACATTAGATACATACTCTTCAAACAATACCATTTACAATGGATGGGTCTATTAAATACATTCATGCCAATCAGGTAATTATAGTTTCCAAAATTTCATATGATCATCCTCTTAAACAAAATAAACTTATACCTAGACAAATAGCTATCAAGCTTACTAAGGTTAATTTATAGCAAAAGGGTAAGCAACATGAAATTCCATTTAATATATGGCTAGTACTCAAGAGTCCATTAAATTAGAGACATATAATGGGTTTTATAGAATCCCCATCTACAACACACAATATTCAGCTATCTATAATAACTAAACATGATTCTACTATTGTCAATCAAATGAAACCATATAGTACTCAATGATGGGCTCCAAGAACCTCTACTCCTATTACTCCTACTATTGATTCATGACCACAAAGTCCTATTTTACATACAAAAAGCTCCATTGATACCATAGTGACATATATTGCACATATACATACTCCTCAACAATGTAAATGGGGTATTACACTAGATTCACAATGGGGATATATCTATTAAGATTCATTGGATGGTATCATAGGATGAATTTTACTCTTCAAAAATTAAAAAAAAACAAAAAAAAAACAAAAAAACATTCAAATATCCAAAAACATTTTTGGCACCTACATGTTCTATTGGATCCTTGACATTTATGTGTTAGTTCTATGTTGATGAATGGCATATTTAGTTACTCCTACACAAACATGAGTGTCACACTTCTACTTGAGGCATACACAAATACATGATCTATTCCTATTTTGAATGTTAGGATTTATCTCTAATCATGTCACATGGACATTAGGGGCATCTGCTTCTTTGATCTTGATACACATAGGATATATGATTCAATGGTCATTCTAAATTATCATGTTTTAGCTTAAAAATATACTTACACATGCCTATTATACATGATTATATCTTACATAGGGTACTTGATATGCTATACACTTGAAATTTTTCCTAAAACATTTGGTCCATGGGATATTATGACATGTTTATGCTAGTTGCTTATGATTTACTTTATGTACTTGAGTGTCTTGCCTTGCTATTGTATGTATTTTTGAGCCTTTGAATATGCTTCTTTTCTTATAGCCCCTAAGCCTATGTATACTTTATTTGAAATTTTAATATGTCATGGTTTGTTATGTGGACATTTTAGTATGTCATCCCTACCTTTATGGACATTTGACTAAGTCATGTCCCTTCAATTATGCAAAATTTGAACATGCCCCTTATTTGTGGTCTCCTTGGACCATTGAATGTTGACTTGATTTATGCTTGTTAAGATTGTAATATTACTATCTATATGTTTCCATGATCTTTATCATGTATCTTATGTCTACATGTGATCACATTGGTTCTATGCACTTTAATGTTATATCTACCTCAACATGTTCCTTCTATATGCTACATGGTTACATTCATATATTATATAGTTGTCTTATAATTTTTAGGTGAGGTATCTACCAGTTCCTATCTTTCCCTTACCTCAAATAGGGGGCTTATTAGTGGGGGAATGACATAGAGGCATGCTATCCACACTTAGTATAGTTTTTATATTAAATGGGGGTGTGCTTTAGAATCATGTTATCCATAATCATTCAATATATTAGTTATTATATCATTTTTTTAGATTAATTGGGTGTAGGTCATTTTGGCATGAATTTTTCACATTCAAAGTTACCAGATTCAATAGGGGCATGATTTGGAAGCATATTCTCCACACCTATTTAGTATATATAAATTACAATGGGGGCATGTTTTAAAAACATGTTCTCCACATTGGTATGTATAAAGTTTTTATATTTCTCCATATATAGTATGGGCATGCTTTGGAAGCATGTTATCCACACTTACATAATTTTTTGAATTAGCCAAAACACACAGTTATATGATTTAGATTCATAGTTGTGGCAAAATTCTATATATTGGTACTACTATTATACATGATTTCAATATGAGACATATCTAAGGTGAATATTCCATGCAACACATGTATAAAATTTTTAAAATCCAAATCATTTTTAGATTCCAAAAATCTTTTATGGACTATTACCACATCATAGACTTTTTGGTACTGACACCCCACAAACTTTTATAGACTTTTATTAAGTCAATATACTACAGTAGTTGGTTCAACTTTTGGTATGGTATAGGTGATAAAATCACTCAATCTTAACATATTTTTAGGTTAGAATTTATTGCATAATCCATCCTCTCTTGGTTATAAGTATCATTGTGTTTCATGATTTAGCTAATCTCAAATACCATGTGGAACCTCACTTTTACTCCTAATTTGGGGGCATATACCTTCTAATCTCTCTCTATCTATCTCCTTGGATATATGTACTTTAAAGATTTATCTATATTTATTCTAATATTAGTTTTAGAGCCTTATAATGATACATATTTTTCAAAACAACTTGCCAATAGGCAAGGTGGTTACATTAACAAACAAGTGTACTCCTAAACCTTGGTATTTCAATTTCTATATATTTAAGTAATTTAAAATTCTATATTGTATGCACTGATTATACAATGTAACATGCTCTTGATTGCAAGTCAGTCATCAATAAAGCACTCAAGCTGGGAACATATAAGGATAAGGTGTGCATACACACCTAGGTATGCATCCTTTTCTTTTAAAATAGTAATATCATTACTATATTAAAGAGGGGGGAAAATGTAGACATTATTTTATGATTATATAACACCTCAGTATGTTACACTTAGCAAATTTAGACATTGGATTTTCCTCTCATTTTTATACCTTTATCACTTTCACATGTCTTGCATATGCTCTATCTTGTGATCCTTGGCCTATATCTCTTAGTCTAACTAGTCTTAAGTTGATGACCCATGTCTTCTATCTTGCCTAGAATGCTTAAAATGTACTTATCTTCCATCTCTATAAGTTTTGATCATGTACCTACTTTTCTACCCCTTGGACACTAATGTCTAAGATAGATAATAACATTAATGCTACTGTCCTGACCCAATGCAAGCATTCAGTGCCCTAAAGTCATCTAATTTGAAAATGAAATGTATCTTAATAGTAAAACTAAGTGTTTATTATGATTTATTACTCCAAATAGATTTTATATAAATACAAGATCAACCCTAATTCATTCCTCACCTAAAAAACCTAGCAAAAGACCAAAGAGATGAAGTCAACTTATTAAAATCACTTTATCAAGAATTAAAATAAACATGCTTACCTATTTCCATACCATTCATAGGTACAACACATATATAGGTTTGAAGTACTAAAGGAGTATCCCAAGAGCCCAATTTACCAAGTTATAAGCTAGGTCACTATTGTACTTAGTTTTCATAATATTACATGACTCACATATAAGCCAATGCATAGGGGATAATTACGTGAGTCCGAGACCTTATTTTAGAGTATTATCTATGTAGGTAACACCCTCTAACAATAAGGTCTTTAGAGTTAGCTCAATACTATGTGCTCATTAACCCATTTCCCCCCAAGGTCACTATGAATATGGACAACTAGGGTTTTACCATTTCAAAAAGAGTGATAGTCAATGAACCAAATTTGAATGCAATAGAGTTAAGGTGAAGAAAAATCAAATATCATCTAGGTGGTTGCATAATTTTATAGCAGGTATTCTATATAGGACACTTATGTTAAACCTAAACAATAACATTAATGAAACCGTCCTAGGTTGACTTTAGTGTCCAGAGCACGAGAAGTGTTAGATCTATAATCTAATGACTATTCTAAAATCTACTTCCAGCCTACTTTTTTCTTATTTTAGATCTATATCTACATTAACATCAAAACAAGTACATCACTTCTTTGTCATTTATATGTCTAGCATAGTTGTAGTTTCTATATTTAGACTATCTCAACATAATAAATTCAGTGTATGCTTCTGTATGAGTCTAACATCTAATTGGCCTGCTATTGATATAATTTTCACCCTTATGTCATTTCATTTCTATATATGTTTTGATATGTATGCAAATGCATGGGTTAAGAAAACACCAATAGATTAAACCCAAACATATCTTTATGAACAACTATAGGTTATTTTGTGAATTATAAGCTGAGTTATGTAAAGTCTTTAAATACATCCAAATGGGTCGATGAATTCATAGATATACTTTTAGTTTATTATAAAATTGAATAAATAGAACAAGCAGGGAGTCTAAATATGTTTAAATATACTCTCCAGGTGATATATATATGTGTTATTTCTCCCTTCAAAACTATAACTAGTTTGGGTTGAAATTCACATTATATATATATATATATATATATATATATATATGTATATGTATGTATGTATGTATGTATGCATGCATGCATGCATGTACGTACATACATACATACATACATACATACATAAGATAGGCTACACTTTATTTGGTTAAAGTATGATATTTTTGTACAATAATAAAATTATAAGATTAAGATCCAAATGGAAATTGTGAAAGGTGCATACAAGAGCTTAAGAAACTTGTTTTGTGTTTGTAAGCTATTCTAAGCTTTTCTAAAGTTATATTAATTGGAATGGTCCCTTTGTATATAATTAGTATGGAAGATCTAGTATATAAAACATATATAAACTAAACTTGTGTATTAGTTAAAAATATGAGAATTTCTTGTAGTAAGGAAATGATGGAGCAAGTTTAGAAAGGAAAAAATTTTCAGTAAAGTATATAATAATCTTAAGATACATCATTCATGTTTTATGAGCAATTTTAAGACTCATAAGGTCTATATTAAGTTGCATATTATTAGATATTATTTGAGTTTGAAAGGAAATATAAATATATTATGAAATGGATATAGTGTTTTAAATCTTGGATTCTTGTTATAGATCTACATAGATTTTTGGTTTTGAATATAAAAGATATTATACACGATTTTCATGAATTTGAAACAAAAAGATTGTTGAATAATGATTGTTTGTACCTTACATTATTATTTAGATTGGTGTGTGTTGTAATATATATTTATTATGTCTTGAATTTATATATGAATTTTTTTGGGCATGTATCAAATGATAATAGGTGATAAATATATGAGGGTGCCATTTTACAACTCATATATCTACCCCCTAATATCATTTGACAGTTTGTGATTCATTAGTAGAGAGTTATGTGAGTGGAATTGACTTGGATCTATGTTAGATCTGATTTCTATAATAAATTTTTTGGACAAAGTAATGTTATAACTAAGACATTATCATTCAAATGTACTTTCTAATTTACATGTGTATGCTGATGTCATATTAGATATAATATTATTTTCTATGGTCTATGTGACTGTTGCACATATTAGTGATTGTACATAGATTTTGATTCATTTCTCGATATTTGACCTATTTTTATTTTCCACTCTATGAATGGAAGGGCCACTCCTAGTAAGGAAGTTTATAGGAGACTGATGGTCTGTGGTTGGAGGTAAAGCACTTGGATGATGCTCTCCCTCTCTTCAGATATTCAACCATTTGGGGATCATACTCATGGCTATTTGTATGGATCATTGATCTATTTGAGAAGTTTATCTATACTTATGTACATTTTATATTATATATTTAACTTTGTACTTAAATTTAATATGTAGTACATTATTATTTGACAGCTATTCAACACAACAATGGCTATGATATTTGTAATTAATTTTGACAATAATGGTTGTATGCTTATTTATAATTGTATTATGGATTATATTAGTGATTTGATATATCTGAATCTCTCCATTATTCATTTTATGAGAAATATTCATCTTGTAATCTATTATAGGTTGTTTGAAAACTAAATGGCTCATTTTAATAACCAGTGGATTGATAAATTTATATATTTCTTACATTTTATACAATTATTAGTCAAATAGTGATTTTAGAGATAGTTATGAATGATTTTATAAGTAAACCATTTGGAGTTTAAAACAAAATTGGTGTAACTTTATGTAACCTAGATAGGGTTCTAACATTTTGGTATTAGAATTAAGGTTTAACACTCAGACCTAATGAATCCAATAACATAAATCAATTCTCCTAATTTTAGTGAGGAGAATGGACTGAGGTAAATATAGTGGGGAGGGGAATTCAAATACAAACTCTCAAGTTGATCCTAATCAGCTAGAAGCCAAATAAACTATAAAACTTGATCAAATACTCACTATCATGAATGATCTTAGAGACAAGATAACAACTCTAGAGCAATAAGTTCATGGACCAGAGGAGGAAAATGAATAAGAGGTTCTAGAGGAATATCCAACTAATTAGTAAGAGCCTTAGGATGAAGGGCATGATGAAGGTAAACAAGTAATAAGAGCTCAAGTAGCTGAAGAGCTTGCACATGATATGAAAAAAGTAAACCCACCCAAGTTTGATGGTATGGTATTGGGTGATAGATCTGAAGCTTGGCTAACTGAAATGGAAAAATATTTTGAGATTATAAATTATTCTAAGGTAACTAAGGTTGTAAGGGGAGATTTCCACCTAGATCATGAAGTAACAACTTGGTGGGATAATAAGAATATTGAGATGAACCTTGATTCTAATACCACTACTTAGGAGTAATTTGTATACTAGATCTTCTATACTAATTATATACAAAGGGACCATGCCTATTAATATAACTTCAAACAAGCTTAGAATAGTTTACAAAAACTAAACAAGTTTCCTAAGCTCTTGTATGCACCTTTCACAATTTCTATTTGGATCTTAATCTTATCAATTTATTATTGTACAAAAATATCATACTTTAACCAAATAAAGTGCAGCCTATCTTATGTAAACACACACACACACACACACACACACACACACACACACACACACACACACACACACACACACACACACACAGACACACACACACACACAAGATGGACTACACTATATTTGGTTAAAGTATGATATTTTTGTACAATAATAAAATGATAAGATTATGATCCAAATATAAATTTTGAAAGGTGCATACAAGAGATTAGGAAACTTTTTTTGTGTTCATAAACTATTCTAATCTTGTCTAAAGTTATATTAATTGGATTGGTCCCTTTGTATATAATTAGTATGGAAGATCTAGTATACAAAAAATATATAGGATGAACTTGTGTATTAGTTAAAAATATGATAATTTATTGTAGTAAGGAAATGCTAGAACAAGTTCAGAATGGAAAAAAGTGTCAGTAAAGTATATACTAAGCTTAAGATTCATCATTCATGTTTTATGAGCAATTTTGAGACTCATAAGGTTTATATTAAGTTGGATATTATTAGATATTATTTGTGTTTTAAAGGAAATATAAATATGTTGTGAAATGGATATAGTGTTTTAAATATTTAATTCTTGATATAGATCTATATGCATTTTTGGTTTTGAATGTAAAAGATCTTATACATGATTTTCATGAATTTGAAACAAAAAGATTACTGAATAATGATTGTTTGGCCCTTACATTATTATTTAGATTGGTGTATATTGCAATATATATTTATTATGCCTTGAAGTCATATATGAAATTTTTTGGGCATGTCTCAAATGATAATAGGTGATAGATATATGAGGGTGCCATTTTACAATTCATATATCTACCCCCTGATATCATCTGATAGTTTGTGATTCATTAGTAGAGAGTTGTATGAGTGGAATTGAATTGGATCCATGTTAATCTGATTTATATAATGAATAATTTAGCCAAAGTAATGTTATAGTTGAGACATTATCATTCCAATGTACTTTCTAGTTTACATGTGTATGTTGATGTCATATTAGATATGATTTTATTTTCCATGGTCTATGTGATTGTTGCACATATTAGCAATTGTACACAGATTTTGATTGATTTCTTGATATCTACCCTATTTTTATTTTCCACTCTATGAATGGAATGTCCACTCCTAGTAGGAAAGTTTGCAAGAGATTGATGGTTTGTTGTTGGAGGTAAAACACTTGGATGACGTTCTCCCTCTCTTCAGCTATTCAACCATTTAGGGATCATACTAATGGCTATTTGTATGGATCATTAATCTATTTAAAAAGTTCATCTATACTTTTTTACATATTCTATTATATATTTAACTTTGTACTTAAATTTAATATGTAGTAAATTATTATTTGATGGTTATTTAAAATAATAATGGCTATGATATTTGTAATTAATTTTGGAAATAATGGTTGTATGCTTATTTATAGTTGTATTATGGATTATATCAATGATTTGATGTATTTGAATCTTTACACTATTCATTTTATGAGAAATATTCATCTTGTAATCGATTATAGGTTATTTGAAAACTAAATGGGTTATTTTAGTAACTAGTGGATTGATACATTTATATATTTATTACATTTTATACATTTATTAGTCAAATAGTGATTTTATAGATAGTTATGAATGATTTTATAAGTAAATGATTTGGACTTTAAAAAAAATTTGGTGTAAGTTTATGTAACCTAGACAAGGTTCTAGCATTGTGGTATTAGAGTGAACATTTAATGCTCAGACCTAATGAATCCAATAACATAAATTAATTATCCTAATTTTAGTGAGGAGAATGGCATGAGGTAAATATAGTGGTGAGGGGAATTTAAATGCAAACTCTCAATTTGTTCCTAATCATCTAGAAATTGAATAAGATTTAAAACTTGATCAAATACTCATTGCCATGAATGATACTAGAGACAAGATAACAACTCTAGAGTAATAAGTTCATGGACCAGAGGAGGAAAATGAATAAGAGGTTCTAGAAGAACAACCGACTAATCGATAAGAGCCTCAAGATAAAGGGCATGATGAAGGTCAACAAGTAATAAGAGCTCAAGTAGTTGAAGAGCTTGCACATGATATGAAAAAAGTGAACCCACCCAATTTTGATGGTATAGTATTGGGTGATAGATCTAAAGCTTGGCTTATTGAAATGAAAAAATATTTTGATATTAGGAATTATTCTAAGGTGACTAAAGCTGCATGGGGAGATTACCAACTAGATGGTGAAGTAAAAACTTGGTGAGCTAATAATAATTTTGATATGAACCTTGATTCTAATACCACCACTTAGGAGTAATTTGTATACGAGATCTGCCATACTAATTATATACAAAGGGACCATTCCAATTAATATAAATTCAGACAAACTTAGAATAGATTAAAAACACAAAATTTTTTTCCTAAACTCTTGTATGGACCTTTCACAATTTCTGTTTGGATCTTAATCTTATCATTTTATTATTGTACAAAAATATCATACTTTACCCAAATAAAGTGTAGCCTATCTTATACATGTATGTATGTATCTATGCACATACATACATACATATATACATACATACATATATACATACATACATAAGATAGGCTGCACTTTATTTGGTTAAAGTATGATATTTTTTTACAATAATAAAATTATAAGATTAAGATCCAAATATAAATTGTGAAAGGTGCATATAAGAGCTTAGGAAACTTGTTTTGTGTTTGTAAGCTATTCTAATCTTGTCTCAAGTTATATTAGTTAGAATGGTCCCTTTGTATATTAGTATGGAAGATATAGTATAAAAAACATATATAGGCTAAACTTGTGTATTAGTTAAAAATATGAGAATTTCTTGTAGTAAGGAAATGATGGAATAAGTTTAGAATGGAAAAAATTGTCAGTAAACTATATAACAAGCTTAAGATACATCATTCATGTTTTATGATCAATTTTAAGACTCATAAGGTTTATATTAAGTTGGATATTATTTGTGTTTGGAAGGAAATATAAATATATTGTGAAATGGATATAGTGTTTTAAATCTTGGATTCTTGATATAGATCTATATACATTTTTGGTTTTGAATGTAAAAGATCTTATACACGATTTTCATGAATTTGAAACAAAAAGATTATTGAATAATGATTGTTTGTACCTTACATTATTATTTAGATTGGTGTATGTTTTAATTTGTATTTATTATGCCTTGAAGTTATATATGAATTTTTTTTGGCATGTATCAAATGATAATAGGTGATAGATATATGAGGGTGCCATTTTACAACTCATAGATCTACCCCCTGATATCATCTGACAATTTATGATTCATTAGTAGAGAGTTGTGTGAGTGGGATTGACTTGGATCTATGTTAGATTTGATTTCTATAATGAAAAATTTGGCCAAAGTAATGTTATAGCTAAGACATAGTCATTCTAGTGTACTTTCTAGTTTACATGTGTATGCTGATGACATATTAGATATAATATTATTTTCTATGGTCTATGTGACTACTGCATATATTAGCGATTATACACACTGATTTTGATTTATTTATTGATATCTTCCCTATTTTTATTTATAACTTTATGAATGGAAGGACCACTCCTAGTAGATAATTTTGCACAAGATTGATAGTTTATGGCTGGAGGTAAAGCACTTGGATGATGCTATCCCTCTCTTCAACTATTCAAAAATTTGGGAATCATACTCATGGATATTTGTATGGATCATTGATTTGTTTGAGAAGTTTATCTATACTTTTGTATATGTTATATTATATATTTAACTTTGTACTTAAATTTAATATGTAGTACATTATTATTTGATGGTTATTCAACACAACAATGGCTATGATATTTGTAATTAATTTTGAAAATAATGATTTTATGATTATTTATAGTTGTATTGTGGATTATATCAGTGATTTGATGTATTTGAATCTTTCCACTATTTATTTTATGAGAAATATTCATCTTGTAATCTATTATAGGTTGTTTGAAAACTAAATAGGTCATTTTAGTAAACAATGGATTCATACATTTATATATTTGTTACATTTTATACATTTATTAGTCAAATAGTGATTTTATAGATAGTTATGAATGATTTTATAAGTAAACCATTTAGAATTTTAAAAAAAATTGATGTAACTTGATGTAACCTAGATAGGGTTCTAACATTGTGGTATTAGAGTGAAGGTTTAACACTCAGACCTAATGAATCCAATAACATAAATCAATTCTCCTAATTTTAGTGAGGATAATGGCACGAGGTAAATATAGTCGAGAGGGGAATCCAAATGAAAACTCTCAAGTTTATCCTAATCATCTAGAAATTGAATAAGCTATAAAACTTGATCAAATACTCACTATCATGAATGATACTAGAGATAAGCTAATAACTCTAGAGTAATAAGTTCATGGACTAGAGGAGGAAAATGAATATGAGGTTCTAGAGGAATATCCAACTAATAATTAAGAGCCTCAAGATAAAGGTAATGATGAAGGTCAACAAGTAATAAGAGCTCATGTAGATGAAGAGCTTGCACATGATATGAAAAAAGTGAACCCACCCAATCTTGATGGTATGGTATTGGGTGATAGATCTGAAGCTTGGCTCATTGAAATGGAAAAATATTTTGAGATTAGGAATTATTCTGAGGTGACTAAGGTTTTGTGGGGATCTTACCAACTAGATGGTGAAGTAACAACTTGGTGAGCTAATAAGAATCTTAAAATGAACCTTGATTCTAATACCACCACTTAGGAGAAATTTGTGACTCTTTTTAGAGCATGATGGCTACCTCAGATATATTTTGATAAAAAAATAATAGATTTATATAATCTAAAGTAAGGGATTTGTTGGTAAATTAATATTGGGATTAATTCACAAATCTCTTGAATTATGTTCTATAGTATCAGAAAGATGAATGTTTCCAAATCAAAAAGTTCATTATGGATTTGAAACCCCAAATTAGATGTGAAGTGATGTGCATGGACCATCCACCATGGGAAATGTCTTTGAGAAGGTAGTTAATAAATAGCAAAAGTATAAATCATTTGTTAAGGTTAGAGAAAAATTCAAAAATAAATTTGGAATTTCAAAGACAACCTTTAAGAAAAAGAACTGGAAATGGAATGGGAATTACAAGAACCGATTTAATAGTTAGAATGCAAGATTCAATAATGTTTTAGGGAACATGAAACCTGGAATTAGTTTTAGAGAAGGATTCAAGGAGTTAATCAGGCTAAGAGGAAGGGACCACTTGGTAGATGCTTTACATGTAGAGGAGACAATTATGCAAAGGATTGTCCTTGATGGAAGATAGATGGTAGAAATAAGAATTCATCCACATATACATATAACAAGGAACATTTTAACAATGTATTCACATAGTAGTTGATAACTATTAAGTAGAGTTTAAATCATCTCCTATTGAAGTATTAGGTACCTTGTCTAGGCATGCTATTTTTATTTTAATAGATATAGGAGCCACTAAAAGTTTTATCACTCCTATAATGTTAAACAAATTATCTAGAAAAGCTAGTTTTATGGAAAATACTTGGTCATTTTAGTATGAGATTGAATCCAAGGTCAAGGTTAAAAAATGTCTTATTGAAGCTGAAATAAAGTTGCTATAATTCACTATAGTCATTGATATTTATGTAACACCACTATGGTAATATGATGTGATCTTAGGAGTGAATTGGATCTCTAAACACAAAGTCAAAGTTGATTATTTTATTACGAAGGTTGAGTTTTAGATGATTTATAAATCTAAACCAAATATAAGGACATTAGAGATATTTGAAACTAGGAAAATTTTAGCAATTCAGTTGAAAAAGGCTTAACAAAAGGGATGTCAAGTATTCCTAATCAAAATGGATGAAATTGGTGAAGCTAAGGAACCTTATTTAGAAGACTATCCTTTTTTACAATATTTTTAAGATGTTTTTACATAGGAATTACCAAGTATACCTCCCAAAATGGAATTTGATTTCAACATTGATATCATTTAGGGTGAGAACCATAATCCAAGGTTCCGTACAAAAAGATAACAATTGAGTTAATTGAGTTAAAGGCCCGATTTCAAGAGATGTTGGCCAAAAGGTTGATTTGGACCAGTGTTTTGCCATGGGTTGATCCTATAGTATTTTTTAGAAATAAGGATGGAACCCTTTGTTTGTGCATTGACTATCGAATACTTAAGAGGGAAATAATAAAAAATAGGTATCCTTTACCTCACATTGATAATCTTTTTGATCAAATGCATGGTGCAATAATATTTTCAAAGATTGACCTTTGTGTTGGGTACCATCAATTAATAATTAGAGAGGAAGGTATTACAAAAACAACTTTTAGGAATCATTATGGGCATTACGAGTTCACATTACTTCCTTTCAAACTAACAAATATACCTATAACATTCATGAACCTTATGAATAGTGTTTTCAAAGATGATCTTGATCAGTTTGTGCTAGTATTACTTGATGTTATACTCATTTATTCTAAAAATGAAGAAGAACATGGTGAGAATTTGTGTTTGATCTTGTAGTAGTTATTAAAGAATAAACTCTATGTAAGGTTATCTAAGTGTGCTTTATTTCAAAGAAGAGTACAATACTTGGGACATATTATCTTTGCAAAAATAATTTATGGATCCAACCAATATTACGGCCATTATGGAATGGCCAACACCCAAAAATGTGCATGAGGTGCATAGTTTCATGGGTTTAGTTGGGTAATATAGAAACTTTGTGCCAAATTTCTCTAAGATAGTTAATCTGATCACCTCTCTTCAGTCGACAAAACAACATTTTGTTTGGTCCAATAAGTGTAAAGAAACTTTCTAGGTTTTAAATAAAGGGATTTCTTTAGCATTAATTTTGTAGATTACAAATAAAAATGGTCATTTTATAGTTATAATAGATGCATTAGGAGATGGTTCATGATTTTTTATGTAGGATGGTTCAGTTGTGGTTTATGAATCAAGGAAATAAAAGCCTTATAAGGAAAATTATGCACCTCATGACCTAAAATTAGTTGTCATAGTTCATTCTTTATAATTTTGGAGGTATTATCTATTTGGAAATCCTTTTGAGCTTAAAACTAATAATATGGAACTCAAATATATTTACCATCATAACCTTAATGCTCATTAGAGGCAGTGGTTACAATTTTTTTTAGACTATGATTTTGACATTAACTAAATTAAGGGAAAAGATAATGTAGTTGTAAATACCCTTAGTATTAGAAGGTATATTTAAGCTTTGGACATGATAATAAGTAATTTTCAAGATTAGGTAGTAAAATTCTCATTTGAAGATGAATTCTACGAATAGGTAAAGAAAGCATTGGCTGAGAATTCTCAATATCATAGATACCATAGATTTTAATATGAGAATGATTAAATGTTAAGGTGTAAAGATAGAGAATATATACCTAATAGGGAAAATTTAAGTAATATCATTCTAAAGGGATTACACAATGCTCCATATTCAGGACATCCTGGAGTGACTAAGCTATTAGTAAAATCAAGACCATTGTATTTCTAGAAGGGAATAAAAAAAGATGTGATAGACTTTATGTCTAGATGCTTGCTTAGAATGACAATGAATCAAGGCTAAACATGCACATATTATTGGGTTGTTATACCCACATTCCATACTAGAATGAAAGTGATAGGTTATTAACATGAACTTTATTCAAAGATTGACTATGTCTAGGAACCATCGTGACATGATTTTGCTAGTTGTGGATAAACTTATCAAGGTAACTCACTTCATTCCAGATAATATGATAGATTATTCACCAATACTTACCAAAAGGATTATGAAAGAGGTATATAGATTACATGGGTTTCTAGAAAAGATAATTTTAGATAGGGACTCTAGGATGACCTCAAAGTTTTGGAAAACTCTTAATTCAACTTTGGGTACATAGCTAAACTTCAGTATAGCTTACCATCCATAAATAGATAAGCAAATAAAGAGAGTGAATCAAGTTTTAGAGGATATTTTTAAGGTGTGTTTCATGGATCAGTAATACAAATGGGAGGAATACATAATATTGGTTGAGTTTGCTTATAAAAACTCATTCCAATTAGCTTTGAAAATATATCCTTTTAAGGCATTATATGATAAGAGGTGTAGGACACCAATCAACTGGGATAAATTAGAAGATAGAGTGATTTTTGGACTTGATATGCTTATGGAAATGGAAGAACATGTAAATGTAATAATAGGAAGATAAGCTATGCTGATCTAAAAAGAACAAGGCAAGTCTTAATTGGAGTTAAAGTTTTTATATGAGTAAAACCCCAAAAGAGTGCTATTATGTTTGGGAAATCAACAAAATTGTCATTGAGATATATGTGACTCTTTGAGATTATAGAAGTGATTAATCCTATAACATATATATTTTCATTGCCACCAGCTTTAGCTCAAATGCATAATGTTTTTCATATATCTTATCTTAAGAAGTATATAGCTAATCCTTCTCATGCCTTGGACTAAAATGCATTACAGGTTTTGGATGTAGGGGTATCACAATAGAACCAATTAGAATAATTTATAATCACAAGCTTATCTTAAAAAATAAGGAAGTATCATAATACAAGGTCTAGTGGGACCAATATTCTGAGGATAGTATTACATAGGAAGATTATGAGGGATTCTTGTGGCTATTTTCTCATTTATTTAAATTATTTTTCTACTAAACATTCTTCTTTATTACTTGAACTAGTGTTTGAAATAAAAATTCACCAAAAAGATGGTCTATTTTTTTGGGGGGGAAGGATGTTACATCGTGTCCCACTCTACATAAAAACTACTTAAGTATTAGTAAGGGTTATGAAACTAATGATTTGTAGTTCTTATTTTTGTGTTTGATCTGGATATTTATGACGTATGATTGGTAGTCATATTTTTTGTTTTCATGATCAATTATATTGGAGAATATTTGCATATGCTTATACTATATTATATGATCATGTTGACTATGAATTAATTTTTAAATGATTTACATTACAATAGTTTATAAATACTTATATATTCTGAGTTTTTGATTACTTGTTATAATCTTAAACTACCTACCTTTTATTTGATTGAGGTGGTTAAAGGATTGCCCTACCCTCAAAAGTGGTACATAAGGAGAGTATCATTGGAGAGTGGGGTGAAAATATCAGCATGGATATTGAGAGAATTGAGCCAAACCCACCCACCGACCCCCCCCCCCCCCCCGCCCCACACACACACACACACACCACATTATTGTTTTTTAGTTGAAATGAATGTTAATTAGTATTCTAAAAAAAGTTATAAATGTAGCTTGCATTGTTTGGTCTTTCAGTGAATAAGGCATGTTTGCATTGTTTGAGTTCATCACTTGTCTTAGTTAGCATAATATGCAGATTTTATGTTGGATGTCATGTTTCCATTAAAACTTGAAATGAATATGATTATGATGAATTACATGTGAGTTAAACCATTTATGTGTTTTAATATTTAGTAAAGTGTTTGGCATTTATTGACCTTATTTGAGTTGTTTACCTTATGTCCCTTTTGGTGACATAGTGAGGAGGAAAAATAGGGTGAAAGCACCCAAAGTAATTTAATTAAAAATAAATTTTGAAACTTTAGATTTTATTTGGTTAATGGGTTTTAAAAAATGCTATGAAGTTTAAAAGGGAAGAAATTAGGGTTTAGTATGTTGAGTTGATGTGGCTATTTTGACAATGATGGATAAAATTCATGTGGTGGCCATGCTGGGATGTTGGGCATGTATTACGAGTTAAAAATATTAACATGTAAGTTAGGTAGAAGTATAGGCGAGTTCATAATGGATCACTCACAATATAGTAGGAGAGATGACTGGTCATGCAAAACATGGACAAGGTTTCAAAAAAGTAATAAAAAGAGGGAAAAAGATGGGAATGATAACACAACAAAGAAGAGAACATACTTTAGTAGGAAGAAGGAAAAACCTCCATTTCACACACTTTTATAGAACTTATTATAGAACCAAGTTGGTTGAACTTGAGTTTGTAATTTTTTTTATTGATTGTAGACTTAGTTTAACAAAAAATATAGTTATTTGATATGGGTTTTTAATATGTTTCATCTAAATGAGTGAAATGGTAGAATTTTTACTATTTTTAATTTGGGTTTCAAGTTTATAGACCTAAGGACAAAAATCAGTTCCATCCTAAGCCTATAAACATGATGCCGAGTTAGTGAGTGATAGAAGTTAAATTTAAATGGAAAGAAATTTACTTTAAAACCTAGGGCTTCATGTCTATAGGCATGAGGATGGAACTCAGTTCCATCCTCAGACCTATAGAGATAAAGCCAAACCATATTTAGAAAGGAGACTAGGTATAATAAGATAGATGAGTTTGAACATAAATAGATATTAGATGTGCAAGTATAGTTTTCATAAGATTTTCTCAAAATTATTAAGGGAAAATTATGTGTCTTGTTTATTAATGTATATAGGAAATGTTAGATGAGTTAAAATGTGGGAAAATAAACTTATATTACATAAAGTTGGAGAAAGTATATGATGTAATTGAATAATTTATCTTCTAGTAAATATCTCATATAGGCTAAGCATATATATATATATATATATATATATATATATATATATATATATATATATATATATATATATATATATATATATATATATATATAAGTTTTAATAACCAACGCTAATTCATAGATGGCCTAGGAACTTGTGATTGTTTATAGAAGGGTAATAGAAAAACATTGTTTGTTTGGAACATGCAAATAGAATTAATATATCATATATTTGATTCTATTTATGAAATACATCAAAATATAATTAAGAAACTAAATATATATAAATATATGTGAAATATATGTATGTATGTCCAGAGAGAGAGAGAGAGAGAGAGAGAGAGAGAGAGAGAGAGAGAGAGAGAGAGAGAGAGAGAGAGAGAGAGAGAGAAAGAGAGAGAGAGAGAGAGAGAGAGAGAGAGAGAGAGAGAGAGAGAGAGAGAGAGAGTTGTTGTAGACTTGCATATTATCAATTTGATAAATGAAATATGTATATAGATATTTGGTAATATTGGTTTCTAGGAAACTTATTTATTTATTTTACATAAACAAATATGTTTATAGGTATATATTTATATAAATGTAAATAATGAGTGCATTTTGATATGTATGAAAATTTATGGGTTAAACAAAAATTGAAAGATCAAACCTGAGCATATCTTCATGAATAACTTAGATTATTTTGGGAATTGTAAGCTAAGTTATTTAAAGTCTTTAAGTACATCCAAATGGGTTGATGAATTAATAAATAAACTTTTAGTTTATAATAATCTTGAATAAATAGAATAATTAGGGAGTTTGAATATGATTTAATATACTCTCCAGGTGCTATAGATATGCTTTATTGCTCCCTTCAAAATTATAACTAGTTTGGGTCAAAATGTACATTATATATATATATATATATATATTTGGTTAAAGTATGATATGTTTGTATATTAAGAAAAGGGTGGGATTACGATCCAATAGAAAGGGTGAAAGGTGTATAGAAGAACTTAGGAAACTTGTTTTATGTTCGTAAGCTATTCTAAGATTGTCTAAAGTTATATTAATTGGAATGGTCCATTTGTATATGATTAGTATGGTAGATCTAGTATATAAAACATATATAGGCCGAATTTTTATATTAGTTAAAAAGATGAGAATTTTTTAGAGTAAGGAAATGATGGAACAAGTTCCGAATGGATAAATTTGTCAATAAAGTATAAAATAAGCTTAAGATACATCATTCACTTTTTATGAGCAATTTTGAGACTCATAAGGTTTATATTAAGTTGGATATTATTATATATTATTTGTGTTTGGAAGGAAAGATAAGTATGTTGTGAAATGTATATAGTGTTTTGAATATTGTATTCTTATTATATATCTATATGTATTTCCGGTTTGAATGTATAATAATTTATACATGATTTTCATGAATTTGAAATAAAGATATTGTTGAATAATAATTGATTATACCTTATATTATTATTTATATTGGTGTATGTTATAATATTTATTTATCATGCCTTGAAGTTATATGGAAATTACTAGGCATGTATCAAATGATAAAAGGTGATAGATATACAAGGGCGCCATTTTGTAACTCAAATATCTACCCCCTAATATCATCTAATAGTTTGTGATTCATTAATAGAGATTTATGTGAGTGTAATTGACTTAGATCCATGTGAGATCTGATTTCTATAATGAAAAGTTTGGCCAAAGTAATGTTATAACTAAGACATTGTCATTGTAATGTAATTTTTGGTTTACATGTGTATGTTGATGTCATATTAGATAGAGACAAATTTTCTATGGTCTATGTGACTCTTGCATATATTGGTGATTATACACACATGGTTTCTAGTTTATTTCTTGACATCCACACTATTTTTATCTACACTTCCATAAAGGGAAGGGCCACTCCCTGTGGTGACGTGCATGAGAGATTGATGATCTATGGTTAGAGGTAAATCACTTAGATGATGATCTCCATCTCTTTATCTATTCAACCATTTGGGTATTATAATCATGGCTATTTGTATAGATCATTAATATTTTTAAGAGGTTCATTTGTACTATTACACATGGTATATTATACATTAGACTTTTGGCTTAAATTTAATAGGTACTACATTATTATTTGACAACTACTCAACATAATTGTGGCTATGAGATTTATAATTAATTATGAATTATGATATAAGAATTTGACTCAAAATAGGATGATTAGTATGGTGTTAGTTCCAAAATGAAAATAAAATGAAATAAACACACTAATAACATAACATCTCTAGGCCTAGACACTGGGGAGAGCTTAATTAACAAAAAAAAATGACAAATACAATTAAAAAGTAAGGAATAAAACACAACAATTCCTTCACCTTCTTTGGATGATCCAAATGCCTTTGTAGTGGTGGCTTGCTCGGCTTGTGCTCATGAAGTCCTTGGCAATGGAAGCTAGGCTACCTCCATCTCTCCTTGGTACCTTTGGCTTATGGCTTGGTTTGGCTTGGAATCAATTTGGCATGGTAACAATAGTTACAATGACTCCTTGAAGATATTTGAGCATAATAATTTTTTTCCAAAAATAGCTTAGAAACGATGTACATGGCCTCTCTATTTATAATTTTTTGAGATCGATCAGAATCAACCTCAACCATCCATCTCAAGATTGAGATGTGTGGTTGAGGATTAATTCAATTTTTGGAATTAAGTTTTTAATTATCCTCATCATGGCATTGGAATAAGGGGAAATTAAGAGGCATGGAGGGCATCGTGGAAGGCATTGATGAGTCATGGAGGCATGAATCTTGATATTTGTGACATTTATGGCCTAGGGATGTTTTCTCAAGAAATTAGGTCACCTGATGATGAAAATATTCCATATTCATTTCCAAAAATAATATTTCAACAAGTTTCCATGGAATTATTGATTAGGCCTTGATTTGGGTTAATAAGCTCTTAAGCACTTTATGCATAAATTACATAAATTGATCAGAATGCCTTGTTCTTGGTCCAAAATTTGATTGGATTGGAATTGGAAGTCAATGTCAAATGCATTATAAATGTATTACCATTTAGGATTTTACCAAAAATAAATAATAAAGGCACATGTATCATGTAAGAAATTTGATAGAAAAAAGCAATCCAGAGCACCCAGGTACAAAATTGGCATTTTGACTCGAAATGAACCGATCAAAGTTAGCTAGCCCATAAATTGCATTACCTAATTTAGGGATACCATAGCCAAAATTAGCACTTGAATATGTTAGTTTCACATAATTTATCATGTTTTAATGTTTTTAGGCCAGATTAGACCTTTTGGGGTAAAAATTGGCCAAAATCCTGATTAGAGGTTATTGATGGCTAGTTTTAAGTGTCTATAGTTTGCCCCTATTTGGGGTGTTGTAAGCTATAAGCATAGTAATATCTTCTCAAAAAATGAAAAGGTCTTATATTCCTATAAATTTATTGATAATAAACTAACTATACGATGCCCCTTTGAGGGAATGGTTGTCACAAGTAAGTCAGTAAATGGTCTCTCAAAAAGAAAAAAGCAAAATGAGGGGACCAAAGAAAGGAAAGATGATGGGGTGAAAACACAATGATATTGAAAAAGTAGTCAAATTCATTGATAATACAAGTGGGATGGTGTAAAATGGTTTGCCCCAAAGGTAGTTATAAACATTATACCTCGATAGTGGCAACGTGGTATGATAACACAATGATTTGCCCAAAGGTGGTTATAATCATTAAGAAGATGGATCTTCCATAGTTAGGATAGACAAACAAGATAACAACATGCCCCTATATAGGCAAAAAAATTAAAGTGGTGACAACACAATGATTTACCTAAAAGTGATTATAATCATTGAGAAATGTAGGTGGGATGGTGTGCAATGATTTGTCCATAGGAAGTTATAATCATTAGACTCAAATTATGGAAAACATGATAAACTTGGCTGAGGATGATGATAACTTAACATAGAGGGTAATGATGAATTGTAATAACCTACTAGTAGGGATAAACTCATATGAACTAATAAAGGTTGAAATTTTTTCATGGTTAATTACTCTATTTGGGATATGATTAGGATTGAATTAGGATGTCAATACTGAAGAGATGCCGCCATTGCTAATAGACTTCTTGAATTTGAGGTTTGTTGTAGCACATGTTAGTAGGCATCATGATATAACATCATGAGGACTTGGCCAAAATATGCATGAGGACTGACTCTCGCAATCCAATATTCAATATAAAATAATGCACTAATGATAGAAACCATGATGAAAATGTAATCATATGAATATGGATGGATTTGAGTATAAGTGTGGGCAAGGAATCACCAAATAAACACACATAAACTAAATAAAGGAAATAGTTTTGAAATCAAAAAAACAAGTAGACAAACAAATAAAACAAGTAGAAATAAACAAACAAACAAAGCAATAGAAACCCTATGAACATTACCCTTAGAAAATAGGTGACAACTTAACAAATGAATAAAATAGGGGAATAGAAGAAAAAGAAAGGGGGTGGTTGAGCTATCTCCATATGCACTAGGTAATTGGATGCTACCTACATAGTTCCATGGATGTAATATCCAATAAAAAACTTTAGGCCAAATGTAGCTCTCCCAGGGAATGGAAAGAAAATGATAACTGATAAGAATAAATAGAATGGATGTGAGAGAAGAAGAGAAATGGTATTGCAAAATAGCAAGTGCATGAGAGAAAAGACCAAAAATATGGGAAAACTAAATGTCAAGTGTTATGCTTGTAACTTAGTAAGGGTTCCCAAAATCCTTAAGGCAAATAAATGGTCAATGTTTTTGGTTTTTTCTAACAATTTTTCAAATGTTTTATAATTTTTTGAAGTATCTCAACTCAATCAAGAATGATGAGACACTAAATAGTTCAAGCTCACAAAATGGTGAGAGTGTTTGAACTTAGGTTTCTCATAAAATGGTGAGAGCATTCAAACTTAGGTTGCTCATAAAATGATGAGAGCATGGCTTAGGTTGCTCACAAAATAGTGAGAGTGTGGCTTAGGTTTTTTGTAAAATGGTGAGAGCATGGTGGAGAAGGGTGACTAAGTTGATCTCAACAAGTATTGAGCACTACCTACATAGTCCTAGAGTAGAACCTCAAGTCATTATAGTTTCACCCTTACAACAGAGGAACTTGACTAGTGTAGCAATTAATTCAAACAAAATAGGCACATTTGATAAAAAGGCACAACATGGCATAGGAAGTGGCAAGTTGGTATGTCAAGGCTTAGTGTTTCCCCTAGTTTTACCATAGGCAGTTATAACCAAGACGTAATGGCATAGATTAATGGTACTAATTTTCCCAAAGGTAGTTATAATTAATAGCAAAATTGGTGGAAAAAAATGAATAACAAATGAAGGATGCAACTATCAAAATTTTTGTCACACTATCTCAAAATATGCTCTCTATTTGAAGTAATTGAACTAACTAATGAATTGATTAGATACCTTGATACTAAAACTGTGTAATGAATTATAAAAACCAAGGTCAAATAGGCTAGGATTTAGAACACAATGGGCTGATAGGTTGGTAGCAAAAAGTGGATACAGTGAAGAGGACAGATAAGGATGGTATTTGTATAAAGAAGAATAGTGATAAAATGGCATAACTAAAATAGCCCTTACAAATAATACACCTTAGTGCTCAAGCATAGTACCACTTGAGATGAATAATATTCATTAGTTTAAGAAGTTCATCTCTGTCTGGTGTGGCAAGCTTGTATGCTCTTGATCCATAATCTACAGTGATGATGAAAGGCCCTATCCAATTTGGTTTGAATTTCCCTTTATGATTTTTCTTAGCCATGGTATTCTTTTGGTTTTCTTTAATAACAATATCACCAAGTTCAAATGTTCTATACTTAACACTCTGATTATAGTGGCCTTTGAGTTAGTTCTGATATACTTGAAGATTGTTGAGCATGGATGTGTGCTTTTCATCAAGTAGATCTAGATCTTACAGGTGAGCTACTTGATAGTCATGATCATGTAGGACATGCTTGAAAGAGATATGTAGTGAAGGTAATTTGACCTCAATGGGAAGGATGGCTTTATTACCATAAACAAGTGAGTATAGAGTGGCTCTTATGGGGGTATGATGATTGGTACAGTATGGCCAAAGGGTAGGAAATATCTAGAGGTGCTAATCATGACTGGCATCATTGACAATATTTTTAAAAATATTGACAATGGTTTTATTGGATGCCTCATCTTGGCCATTACCTTGAGGGTAGTATGCTATAAAAAAATATTGGGTGATGTTATATTTAGTACATAGCTGGTCTACATCCTTATTCTTGAATGATCCTCCATTATTAGATATAATGTTAGAGGGGATACCATAGCAGCAAATGAGATGGTTGAAAATGAATTTGGAAATTTGCTTTCCAATCACGTAAGTGAGGGGTTAACTTCAACACACTTAGTGCAATACTCAATGGTAGTAAGGATATGATTATGGCCATTAGATGAAGTGGGGTTGATATTCCCAATGAGGTCAAGTCCTCATGTAGAAAATGGCCATGGTGTCAACATTAGTTTCAAAGTTTTTGCTAGGGCATGAATCAAATTAGCATGTTGTTGACATTTATCACACTTCTTTACATAGGTAGTGGCATCTACATCCATTGTGGACCAATAATAACTAGTATACAAAATATTTCTGGATAGGAATACCCTACTAGAATGAGTTCCACATACTCCTTCATTAACTTCTCTTAACGTTAGTGTAGACTCTATCAAAGTTAACTAATGAAGCAAAGTTCCATCAAAACTAAAATGATAAAGGGTGGATCCAAGTAAAGTATAATGATTGGAATGATGAATGAAAGCTTTGGTTTGTTTTTGAGATAGGTTAGGTGGTAGAAATTGGTCATGAAGGTAGTTGTAAAGGTCTGAGTACTATATAAAATTAGGACCAATAATATCACAAATCATGGCAATGATTAAAAGTTCATGAGCTAGTGTTGATAAATTCTTGATGAGGAACTGATACTCTCTATATTTATTTTTTTGTCTAATCAAAGAGCCAATAGTAGCCATGGCATCTATAGTTCTGTTACTAGCCTTTGGTATGTGTTTAAACTAAATATTGGCAAGTTGTTGCTTAAGAGTGTTGACCATGGCTTTAGATAGAACCAACTTGTCATCTTTGGTCTAAAAATGATCTATGACCTGATTGATGATTAACTAAGAATCACCATAAACTTGGAGATGTGATATATTCCAATGCACTACTTGTTAAAGTCCTATAACAAGTGCCTCATACTCAACCATGTTTTTGTATAAAGAAAGTTGATTTTGAATGATTTAGGGAATAGATCCTGCTATGGTGTAATAAACAATAGGCTTGCCCCTGATCCATGTGTAGTGAATGAACCATCACAATATAATTTCTAGGGCTACTCCTCAAGGTGTGTATCAATGCTGATCATGATAGATTCATCAAGAAATTGAAAGGTGAGTGGCTATGTGTCTATGAGAGGTGCTTCAATAAGTTGATCTGCAAGAACTTATCCCTTGATTTCCTTTTGATTGACATACTCTATGTCAAACTCACTGAGAAGCATGATCTATTTAGCCATTCTTCCTTGCAAAACTCTTTTAGGTAGTAGATACTTGAGTGGATCTACTTTTGAAATGACCATGGTCTTATTATTCAACATGTAATGGCATAGTTTCTGAGCTGTGAAGACCATGGTTAAACAAGATTTTTCAACAGGTGCACAGTTATGTTCATATGTAACTAGGGTACAACTTAGGTAGTATACAATCTGCTCCTTTCCTTTGTCATCATGTTGAGCCAAGAGTGCCCCCAGAGCATGGTTAGTAGCTGATAGGTATAACAAGAATGGCTTTCTAGGAATAAGAGGTAATAGAACATGTGGATTAACAAGATAATCTTTAAGTTGTTGAAAATTTGTTTGAAAGTGATCATCCCAATGAAATGCAACTCCCTTATTCAAAATGTGTGTAAATGGATGACACTTGTCTGTTAACTGAGAGATGAAGCATTGAATTGACTAGATATTACCTTGCAAACTATAGAGTTGATTTAAATTAGTTGGTGATGACATCTCAATTATAACATGAACTTTAGCCAAATTGAATTCAATACCTCTATGAGACATGATGAAGCTAAGTAATTTTCTTGAAGTTACACCAAACATAGATTTCTTTAGATTGAGTCTAACTTTGTACTCTCATAATATTTCAAATATCTTATGTAGAACTGTTGAATGGTCAGCTATAGTTTTGGATTTTCCTAATATTTCATCGACATAGTCTTCAACAATATCATACATCATATCATGGAATATGATGGTCATGTCCCTTTGATACATAGCTCTAGCATTCTTAAGGCCAAATGACATTACCTGATAACAAAATGTTCTCCATGAAGTGGTGAACACTATTTTATGTTGGTCTTTTGATGCTATTCTGATATGGTTATATCTTGAAAAGCCATCCATGAGTGAAAGCATTTCATAACTGGTCATGGGGTTGATGATCTTATAGATATTAGGCAAGGGAAAATCATCTTTGGGATAAGCTTTGTTGATGTTCAAAAATTAGTACAGATTCTGATCCCTTTAAGCTTTTTACTAATAGGTACCACATTAGAGATCCATTCTGAGTAGTCAATGGATCAGATACATCCAACTTCTAAGAGTTTTTCCAACTCTTTCTTTACCAATACAAAAATGTGAGGATGCATCTTATGTAGCTTTTGTTTTACCAATTTGGTGTTAGGATTAACCATAAAGTGGTGTAGAACCAAGGCGGGGTCTAAACTTGGTATGTTGGAATAGGTCTATGCAAAAATATCCATAAATTATCTTAATAGAGCTATAAATATGTCACATTCTTCCTTAATGAGGGATGCACCTAATTTTATCCATTTCAAGTCTGATGGATTCCCAATATTTACCTTTGTTGTATCTTCAAATAGAAGGTTAAACCGTCTTTTAGGATAGTAGGAAATGACTTGAACTATTGAATTATGTTAGGGTCCTCTGTTAGGACTTGCTCTTCAACTTCTCCTAGGCATGATGAATCTAAGTCCCCTAATGGAATATCTAGCCATGTGACAAAAACAATTGGAAATTTTTGAAGAATTTGATCAAATACTTGTTATTGCTCAAAGCTAAACTCAGATCCATAAGTAAGTTCATCATTGGTGGTCTCTTGATCTAAATTTGAAGAATAATGAACACCCCCATCTAATGGCACCTAAAACAAGTTTTCACTACTAGATTGGCCTTTATCTTTACTTTTTTCTTAGTCAAAAATCATCTCAAAGAGGTTTTCACTTTGGGACCTCAATGTTTTACTTATTTGTTTTTGGCTAATGGTTTTCACTCGCTCTCTAAAATAGGTTGTAGGATCTAATGTGATTGAGCACCTTGATTTGTGATCTCCCAACAAAACATTATCTCTAAGGCCTAAGAAATCATAGAATGCCTCATCATTTTGGAACTCATCAATTGATAGAATGGATTCTTATTTGTCCCAATCTATCATTTGGGGATAATATAATGGAAAATGATTATGATGAATGACCAAGGTAAGGGTACAAATGGCATTGTTATCAAATAAATTGGTTTCAACTAGGTTATCAAAGGTGAGACTATCATCAGACTCTGCTTCACTGTCGACATCATCATCATTAGTCATTGGTGATAGATTTTTAATAAGATATGTGGGGTCACCCCCAGGTGGTTTAAATATAAGTCCATAAGGTCTTTCATACTTAGTCATGGAAATTGGATCGATGGTTCCTTGCTGATTCAGTATGTGGCCTCTTCTTTCATAATTATGACACTCTATGATCTGATTAAGAATATGATACTTTGAATTTTTATAAAAATCAGCTTGCTCATCATTGTATAACCATGATTCATCCCCTTAAAGAGGGTCAGGTCCTAGGATAGATGATGGTACAAATATGATAGGCCCCTTATCTTTGTTCTTTTATTACTAATGCATATGCAAGATGACTTTAGGTCATCCAAATGTTTTTGGATTCTGAGGAAGATTGACAATATGAAATGTATCATGGATCACATACTCTCCCAGTCCATTATCTAAAATGGTGAAATAATTCAAAGCTTCAGAAGGAGGCATGTGGTAAAGGGAATCCAAGGTATTAGTATCTATGCAATTATCCAGTGAAGGATCAATAAATATAGGCTTTTTTATCCTACTTGGAACTTGGATTCATACCGTATTGATAATTATAGCTTTAAGATGCTTGCAGTGCTCATATGGGTGTAAATCTCCTATAATATTCACTTACATCCCTGAGTGGGAAAATTTGATACATTGGTGCAATGTTGATGAGACTACATGAATCTCATGTAACCAGGGCCTACCTAGAAGCATATTATATGATAACTCAAGATCAAGCATGTGAAAAAGTGTATCATGAGTCAAAGGCCCAATGATAATTAGTAAACTAATGGTGCCTTATGATTCTCTTTCTTGATTATCATAAGCTTTGATGATTATTGTTTCTAGTTGGATATCTGCCATTGTGTACCCAAGAAGCTTGATGAGCTTTAGAGACACTATGTTGAGGCCTAATCCATTATTTATAAGGACACGTTTCACTTTATGCCATATTATATAAACATCTATGTAAAATGGATTATTATGGAGTAGGCCAAGGGAAGACATATCGCTTTGGTTGAATGTGACTTATTGGGTTAGAGTTAGGTGTTCAACCAAATATTAAAAGTTATCAGGGGATATGCCACTAGCAACAATGGATTGGGTCAAAAACTCATTCAAGATGTTTTTGTGGATTATTGACATTTGTAGAAAATATAAAATAGAAATTTGTGCTAGTGTCTTTTGTAATTTTTCCACAATATCAAATTTATTATCTTGGTCAATAGTGAATGGTTTATTTCAAGGCTAAATGGTTGGTTAGATGATAGGCAAAGTGGTAGATGGTTATGGGCATAGGATAGTAATCTTCAGCCTCTAAGTTATGATTGCAAAATTAAGATTAAATTCTAGACCATTATTACTAACCAATGTTGGAAATGGTATGGGACTAGACAAGACAAGTCTTGGTTATCAGTGTACTTGCATGTGGTCATGTGAAAAGAATGAGTTGTTAAAATATCCAAAAGGGGAAGTCCTAGTTTTCAAGTTTGCTTGTATGTAATCCTAGGTCAAAGAAGGATTATCTATGTAATTTTTCTAAATATTATTATTTAGCAATGGTCTAGGCTGATAAGTGTTTGGTATAAGATTAATGGAGATGGTATTAATGCTACCCCCTATAATATGACCTACAACCCTATTATAGTCATATGGAAATACATGGTAGGTTTGTTGGTTTTTACCATTCTAACATTGGTTTTGTCCATTGTTCTGTCATTGTGGGTTTTATTACTAATTTTGTTAAATCTACTGGTTCAGCCTTTGATTTTAATACTATTGATTTTGCTGCTACATTAGCCATTGTTGTTGCTATTGATTATTCATTTTTTTTAATTGTTATGTCGAGGAAAGAAGTTTTGATAGATCTCAAGAGTTTTATTAGAAGTGGAAGCACCATTATCCAATTTTATCTCCCCATTCTCTAGCATATTCTCAATTAAATGCTTGATTTTGACACATCTTCATAGATTATGCTCGTTAACTCGCTGATAGTCATAAAATTCATTTTCATGATACCAATCAGGATAAGGAATGCCTTATGGATAACGATTTGGTATAGGCCAACTAATCAGATTAATAGTAGTAAGCTTGTGAAATATAGATTTAATAGTTTCTCCTAGGTCACTAAAGACATGATGTGTATGCATGGTTCTCCTAAGAGGAGGGGTTTACAATGGTAAAAGCTACTGTATTTATTGTGTAGGTTTTGGTTGTTACGATTGTGGCACTAGTTGAGTAGGAGTAAGCTAAAAAGGTGGTGCTGATGATGTTTTCACTATTTGAACATGACAAGACTTAGTTATTCCATTTCCCACAACATTCCTATTGTGATTGAATTGATTTGATCTTTCATGGTTATTAGCCTATGTTGGTTGTGATGCTATCACTTGAATGGGATGTTGGTCATTTACCTGATTAGTATCTTGATTTTGATTAGTTAAATTAAGCTTGATGAATTCTTTATTGATGAGTGTTCACTCAAGCAATAAGCCTTTACCAATAATTTACTTGAAAGTATGCACACATTGTAGTTCCAAGTGATAAGCTATCTCACTATGCAAATTTTTGGTAAACATAGTGGCTAATTATTTATCTTGTAAATTGTGGGTAAAATGGCTTGAAAGGGCTCTCCAACACTATAAATAACTTGCAAAAATTTCACCAACTATTTGCTTTGCTTAAGTTAAGTCCAATAATGAAATCTCATGCTTGAGATTATAGGAAAAGTGCTGCATAAACTTATCAGAAAGATCATCAAAATTCACTACTAAGTTTTTAGGCAACTTTAAAAACCACTCCATGGCTTGTCCAACCAAGCTTCTTAGAAATAACAATAAAAGGTATATGTCACTATATGCCACTGGTTGATGGTTCATATCTTGGAGGAAATGGTATCTAAAAATACTTCATGTTGAATGGATAGGAACATAAGTCATCCAATTTGAAATTTTAGTTTGTTTACTAGCTTGAATGGTAGCAATTGCATCTTTCATCTATTATAATTCTTGGGATAGGAAACTAGAAGGAATATTGGTTTGAGGGAGAATTTAGGTTTGGATAGATGGTTAGGAGGTCATAAGTGGGACACTTTGACTAGAGTATGATGGAGATACCTATTGGGGTATATTGGCTTGGTTGGGGAATGGACCAAGAATATGCATATATGGATTATGATGTACTTAAAATTGCACACTTGTTTGTGTGATATTTTGGTTTGGGTTGGTTATAAAGGTTTGACTTAGAGGATTTTGTGGTTGGGATGAAAGGATATAACTATACTGTGCCTAATGTGGTTGAAAAAGGACATGCTACCAATTAATCAAACCTTGTTGTTGGGTGGGAACTTATGAACCAAGACCCTGTCTCTAGATTTATGACACATTTTAAACAAATGATTGTCTAATAATTACTTGAGAAACATGGGGACCTCCTTGTTGCATGAATCCCTATGAGGAAGTGAAAGTATGTTATAGATTTGGCATCTGTCATTGACCAATATTTGCATGTTGTTGACTAGTCATTACTTGGTTTTGGATTAGCATATTAGTCTGTGAATAAAGAGGTATGTTCATCATTACCTGATGAGTTGGAATATTTATTTCCCTAGATTGAGGTGGTAATGTATTTTTCTTTTATTGTATTGATAAACTAGATTGTGCTTATTGTTGTGGAATACTACTTGTTACTTATTGAGGAGGAGTGGGGTTCATCACATTCTATCATTGAGGCATGACATTGGCCATTGTTTGATTACCTAACATCATAGGTTACACACTTTAAGAAGTAGCTAGTTGAGGTTGGGGTGTAGAAACCCCCACTCCCTGGTATGATGACCTATTCATAGGATTAACTACGTGCACATATTGTTGGCTAGTTGTTTGCACATTAGTACCACTTTGATTAGGAGTAGATGTTGTTTGCATATTATCTACTATGTTTGGCTCACTATTTAGTGTAGAGGCTAAAGATAATTTTTCAATAATAGGCATATGCATAAAGTTATCTATTGAATTAGTTTATATGAATGGGTCAAAACTTAGATTCTCTTGTCCAGTTAACTCTATCAACACTCTTATTAAAGGAACTAGGTCAATAAGAGGCTTACTTATCATGTTCATTTGATTTAAATCATGTGCTAAATTTAGGTAAGTTTGATATGCTATTTGCATTTGGCTAAAGTGATCTTCCATGATTTTTTTACCTTGATCATATATATTAGGATCTTGGTACGTTGTTTGGACTAGAGCCATAGGATTGCTAGAAGAAGCCTGTTGATCATAAATGATATTTGTCAGGAAAACCCCCAGAACAATAAACATGCTCCAATCCCTACTGAGTCAGGATCTTGCTCTACTAATTAGAACACATGTGATTACTTCTTGTATTAGCAACTAAACACGGAAATATACCAGAATCAATAAGTAACTAGAAATATGAAACAACACAGGAATTGAGAGACAATACACAATTGTATTAATAATCACTCAGAAGAATATACAATAAGGAAGATGCCACTTCTTCATCCACCTCAAAGGTTCGCCACACCTCAAGACCTTCTTCCCTCTCTCTCTCGGTCCCAATAATCAACTCCAATAAATAATTGATGTTCACCTCTCCAACCAGTCAGTAACACGCTGCCAGTTCACCAAGTACACAACCGTACTCCAAGTAGATCCCCTGCTCTCTGCTGCTACCTGCAAATCACTAAACCTTACTCACCATGTAGATGTCTCTACACCCCTGAAGAACCCTTGTCCTTGCCTCACCAAGTCCTTATGATTCTTCAACCAGTACCTCGGTGGATCAGCTCCTTGACCTTGCAGACCTTGCAACTCTCCCTGATCATACACACTCAGCACCCCTTGGAACTAGGAGGAGCTACACTGGCTCTCTCTAAAAGCTCTATGGCTTTCTAGCACACATTTACAATACAATCATGAGTCCATATATAGATCTCATCCAAACAATAATTAGACAATAATACAATAATTAAATCCACAGCTCTCAGTCTAAGAATAGCCCTAAACATGCAAACACTTGGTTCGTCAACCAACTACCCGTAACATACTCACAGCTCGAACCACAGGTGACCGACGTCGGTCCCTGGCTACCTAGGGGTGCCAACGTCGGCCGATCCATGACTGACGTCGGTTGCCTTCCTGTCTCCCTCCTGCCGTCATTGGTTGTACTACCCAACGCCGGTGTCTGTGACACTCCGCAACTCTTCTGCAACCTCCATAACTTCTCCTGTTTGCATCCTGGTGAAGCTTTTAGCTCCACAACCTAACAATCTCCCACTTGGAGATAAACAGCTGCACCTGTACTTGTATCTGTAGCCCGTCTAATCTGCTTCCTGGTTTGTATCCCTCTTCAAGATGAATCCTGAAGACCAACCACCACACAACCTGTGATGCTATACCTGTCATTCAAGTAACCTGCCACATCTGAACCTACATGTCCATGTAGTGAAGAACTTGACCCTGCATAACAAGAATCCCTGCTGCTAGTCCCACTGAACTGCCCTCTAGTACTCCTTCCCCGAATTGACTCCATACTTTTTGACAACCCCCACTGCTTTGGGAAAACTCAGATCTACAATAGACCTCATGTGATTTTGAACCCTGTTTCAAGCTAAACTTGAACTGTCCAGCCCTTGGTGTGCTTACCGATTTTGCATCCTGCGTAATGAACCTCGCCAACACCGTCTTCACATCAGCTCCCACTAAAGATAAAATCTCCATGTCTCTTATGCCAAAGAATTTCACTGCTCCAAATTCTTCATGACACACCTCTGAACTAACCTTACCTTTTAGCTCAGCAAATCCCTGTATGTACAAAACCTGCTAGCAAACCATCCACATACAGTAACTGGATAATGTCGTGACTCATTATCCACCTGGTAAGAACAAAACTCATAATAGTTACACTGACATTGATTGAATCCATGCTTAGTCATCCACCTGTCAAAACCTGTATCACTGTCCTGCAACTTCCTCAAGACCATATGCCTTGGCCTTCTGTCTCATGTATCCATCCACTCTATTCTCTAAAATGAGAATCCATCTCTCTCAGTGCTTTCTTCCAGCTGACAACTCTACCAACAATATCTGTTTGGTTCTTTTCCAAGGACTCACACTCCTCATCCATGCCTAGCTCCCACTGTATCTGGACTCTACCTGCATTGCCTCTTCACATCCTCCTGGTTCTTGACCATCAGTAAGCAATATAAAGAAGGTGAACAATGAATATGAGGTTCACTTACTCTTTTTGACCTCCACATGAGCATTTGAGACTTGTTTTCTGCCCAATATCCGTTCCAGTGACCGATCTTGGCCATCTCCCAGTCTGCTCCTGACCGATGTCGATTCCCTGCACTGACCTTGTCTACCGATGTCGTCTCTCTGGCCGATGCCGGTATCCTTTCTACCGACATCGGTTCCTTCATGACCGACATCGGTCTTCCTATTGCCAATGTCGATTACTGTGTGACCAATGCTGGTACCTGTGTTCATCTGTGAGTGATAACTTTTTACCCGCAAGCTCTCCATGGATCAAAATCCTAATCAAATCAACCCTACTTTGCTCAGAATAATTTAGTCTCCTTGCCTGATCTCTATCCATCATCTCCTCCATGAACACCAAGGCTTTCCAGTTCTTTAGCTTGTCAAAAACATCTATCTTCCGCTTCAGAACCTGCATTCTCCTTCTACATATGTAACCAAGCCTACAAAGCCACATCTCTGTAACAGAAGGTGAATCAGTAATATAAGTAGATAGATAAAGGATACCTACTTTCTTACCACCATCTAATTCAAGTGTATCTGCTGTGAGAGTTACAGTACATCTCTCATCACCCAAATTTCTTGAAGAAATTAGACTCATCTCCAAGACTGGTACCTGCATGACTTCCTTCAACCACTGTGTGTCATCCATCTGCAATTTCAGCTTCACTTCCCCTTTGTCAATAATTTGACAAGGCTCTCCAGCTCCTAAATAAATCTCTCCAAAGTCTCCAAAGACATACCCATGAAAAGATGCTCTATTTCAAACTGCATGAAAAGAGGCAAAAGAATCTGTGAACCAAGATTCCACTTTATCCAGAACATCCTGTGCAACATCACCTGCAACATCTGCTCCTTCCTATTGATCTAAAACCAACCAACAATCTTTATTTACCTGCTCTTTCTTTCCATCAATTAGACCATTCGCGCTATTCAGTTTCTCCATTCGTAGCTTACTTCCTTCTGCCATTGCTATACTCCCACTCAATCAGAAACCCCTGTGAGAAACCTGTAATCAACAAACACTACCAGATCTGAAACCACCTGTTAGTAACCCAACCAAAAGCTCTGATACCACGTGTCAGGAAAACCCCCAGAATAATAAACATGCTCCAATCCCTACTGAGTCAGGATCTTGCTCTACTAATTAGAACACATGTGATTACTTCTTGTATTAGCAACTAAACATGGAAATATACCAGAATCAATAAGTAACTAGAAATATGAAACAACATAGGAATTGAGAGACAATACACAATTGTATTAATAATCACTCAGAAGAATATACAATAAGGAAGATGCCACTTCTTCCTCCACCTCAAAGGTTTGCCACACCTCAAGACCTTCTTCCCTCTCTCTCTCGGTCCCAACAATCAACTCCAATATAGAATTGATGTTCACCTCTCCAACCAGTCAGTAACATGCTGGCAGTTCACCAAGTACACAACCGTACTCCAAGTAGATCCCCTGCTCTCTGCTACTACCTGTAAATCACTAGACCTTACTCACCATGTAGATGTCTCTACACCCCTGAAGAACCCTTGTCCTTGCCTCACCAAGTCCTTATGATTCTTCAACCAGTACCCCGGTGGATCAGCTACTTGACCTTGTAGACCTTGCAACTCTCCCTAATCATACACACTCAGCACCCCTTGGAACTAGGAGGAGCTACACTAGCTCTCTCTAAAAGCTCTATGGCTTTCTAGCACACATTTACAATACAATCATGAGTCCATATATAGATCTCATCCAAACAATAATTAGACAATAATACAATAATTAAATCTGCAGCTCTCAGTCTAAGAATATCCCTAAACATGCAAACACTTGGTTCGTCAACTAACTGCCCGTAACATACTCGCAGCTCAAACCACAGGTGACCGACGTTGGTCCCTGGCTGCCTGGGGGTGCCGACGTCGGCCGATCCATGACCGACGTCGATTGCCTTCCTGTCTCCCTCCTGCCGTCGTCGGTTGTACTGCCCGATGCCGGTGTCTGTGACACTCTGCAACTCTTCTGCAACCTCCATAACTTCTCCTGTTTGCATCCTGGTGAAGCTTTTAGCTCCATAACCTAACAATATTGTGGGGAAATCTTATTAAACTTGGTAAACATTCATGGGGGAAGATTTTTGGAAACTTGGCCCCTAGGGGAAGCTTTTTGGAAACTTGGCCCCTAGGGGAAGCTTTTTGGAAACTTGGCCCCTACCTCGATGGCTCTAACCAAAATCTCATCTTTGTTCTCTAACAAATATCGCTAAAAAAAATGGATCATACATAGAAGTCATATTAGTATAATATGATTGTTGAAGTACTGGCTCATCCACTATAGTTATTGTAGCTAGGTATTACATGGTTTGCTCTTGGTCCTATTGTAAAAAAGGTGGTGTGTTAACCAAATAGTTAGCTAATGGATCTTGGCTTTGTGCCCCTGATTGAGTATTATAAGAGGGATAAGAATCCATCTCATAAGAAATATTATCCACATAGGGGTCTTGCACAATTTATTCCTATGCAACCACATTAATAATCCTTGGATTATACATGATTCCACTATGAGTGTAGGAATATATGTTGGGATCCATAGTTAATGCTTTTGCGATAAAAAAGTCAAAGAGTTCTACAAACTCTAAAAAGGACAATGTCTAAAATAACTGATGTTCCAACTTGGTCTAGATTTTTCAAAAGAATTAAAAAGGTTTATGCAAATATTTATGAATAAAAAATCTAGCATGAAGTATCTAATGTTTCATTTTTCACACAAAGGCAAGCAAGTAAATGGTCTTAAAAATCAAAATGCCAAACTTTAAGGTTAAAGTGTTTCAAATCAATCTAATCTAGGAATTTAAAAGTTGATAGGTCTTTTGGCCAAATGCGTCATCAAAAGCTAGGCTCAAACAAAGCATGTGATAGGACTCTTGGCCAAATGATGTCAAAATCTAGACTTTGTAAATAGATGAAAAATTTAATCTAACAAATTTGAAACACTTCTAACAAACACTAGGCATTTGATTCTTGGACATGAACTTGATCAACTAAGTATAAGGTATGAAACAAAAGGTAATTTTATAAATAGTTTATTTTATCACAAAAAATGTTATAAAACTTGGTTCTTTTGACAAACAAGCTAGACAAAGGTGAACAGTATAATGGTTTTAGACAAAAGATCATAAAAACACACTTAGATTGATCTAAAAATGTAGGAGAAAATTTGAAACTCTATGTAAGAAGTCCTATGAAACAATATTTGAATTTTTTAAGGCAATATAATGATGCTATACTACCCAAAAAGGTGTGATAAAAATGTTTGTTTCAAAATATCTCTAAAAGATGTTTTCCTACAATTTTGATAGCATAACACTACCTTTCTTGACTCAAAATGTTGTGGTACATAGACTTAAAGTGTAAGTGTTTAGCACAAAAATGGCTTAAGTATATTAAATGTTGATAATGGTTATGAGTCTGAAATGGCCTTAAACCTAAATTGGAAATTAAACCTAAGTTCCCTCAAGTTTAGTGCAAATGGTGAACCCACTTAACACATCAACCCTATGAACTTGTAAAGGTGTAATTCAAAATTTAGATTATAAGTGAAGGAATTAAATAACTTTGGTAAAGGTCTAGACTCAATTAGGTATCATAATTACACCAAACTGGATGATATGACTCTCAAGCTTTTAATGAACTTTTGAACAAGGCAAATTGATGATCTCACGTGGGCAACATAATGCCTCTTTATTCAAAAGAAAATTTGGACTATGTGTTTTGTTTAGATTGTTTGTTCACACCAAGTTTTGACTCCAAACAAGACTTTAAACTAGGACAAGACCAACTAATTAATCGTTCTTAGATTCTAAATTGACAAGGTTGTTTGGTATTGTTAGAATTCATCAATATACATCATTTGAGAGGATTTTAAGTGTTAATCCAAAAGTAGATGCATATTATATAGTAGGGTTTTTACACCCCCACTCTCTCAAATTATAGTAATGCGACATGGACATTGAGGCACACCTTACACCAATAATACTTCCATGGAAAATGGGGATTTGTCTAAGATCTAACCAGTTTCTGAATGATCTAGGGGAATCAATTTCACAATGACTTTCATGATAAATAATGCAAAAGAAAAGCATGGATTTTGGGTTTGTATCACTTGGATTATTGAAAAAAAGTCTAGTCTTTTTTGAAACCACTACATCTTGCTATTCACTTAGTGTATTGTGATGTCCAAAGTACCACTACATCCCATGTGTAACTCCAAAGGAGCCAATTGAAGTCAACGCCAGGAGATGAAACCCCAGGTCAAAGCTTCCCTAAAGAACTTGTGGGAGGTGATGAAGTCCCCCTCGCAAGCCAAGATACATAAAAAATAAAGAAATCATGAAATTATAAATAATTTAGGGTAATTTTCAAGGTCACCCAAACTTTGATGAGTTTTTGGGGAGTTCTTTAGATGACTTTCTTTCTAAGCCTTGGACTAGGAATGACACTTTTGATTCCAAGGGTTCCCTATAGGGGATAAATGGAAGAGCATATATGCAACATTCCTCTTTTTTCCAAATAAAAATTTGATTAACAAACTATTGCAAACAAGAATTGACAAGTGTGTTCAATTTTAAACCAATAATGAAAGATTTGGTGGTGTTCATTTGACCCCTTAGTCTTAGTTGTAAACTTTGAAAACATTCACCAAAACATCAAAATTCTTTGTTAAACACCAAAACAAGGTTCTTAATTAATTTTTAAGCATGCAAAGGTGATTTAAACATGTTTTGAACAAACATCAAGCTTGGTCCTATAGCAAAATTTTTAGCATGTCCTTTAGCTTTAAAGCTACTTTTAGCTTGAAACAATGAACTTTGAAAAAGTAGCTCTCAGGTCTATATTTTTGAAAAAACATAGTGACCGACATCGATTATTAACACTAATGTTGGTTACTCTGGCTAACTGAGATCTAACTGATGTCAGTTTTACTAATTGACATTAGTTAAGTAGGTAACCAATGTCGGTATTACTTGTTGACGTTGGTTACTGTGTAAAACTATGGCAAATAAAAATAGTAAAATAAAGTTAGAAAATCAATTTGTAAAAGTTTTGAAGGCTCAAATAAATATTTTAGAGTTGAAAAATGATCTTCTTCATGTATAGGATGTGTCTTGTCCCATTGGACGTGCTATTATGTGATCTAGGAATTTGACTCAAGAGATGATGGCTAGTATGGTGTTAGTTCCAAAATGCAAACAAAATGAAAGAAACACACTAATAGCATAACATATCTAGGTGTAGACACTAAGGAGAGCTTAGTTAACAAAAAAAAAATGACAAACACAATTAAAAATTAAGGAATAAAACACAAGAATTCCTTCACCTTACTTGGATGCTCCAAATGCCTTTATAGTGGTGGCTTGCTCAGCTTGTGCTCATGAAGTCCTTGGCAATAGAAGATTGGCTACCCCCATCTCTCCTTGAAACCTTTGGCTTGTGGTTTAACTTGGTTTGGAATAAATTTGGCATGGTAACTCTAGTTTCAATGAATCCTTGAAGATATTTGATCATAATAACTTTGCACCAAAAATAGCTTAGAAATGTTGTTCATGGCCTTTCTATTTATAGATTTTTGATATTGATCAGAATCAACCTTAACCATCCATCTCAAGATTGAGATGTGTGGTTCAGGATTAATTTCATTTTTGGAATAAAACTTTTAATTATCCTCATCATGGCATTGTAATAAGGGACAATTAAGAGGCATGGAGGGCATCGTGGAAGGCATTGATGAGGCATGGAGGTCATGAATCTTGATATTTATGGCATTTATGGCCTAGGGATGTCTTCTTAAGAAATGAGGTCACCTGATGATACAAATATTCCATATTCATTTCCAAAAATAATCTTTCAACAAGTTTCCATGGAATTCTTGATTAGGCTTTGATTTGGATTAATTAGCTCTTAAACATGTTTAAGCACTTTGTGCACAAATTACTCAAACTGATCAGAATGTCTTATTATTGGTCCAAAATTTGAATGGATTGGAATTAGGAGTCAATGTTAGATGTGTTGGAACTATATTCCCATTTAGGATGTTACCAATATGAAATAACAAAGGCACATATATTGTGCAAGAAATTTTATAGAAAAGAGCAATCCAAAGCACCCAAGTGCAAAATTGGCATTTTGACTCGAAATGAACTAATCAAAGTTAGTTATCTCATAAATTACATTACCCCATTTAGGGATACTCTAGCCAAAATTATCACTTGAATATGTCAGTTTCACATCATTTAGCATGTTTTAGAGTTTTTAGGCCAAATTGTGCATTTTGGGTAGAAATTAGCCAAAAGCTTGATTAGAAGTTATCAGTGGCCAGTTTTAGGTGTCTACATGAATATTATGATAGTAGTGTTTGTATTCTTATTTATATCTTTATTTTTGATTATTTCATTTATTTGATATACTTAATTCTTTCCACTATTCATTTTATGAGAAATATTCTTCTTGTAATCTATTATAAGTTGTTTGAAAACCAAGTGAATCATTTTATTAACTAGTGGGTTGATAAATTTATGTATTTGTTACATTTACATTTATTAGTTAAACAATTATTTTATAGATAGTTATGGATGATTTTATAAGCAACCCATTTGAACTTATAAAAAATACTTGGTGTAACTTTATGTAACCCAAGCATGGTTCTAACACTTATTGCCTAACCATGCTTAAAGGCACATTTATAAAAAAATCCCATGAATATAATGCATCCATGTGATTATTTTAATTAGATATATATTATTCTAATATCTTAAAAATATAAAAAATCATATATTGAAAAATTACAATGAAATTAAAAAACATTCAAATAATTTAAATTTTCCAAATAATTTCAAAAATATCCAAAATCAGGACCTGAAAGCATTTTATAAATATTAATAGCTTAATTATTTACATTTATTGTCTACTTCATATTTGGTATATGCATATTTCATTTATCCTTAATAACACAATGCTTTGTCATGAGGTATATGGGTGTAATACAATACATACTTCATCGTGGTTCTTGATGTCAAGATTCCATTTTTGCCCAATAACTTTGCTAAAGTGGGGGCATCTCTTCATTCTTCATGGACAATTTAATATGGTGTATCTTTCCATAACCTTCTTTACCCCGATGATCTCTCTCTCTCTCTCTATATATATATATATATATATATATATATAATGTTAGAAAATATCATATTTAAGTAACACAATTGAAAAGTATGAGTGAGTTAGCATATATATATATATATATATATATATATATATATATATATACATATATATATATATATATATATATATATATATATATATATATATATATATATATATATATATATATGCTAACTCACTCATACTTTTCAATTGTGTTACTTAAATATGATATTTTCTAACAATGACTATATCCATATGATGGATGCACACTACTTTCAATTTCACTATGCTTTCTTTCAAATTTTACTACATGATAATTTAGAACTCATTTAATCATTATATTTGTGCCATGGTCTTATTTGTGAAAAATTTACACATTCTTGCTTGTATGAAAATCTTGTCATTTATTTTTGGGACCTTGGCCTTGTGTGTATGTGACATTCATTTGTCCCTCATATGTGGCATTAGCGCTTTACATGTGGTCTTATATACAAATTCTATGACATTACTTGTGTTTTTTCTTATTACTATAATCCCATGATTTATATCATACATCAATGTTACTTATTACATATATTATAGTGCCATGATCGATATCATGCACATAATACTTATGTGCTTCAATCTTATCTAACATATTTCTAAAATGCAATTCAATGTTACACATTACACTATGATGCAAATACAAATTCAACTATGCAAAAGTATTACATTATATATATTTCAAACAGTTTTACAATTCTCTTTTCAGATAAGTGACTTTTAGGCTATGAATCCCATCTCAAAAGGGGGGAAATAAAAATGGGCTTATCATAGGAATACAAGCCATGATGATAAAACTTCATAATTATTATAATATAAATTTTTTAAAGTTATAGTTGATTCAAAGTTTTAGTAAAAATTTACAAATACTTGATGCATATGCATGGGCATGTGCATAAAAAAAATTCAATTTATAAGTTGTGAAAGTTTCAAATGACAAGTTTCAAGCAATTTTAAAAGTTACAAATTTCAAAGTAGTAAAAGTTTCAAAAGTGACAAAGTTAAAATGTTTCAAAGTTTCAAAATTACAAATTCACATGGCATTTTAATATCAATACAACAAATATGTAGGGGTCATGATACTCATTCATGTTCATGTTTATACTATGATTTTTTCAAATCTATCAAGTTTCAAAGTTTCAAATAGAATCTAGATTCATCTACAATAGTGTGATTCATATTAATGTTACAAGTAGGTCATGTTAGAGTCTAGTAACACTTAACATCTATGGTTGGAATTTTTAAAGATGTAGTGAGCCTTAGTTAGTGATCCCCCTCTTCAAATATTTTATAGAGTACTCTATTTAGTCAAATGAGAGTTGGATCATACAATATTTCTAACTCAAGTATATTGAAAGGTTTTCAAAATTACACTTGATCACTCTTAATTATTCGCAAGTTCATAATTATCCAAATGCCTCAATAATGGGATATGATTTTTATCTATTTTAAATTTATAGATAAATTAGAGTGCATAATCTTCTAGGTGTATACTTTCCTTGTAATCTTTTCAAATTCCAAAATTTAAGTTAAATTTACAACTTTTCCAATATGGATAATAACTATTTTCAGTGGCATTATTTCAGGTTTCATATTAAAGCATCTTCCATGATCAAGTTTGTCATAAAAATACAAAATATGTGTCCACACTTAGGTTTGCATCTACTTTAATATAGTCATTTTACTTCATTACATCACTAGAATAAAATGGGGAAAAATGTAGGCACCCAAAATTAATCATTAAGTGCTTAAAATTCTTATTCTTGGCATCATTACCCCTGCTTGGTCTATTTACCTTTTCATTAACTTGTAAATTATATGGGATGCTTACCTATATTTAAAATATTTAAATAATCATACATGCATCCCTATTTTTTTACATTTATATCTATTCATCTCATTAACATCTACTAAGCATGTACCAATGGTCTCTAGTCTTTTAGGACAAGTCTACATTAAGAGGAAAACAACACAATGCATCCTTATCCAACTAGTGAAACTTTGTCCCCTACACTCCAACAGATAAATTTTAAATTCAAATTGTTTTATATTACTCTTATAACATGTTTTATAATGTCGACTAATGAAAATATTTATAATACTCCTCTATATAAACACATCAATACTTCTCCAATTACATCTAGCATCTATCATGAAATTATTGTACATAAAGAAGATGAAAAAATCTCTATTTATTTATATTTAAGTTCTAAATCATATTAATATTCATAGTCCAATTTTTAAGAGTCTTTATTTCATGTCAAGGGCATCCATTTATCAATAATTTCAATCCAATATAATGGTTATAGTCATCTAGTTATATAATCACAGAGCACAAAAACACTCTGAGAGGGAGACTACATTGGCCTGAGGCCCATTTGGGATATGTAAGAAATTCTCATATAAAATTGGTTTTTTAGGCTAGCTTGGCCATCCCCACCAAACCATTTTTATCTCCCTTTGTTATCTAGTTGCTATCTAGTGCATGTGTAGGACTAGGGTTTTGTTATTTTTAGGTATTCCTCCCAACATATTGACACACAAATTTCAATAGTCAACCCTAAAATGCAATCACACATGTTTGGATTGATAATGAATAATGTAATAAACTGAGATGTGACTCTAATCAACAAACAAGGCCATAGTGTAATGCTATCTTCTTCCCATATATTTATTCCAGTAGAATGTGAATTATTATTTTCTAACATGATTATGTTTGTGAGTCTTTTCATATAATTTTTACTCATATTCAGACTACATAGTTAGATATATTTTATATTTGAGGAAAACTCTCTAGCCTTAGTCCAATTTTCTATTTTTATCAAGTTTATTATTTTTTTAAATATTATAGTTTATTACAGTTTATTGTATTCACTATATTCTAGCTTGTTTCAAATTTAAATAGTTTAATACACTTAATTAGATTATCCTAATTAATAATAGATTAAATATGTATAACACTCTTATATTTACTCTAGTACTTTCAATTTATTTCATGACTATAAAAAAGGGGGGTGTAGACACTAAAATTAACATTTAATGCTAAAACAATGCACTCATGACCATACCTTATGCACACTTAACCTATGTTCATTCCATGGTTTCAAATTACTATTTATCTACTTATATATATTATGACCCTCTATCTTAAGGTAACTTTGATTCTAAGTGTTCCTATTCATCATTCCAAGTAGCCTAGACTCATTACTTGACTGATTCATCCTTCTAGTTTAGTTGTCTCTATTCCTAAGATATAACCACTCCTATGGACACATAAAATTAATCATTAAGTATTTGTCTTTGTTTAATCTTGACATCCTTACCTTACTTGGTCCATTCTCCATTTTTCTAACTTTCAATCTATAAGAGAGACTCTATTATCTTGGAAATATAAAAAAATATCATACATAGATCACTATTATAACCCTATTAAACCTACAAGTTCCTATCAGACCTTATTCAATAGTATAAGTATTTATGGGATAATTTTATGCTAGGGTGGATGGGGTAATACTATGAACTTGTCCACTAGCATAACCTTGTCTCCCATGCTCCAACAATTAATTTTTTAAATTGAGACATTTCACAATGACTCTCCCACACCTTTTGTAAAGTTGCTTAGTGAAAAAATTCCAAAAATTTGCCTATATAATCACATCAAGCCCACTCAAAAAAAACAATTGATCAATCTAGAAATAACTTGGAAATTATACTACACATTGAATAAAAGAAAACTATTTATTTCAATTTTAATTTTATAGAATTCTAATAGTCATATGTTAAGTCTATATATTATTTATTATAGATCAAGGGAACCCATTATCAAGAATTTCAATCAATCTTCTAGATATAGTAATATAGTTTCATAATTAGAGATCACATAATCACCCTAGGAAGGAGAACTACATTGGGTTGAGGCCCATTTGGGCTATGTATACAACAAATAGATTATGCAAGGTTTTTGAGGAAAGATAAACTATTCCCATTACATGTTGTCCCCATTTACATTTGATATCTATTGTGTTTATTGTTTAGGAATAAGGACTTGTGTTTTTCATGTTTTTTTGTGACCTATTGACATAAATAATCAATTAGTAAACCCTCATAGATAGTTGCATAGACTCAAATTAGAAAATTAGGTGCACAATCAATTAGTACATGGTTATAATTAGTAGACAAAGCCATAATGCAACCTTGTCCCTCTCCTATGAACTTTCCCCAATAAATTTTAAATTCATGAATTCAATCATGACACAGTACACAAGTCTTTCCAAATAGTTTTCAGTTACATTTAGTGTGCATAGCTAGCATAAAATTTGTTTTAGGGAAGTTTTCATATTTGTAAGCCTATTTACTATTTTTAGCTAATTTCTAATTCTGTAATATTTTCTCACATAATATATTTTCATGTCAGATATGTATATTATAGCATTTCAATTTCAATAGTTTAATTCCATTAGTTTAACTTTATTTCAATTCAAAATTGATAATTTTTTTTGGTGAACCTATTATTTTTAGAATATTACTTATTGTTTGCTTGATTTATACCCTAAGATTTCATACATATTTCTATAAATTCTTGATGATGAAATAAAAAACGTTCAACCTTGATAAATTATGATATATAATGATTCAATCCTCTTTGACCTTGGAGTAATTTGACACTGAAGATGTTATATTATCACATTTACTAAATCCAATGCATATTTCACTTTTATTTTCTCTTTATTTTATATTTATTTATGCTTGTTTTATAAATTATGTTTTGATAGTTTTAAAAATACTTAGTGACTGTCATTAAGGGATACATGTTGATCTATTTATAGACACCATGGCATGAGGAGTTTACTCCAATTCTAATAGCCATTATACAACACTAAACACATACTTTAGTTTCCACATAACTCATAGTATATTGTAAATACTAGAATCCCTTATTTATACCATAGGAATCTTAATTATCTATTTGATTTCTTTTGTAGTTTAACTATTTGGGACTTAGTAGTGTAAATCCTACATTGTCAAAGGTAATGAGTACATAGGGTAAATACATATAAATATTACAAATAGATCTATGGAATTGATTTACATAAAATATTAAGTGTAATGATGAAATCTACTTATTTAGAATGAAATAAGCATCATTGGATGATAGGAAGGTTGGAACAGGTCTGGAGATCATTTTGGAGTATATTAATCCTATAAATGAAGTTAAAAAGGCCTTCAAATAGTAGCATGACTAGAGGGATAATAAAACATTACACTAGTGTCCAAGGCACTACACTATATCCTTTTAGGGAAAGGGGTCTAAAGATTTATAGGGATGCTACGAAGAGGTTTTAGGTTCATGTAGATATGTTTAGGAGTTTATGATCATTATTCTATGTCATTTTTTAGATATTCTTCTCCAAAAACCTAATGAATACCTACACACATGAAAAAGTAACAAAATAAAATGTAAAAGGATGAGAAAATATGAGCTGTGGGATGTTACGATCATGCAGGATAAAACCCTTATTATCCTAGCCACTACCTACATTAACCCCAACAATAGGGGTCTTGGATCACATGTAGTTATCCCTTAAGAAACATGCATAATCAATACACATAGCATGCTAGAATGAATTTCACTTAGGCCCTTCTTTGATCAAGAATACAAGTCTATGTGTGTTTTTGATTAATATGTAGAGTGATAAGATATACTATTGACTAATTTTTAAGTATTTATGTGCCAAAGTAGTAAGTACTAGATGTAAAGTACCTTGTGAGGCTCTTTATATAGAAGGAACTTAATTGGAGTATGAGACACTTATTTTCTAGCCAACAAGGTGAAAAATAAAGATCAAATCAAAATAATAGACTCAAGGAAGGGTAAGGACCCATGAAAAGTTGAAAAAGTGACCATTGGACACTAACATTGAGGTGGACACTAGTTCACTACGCTAGTGTCCTAGACCACACTAATGTCCTGAGACCAAAAAATAGAGTACAAACTATGGGAAATAGGCCCAGGGACCCATGTGATTGGGATAACATGATATAAGAACATTGGAGGTGTAACAAATAGGATAAAAAAGTCACAAAAAAGATCAAAATACTAAAATGACCATGTGAACAAGACTCACATTCATCATTAATACCTTCCCATGAAATAACAATAAAAGACATAATACTTGTATTTGCTTGCCCAAATTAGGATGTGCACATTTTCCATCCTTTTATTTTAGTAATGTAATAAATTGAAAGTACTAGAGTAAAAGAAAAATAAAAATAAAAACATGTAACTATACTTACCTATATGGACATGCTTTGGACCTAGCCCATTTCTTGTCCAAAGAAGTGGATAGGTCCTATAATGATAAATGTGAAGAGGAAATACATAATATGGGTGTCCCCTATACTTAATATAAGTAACTAAATAGATAGTGAGAGTCAAATTATTGTTTATTCCCACCCTAATATGTAACTAAATAAGAAGTGATCTATAATTATGGAGAAACAATCCTATTTGCCCCCACTCTGGTATGTGAACTGAGTTCTAGAAGTAATCTATTTATTGGTCAAAACTATGGCTAACACTTCATAATTTAGGTCTGATGAAAAATATGGATCAACTAATTTAGGTCTGATGACAAATATGGATCAACTATTTTAGTCATAAATATAACCCAACCTATGAAATCCTCATGACATCTTGGTGATAATATACATGTTATTTGATAATATGCACATAGAGAATGGTATAATTTTCCATTCCATCTGTATAACTTGGTGAAATTTGTGGGGTCAAGGACATGTTCCCTACATCATGTCCCCAAACCTGATATCTGAGTAATATAGCTATGTATCTAAACATCTGAGCCAATCCATGTATCTAAACCAATATGTGTATATGAGTATATGTGTATCTAAGCCAATCTATGTATTTGAGTATCTGAACCAATTTATGTATCGGAGATAATATGTGTATCTAAGTGTTTGAAATAATATTTGTATTTGATCCAATCTATGTATTTAAGTATCTAAACCACTATATAGTTGATTAGAACTGAACCATTATGGATCTAGGTATCTAAACCACTATGTATATGAGGGTAACTAAACCATTGTGTACGTGAATCACTATGTATCTGAGTAGAATTATATTAGTGTAAATATTGTGTATATGCCCCCTTTTGGTGAGAGATCCAAGATTGTGGTAAGAGTATCAACCAAAATTGATAATAGTAAGAATGTTAGTGATAGTTAGTGTTGATAATAGGAATGTAAGATCGATTATTTTGGTGATTATAGAGAACTTATTTGTATGTCAAGTCTAGGATAGACCTATGGTCTATATTGAGTTTGTTAAGGAAATATGAGTTTTATCATTTTTAGATTCAAATTGATTGGAATAGAAATGTAACTGATATGATACGGGGTACATCATCATCGAACCATGTACCTAAGAAATGGAATTCAAATTAGAGATAAGTTTTCAAGATATTATGATTGGAGTATTTTGATATTAGTTCAAAAAATTTGTGTGCAAGGTCAACTTTAGGTAGGTGGCATTGTTAAAACATAGCTTAAATAGGTTGATTGATTGAATTTAGAATTATTTTGAACCTTTTAACTTAAGTGAATTTTTGCTATGAAACCAACAAATATGTTGAGGATATGAGGAGAAAACATGAACCACTACAAGGAGGTAGATGCACTCATCTAGGCCAAGGAGGAGGTTACCTAGTAAGAAACCTATCATTTTCTTTATTTTTAAAATATTTATTACTCTTTTTATTTTATTTTTATAAAAAAATTGGTAGTTTTGGGCCCTTTTAAGGAGGGCCATGGCAGTGTCCAAAGGACCATGCTAGTGTCCTAAGATACCATGATACCATCTAGGGGTTATATTACTATCCATTACTAGTATATTGGTGGTGGTGCTAGTGTTAAATGGAGGGAAAGTTGTAATTTTTGATTCTAATTTGTATTTAGTGATCATTTTTACATGTTTATATGTCACTTGGAGATGATAATGTTAGGTTTTATATGTTTTATAGGTGATGTATGTATAACAGAGTTTCAAAGTGTCCAGATGGAGTGATTATGTAGACTACCCCTGATAGATGATGAAAAGATAATTATTGATAAGGATGGATTGGGATATGTGGCATCACTTGCATTAATTCTTGGGATTGCCATATGATGAGTGCCTTGTGTGAGTAGTAGAATGCTGATACTTTTATGTTTTAGCTGCCCATAAGGAAGATTTCTATGACTATGGAGGATGTATATAAGATATTGAGAGTGCCCATTATTGGTTAATGGGATATATTACATGAGGTTACTAGAGGTAGAGATAAAAATTATGATTCTAGGTAATTTTTAGGCATATCGATGGGGACTCATCAGCAAGGAAGTTGTAGTGATGTTTTGTTATTAGTGATTGTTACAACTAATATTCCATGGTTATGAAAGTTTTTTGTCATGTTAATTTATTCATTCATTACTGTGGATGGTAGTGGTGTATCCATTTCATACATGATGCATGAAATTTTAAGGATATATAAGATCAAAAGATTATATACTTATGGGGTCACACCATGATATCCCACTTGTATCAATATTTATACCATTTTACTCAGGAGTTTTGTGGTAGAGGTATTGGATATTCTACTTTGTTACACTATTGGGATTATAAACACATTGTAGATGCTAGACCAAGGTATTTCCTCATGTTGATTGGGGGTACCCATAGGTATTTGTAGAGAGATGGAATGGCACCACTCCCATGCAATCAAGGATAACTATGCATTATCTTTGGGTATTAGATTGAGTGGCAGCTAGAGACATCATTTAGAGACCCTACAAGGCATTTTAGGGATGGATTGAGGATGGTATTTATCTAAGATAAGCTCAAGTGAGTTGCTAGTTATATGAATGTTTGATCATTGTTTATGATAGGTTTTAGTATGAGTGAGTGACATGATAGTTCAATGTCACTCAAAATGTGTCACCCACACCATGGGTGTGGTTGAGGAGTTCTTGAGCCCCAATAAGGAAAGATATTAGGTTGAAACCCATAAAAGTTGATTTATTTTTTATTTTGGTGACCTAACAAGATCTTATGATGGATATACTTGATGTGCATGATGAGGGGGAGACTAATGCCTTCATATTATGGTGGAGGCAACATATATCATTGACACTATATATAAGAGATGAGGTTATCATGGAAGATGTGATAGATGTGGATCTCCTTGGGGTAGTTGAGGGTATGTTATTATAGATTTACATGTTTGATTTTGTTTTGTATTTGAAATATTGAGTACATATCTAACACATTGATTTGGTGTGCGTAGGTCCAAAAGACAATAAATACTAGGAGACCATTATTGAGAATATGTTGTGAAAGTTGACATGGCATATTCTTGATGATGCTATGGATAATGGGCTAGTGGAGAGGGCCACATGAGTTATAGGTGTTCATGCCCACCTTTTTGATTGGGTGTCCATTACCACCATTGCATATAGGTGAATAACTACTGATAGGGATGAGGTACATGATGAGCTATAGAGGATATTTATACCTACACCTAACATTCATGGATGAATACATTTATTTTTAATGAGAGCATGCATATATGTTGGTTGAGGTGGCCATGTTACAAGATAGAGCGTAGAGACAACATAGCTTTCGATCTAGATCTAGAGGGGATGCAAGAGAATTTGGCTCTAATGTGTATGTATATGAAAGTGATGGTGAGGAGGCTAGTCCTATTGACCATGCTTTGATTATTGAGGGACTTTGAATTATTTTACTAAAACGTTTTTTGAGTTATATATATGGACTTTTTGTTATATGGGTATTGTGTTATTTGGCATTTTGATTTGTGCTATTATTTACTTGACCACATGTTTAATTGTATGTATTGTTCATGTACATATGTATATATGTACATCAGATTAGGAATGTTGTTATCTTTTTAGAAGTATCATAGTATATATTATTGTTGATATATATATATGTATGTATACACACACACACATCACACATATATACACACACACATACATACTTACATACATACATACATATATATATATATATGTATATATATATATATATATATATATATATATATATATATATATATCAACAATAAGATATACTATGATACTTCTAAAAAGATAACAACATTCCTAATCTGATATACATATCTACTCAAGCATCCATATACATACGAACAACTAATTACCATTCCTTAGTTCAATAAACACACACACACACACACACACACACACACACACACACACACACATATTGAACTAAGGAATGGTAATTAGTTTTTCATATGTATATGGATGCTTGAGTAGATATGCATATCAGATTAGGATTGTTGTTATTATTTAAAAAGTATCATAGTATATCTGATTGTTGATCATGAAACTATGGTATGCACTATATAAATATTGATGGCATGGTGAACAAGTGACCATACTTCTCATGTTATGTAGATGTAGTAGACTTTGGAATTGATACTACTCATTGTGCACTACTAGTATCCAGATGTGTACATTTTGTAGTGAATAGCTTAATTAATTGTTGTACTAAAATTGTACTATGATATCTACGAAATATATTGATTGATGGTCATGTTGATGCTGCGATATAATATTTATGATGTCTAACAAATATCTTAATCAGTGGTCATAATAACACTATGCTCTAATCTCTATTATCTCTACTAAATATCTTAATTGGTTATCATGCTAACACTGTGATCTAGTCTCTATGATCTCTATCAAATATCTATCGGAGTTGTTGCCAGAATCCGGATAACGCGAGTGCAATGAAGACGTGATCACACAAGATGAACAAGTGCACACCACATAGATGCTAAAGCAATTTGACAATAACAAGAAGATAAATTACACAAGACAAAATGGAGAAACCAAATCTGAATTAGTATGGAATGGCCAAAATGAGGACTACAAATAGGAGAGTATGAATGTAACTCCTCCACAAAAGGTGGACAAGGCACCCCAAGAATAGAATGTAACTCCTCCATGAAAGGTGGTGACAAGGTGCTAAGAATAGAGAAGTAACTCCCATCAAGGGAGTTACTTATGACACCTATGACACATTTATGACACACACCTCCACATAAGCTAGCCTATCCCACAAATGTAAGAAAACTCCATGTATGCATAAGAAATACAATTTCCCTAATGAATAAATAGGGAAAAATAAAAACCTACACTAATACCCCCCCATAAGCGCAGCTTAGGTGGGAAGTGTGGAAATATAAAATGGGTCCCAAAAATTAGGCCTGATGAGGTACCCATGTACAAATGCAATCTCCCATAAGATAGAGAAAAGGAGAAAACCCATAAGAAAAAAACTCCCCCCCCCAAAAGAGAGACATAAAAGAAAAGAAGAGGCTAGAAGGCCCCCTGAAGATGATGCTACTGTAGATGTAGACCACACCCCAAGAAGAGCTCATAAATGAATGAACTTGCTCTCAGTGAAAGGTTTGGTGAAGATGTCTGCAACCTGCTCTGAAGACTGACAAAATATCAAGTCAATGACCTGACTATGAATAAGCTCCCGAATGAAATGCATGTGAATCTCTATGTGCTTGGTCCACTGGTGCTGAACTGGATTCCTGCAAATCTGTATGGTATTCTGATTGTCACAATAAATGATGGTAGGCTGCCTGATAAGAATGCCAAACTCAAAAAGAATCCCTTAAAGCCAAATAGCCTCAGTAGATGCATTAATAGCTCCCCTGTACTCTGCCTCTATGGATGATATAGAAATAGCATTCTGCTTCTTGCTAGACCAACTGATAAGACCTGAACCTAGAGAGAAACTATAACCAAAAGTGGACTTACGAGTCTGTGAATCACCAGCCCATTCTAAATCTATATATCCAACCAACTCAACCTCTGTGCCAAATCTGTAGTGAATCTCATATCTATGTGAACCCTGTATGTAATGCAAGATCCTCTTAGCTGCTTTCCAATGCAGCTCATGGGGTTCTTGCATGAATCTAGAGACAAGTCCCACTGTATATGAAATGTCGGGCCTGGTGTGAGTTAAGTAGATGAGACTACCAACAAGTTGTCAATATCGAGTGGCATCAACCAATGGTGAAGAATAATTAGTCTCAAGCTTGACTCCTGATAGAAAGAGAGTCAGAGATGGCTTGTAATCAGCAATGTGAAATTGAGCCAATGAGTCGAGAGCATACTTAGGCTATGCAAGAGAAATCCCTGAATCTGACTGTGAGATCTTGATACTAAAGAAATAGTGCAACAAACCCAAGTCTATCATGTCAAATCTGTCTTGAAGAGATGCCTTCACCGCTATAATAGCCGATGAAGAACTCCCAGTGATCAAAAGGTCATCAACATATAAAACCAAAATCAGAAGCGAATCATCCTGCCATAAGAAGTAGACATTATGATCAGAATAACACCTAGTGAAACCCACTGTGAGAAGGAATGAATCCATCTTGGCATACCAAGCCTGAGGGGCCTGTTTGAGGCCATAGATAGATTTCCTAAGTCTGCATACTAAGGAAGAATCCTGAACAAATCTTGGTGGTTGCTCCATGTAGATCTCCTCCTCAAGGTCTCTATGAAGAAAGGCACTCTTCACATCCATCTGATGCACATCCCAACCATGTGTTGTGGCAATAGCCAAGGTGAGTTAGATAGAAGTCTTCTTTGCAACGGGTGCAAAGGTCTCTGAGTAGTCAATGCCTGCCACCTATGAGAAACCTTTGGCGACCAATCACACCTTGTACTTATTGACTGACCCATCTGCTACAAACTTAGTTTGATATATCCACCTACATCAAACCATCTCTCTTCCTTTAGGAAGTGAAGTCAAATCCCAAGTGTGATTTTTGATTAAAGAAGAATATTCTTCCTCCATAGCACTATCCCACTCAGGTACCCCTGATGCCTCTCAAAAAGTTTGTGGATCTGCAACTGAAGCAAAGAAGGCATGTGGATCTCTCTGAAAATCCCCCCTAGTACGTTTGTCATCTGCGGGGTCTCCTACCCATGTGCCAGCACTCTCAAGTGTCTGTCTGGCCCAAAGTGGCCCAGAAGTGGGTGAGTCAGGTGCTAACTCCTCATCCTCTGACTGACTAGAGGTGGATGACACTGAATCACTATCCTCACTGTCTGAACTCGAAGAAGAAGAAGATGACTCTAGCTCAAGAACCTGCTGTGGTTGATCTAAATCTGATGAGGAATCATCATGAAGAAGTAGATCTGATGAGGGAGAAGAAGTGTCAAGTGTTGAGTCCCTAGGACTCTCCTGAAAATGGACATTTCTCTCGATGAAAAACTCATGTGTGACTGGATCTAGAAGGCGATATCCCTTAATACCATCTGGATATCCTACAAAGATGCAAGGCTTGGACCGACATTCCATAGCTTTGTGTTTCTTCTTCAGAATGCGGGCCATGGCTGGGGATCCAAAAACTCTAAGGTGCTCAACATCAGATTTCTTTTTATGCCAAGCTTCAAAGGGTGCTATCTCTTTCAAAGCTTTGTGAGGAACCCTGTTCTGAATGTAGCAAGCACAATTGATGGCTTCGGCCTAGTACTGTGGTGCTAAGGATTTGGAGTGAATCATATAGCTAGCCATCTCTTTCAAGAACCTATTCTTTCATTCTGCAACCCCATTTTGTGAAGGACTGTAGGTGACTATGCGCTGCAAATCAATCCCCTCTGTGGTGCAAAACTACTCAAACCTGATGCTGACATACTCTCCTCCATTATCAGTTTGAAGAACTTTGATGGATTTCTCACTCTGTTTCTCAACAAGAGCCTTGAAGTCTAGAAAATTTTCAAACACTTTAGACTTTTGTTTGAGAAAATATATCCAAGTGTACCTAGAGAAATCGTCAATGAAAGTGAGGATGTACTTGGCCCTTGTGAAAGATGGTTTGGGAAAGGGTCCCGATACATCACTGTGGACTAACTCCAAAGGTTGTGAAGCCCTCCAAGCTTTGCCTTTGTCAAATTTTGCTTCGGGATGCTTCCTAAGGGAGCACCCCTCACAAAGTCCTTTTGAAAATTGGACACAAGGCAAGCCAATGACCGTGTCATTTTTGCAAAGTTGCTCAAGATAGTGGTAGTTAAGGTGGCCAAACCACTCATGCCACAATTTGCTAACTCCATCTGAATGAATTAGAAATGCTGTAGGAGAAGAATCTGATGCAAAATGTGAAAAGGTGTATAACCTGGCTTGGTGATTTGCCCTTCCCACTGCCACTGTAGTATCACTATGCAACTCCCTGATAGACACTAAATCTGGTGAAAACTCAACTCTCATGCCTCGACCAATGTGAGTGATTTGGTACACTGATAGGAGATTGGTTGAAAGAGAAGGAACACTTAGAACATTGTTGAATGTTCCTCCTTCCATTTTAACTGACCCTCTCCCTACAACAGAAACTGAAGTGTTATCACCCAAACTAATTGAAGTCATGCTACAAGGCTCTAAAGATGAAAACTCAACTAGTGAAGAGCCCATGTGGTGAGAAGCACCCAAGTCGATGACCCATGAAGATGTGAAAGCTACTATAGCTACAAAGTCCTTGCCCTTTTCTTTCTCCTTACCCTTGCCTTTTGCCTTAGTAGAATCTTGGGTTGATGAATTCTACTTGATGGACTCAGGAACACCTATGTTGTTCTAGAAGATGAGTTAGGTGGTCTATTTGTTTCCTCATGTACTTGTGTTCATCATGCCCTATCTTCTTACAATAGGCACACTTAACCTTCTCCTTCTTAGGTTTTGCATTAAAGGATGAAGACTCAATGTTGTTTTTGGCAGGATTGGTGTTTTCTTTCTTCTTCTCCTGATCCTTGTTCTTTTTCTTCTTCTCCTTTGTTGAAGTTTTGTCCTTACCATTTCCAGCTATCAAAGCTTGGGGTTGAGTAGACTTCATTGTGCCCATTTGAATTAGCTTATCTTTCTCCCTAGTCAAGTCGGCAATGAATGAATCCAAAGAAGGCATTTTTCATGTAGTGCCAAGGGCACTTTTTGTGGCATGGAAAGTGGAGACAAAGACTGAATAGTTAGGACCTAACTTTGCGAGAATAGAAAGAATAAGATGATCATCTTTCTTCTCTATTCCACACTCTTTCAATTGCAATCTAAGGGCCTTAAACTTAGTGAAGAAGTCCTGTAGGGTGTCAAAGTTGCTAGGACTTAGACTTATGAGTTCGTTTTCGAGCTCATGACCTCTCATTTCATCAAGCTTCCCAAACAACTTTTCTAAGGTGTCCCATATGTCATTAGGAGTTTGGAAGGATTCTAAGTGAAAGAGAAGTTTTGGAGACACAGACAAGCTCAGTAACATAAAGGCTTCATCACTACGGTTGTACCACTTAACCTTTTTAGCATCTGTTTTGGGTTCTACTTCTGTACCCATGGTGATCTTATACAACCCTTTGCTTCTAAGAATGATTAAAATTTTAACTTTCCATTCATGATAGTTGAAGGGTGTTAGGGGTTTAAGTTGAAAAGAATCTATTTTTTAGCTGAATTTAGGTGAAGTTGTGTTGATTGCAAGTTGTGATTTTATACAGAAAGGAGAATGAAAGTGAAATTGCAAGTTGTGAAAAGCAATCACACCCCCCAAAATATTGAGGCCCCCCCAAATATGCAAGTGCACACTCAAAAGACGTCAGACTCAGCTGAAAATGCGTCTTAGAGCAATTAGTGTAAAACTAAAGCAAACAGGATGTTGGATTCAGCCGAAAATGCGTCCCGGGACACCCAAATTTTTGGCACTTTATAAACTAGTGCATTTTTGAAAAATAACAAGTCTACGCTATGGAGAATTGAATTACAATCACTTTTGCAAAAAATGGCACCCAAAACCGAGCTACCGTTTGCAAGATTTTAAAGTTACAATTTTTTTATAAACTAGTGTTTTTGCAAAAAAAAACACTAAAACATTAAAAAAATGCCTGTTATGGGGAGAGAAAGTGGCCTTCCAACCACTCATTGGATTCAACACGGAATGAAGAATCCAAATGAGTTTTGTATGAGGGGGAATTGGCCTCCTACCAACCTGGGCCTCACCCTTCGTCTTCGTAAATCGAAGATACAAGTTTTAATTGAAAATTCCCAAAATACAAAACTGTCTAAAATCCTTAATATTCAGTCAAATTGACTGATTTTTGATTTATCAAGTCAATTTTAACTAAGATAATTTAAGTATAGACAGAATTGAAGGAATGACAAGTGTCCTAGGTGCCAAATAAGGCAGGGGCGTTCAAAAATGCACAGTCCAGATTTTGACAGCAAAAAAGACAAAAAAAATGAATTTCAGACCTACTGGACGTGCCGTACGACCTGCTGGTGGCAAGAATTGCTGTTGGAGGGTGCAGACAGGAAGCTAGGCGTAGAAGTCTATTTCTAATCAACAAACAACAAATACAACAGGTGGCGTCCAAAAAAAAAGGCGCAGAAGCTGATTTCTGAACAACAATCCAAATAGCAGGGGGCGTCCAAATAGGGCGCAATTCTAAAAAAATTGCAAAAAGACAAAAACCAACCTATAGTCCTGGGCCGTACGGCTAGCTTGGCTACTGAAACAGAATGCTGAAAGAGAGAATGGCGCAGACCAGAAGAGCAGAACCTAGGCACAGAGTTGCAGAATGCTGCTCCTTTCTTTTGCTTGTTGAATGCTGCTCTTTTCTTTGCTTGTTGAATGCTGCTCTTGACGTAAAGACATCCAAAAAACACTCAAAGGCCAGGGATTTCCAAGGAGACTACCTAGAAAAGATTTTGAAAGTTTTTTTTTAAAATTTTAGATCAAATCTAGAATAAAAAAATAAAGAGAACTCCACTCCTCTTGATTTCAAAATAAACTAAAAGCATAAACACACACAAGATTAATGAGAAAGCTCTGATACCATATCAGAGTTGTTGCTAGAATTTGGATAACACGAGTGCAATGAAGACGTGATCACACAAGATGAACAAGTGCACACCACATAGATGCTAAAGCAATTTGACAATAACAAGAAGATAAATTGCACAAGACAAAATGGAGAAACCAAATCTGAATTAGCATGGAATGGCCAAAATGAGGACTACAAATAGAAGAGTATGAATGTAACTCCTCCACAAAAGGTAGACAAGACACCCCAATAATAGAATGTAACTCCTCCATGAAAGGTGGTGACAAGGTACTAAGAATAGAGAAATAACTCCCATCAAGGGAGTTACTTATGACATTCTTATGACACCTATGACACATCTATGACACACACCTCCACATAAGCTAGCCTATCCCACAAATGTAGGAAAACTCCATGTATGCACAAGCAATACAATTTCCCTAATTAATAAATAGGGAAAAATAAAAACCTACACTAATAATATCTTAATTATTTGTTGAGCCGAGAGTGGTGGTTGAGTTGATTTCCATTTTTTTACCATGATGATATAAGTAGGTTGAGATATGTGAACTAGTTTCCATCACTTTTGAATCTATGGTGATAAATATCTCACATAAGTAGGTGTCCTAGGAACCAAATGGATTTTACTATGAGAAACCAATGTCTCCTTAAAAGGAATGTCTTAAGATAACTCACTCATAGAAGAGTGTGATCTAGGAGAGTGTGGAGAAGGATATATCGATGCCCACTTTGTGAATGTTATAATGACTTTGTCAACTCATTGGTTGATATAATCATTGAGTGCACAATAGTGATTCTCCAAATATCCATTTATTCTATGATAATTGTAATATGGTTTGTTTCTTATTCTTTGCAAATGATGTGCTAGATGATGTTGAGTAGGAGTAAGGGTAGCCATCCCTCTGTCTAGTAATGTAAACAATATATCATGAGGCTTATCTCTATCTAAAAATTGTATGGCCCCACAACTAGTGTTCAGTGCTATGTTTAATGTGGAAGGTGCTATGTGAAGTGAATCTTTGCCTTTATTAAGCATATTGATTGGTGGTTTATGTTCCACTTTTTCTTGAGGCATATATGTATTAGGTGTTTGTACCATATTTTATGATTTTTCTTATGGGAGATATAAATCTAAATCTACTTATGAATCTGTCTCAACTAGTTCTAACTTCTTCTCTAAGTTCATAACTATGTAACACATATGCTAGAATTATTTGGATGTCTCATATAGTAATTTATCCTTAAGAGGGAAGATGAGACCTCTAACAAAGATGTATTTTACCTCTAAATCTATCAGATGATAGATCAATTGTTTCATATATGATTTAAATCATACAAATTAATCACTCACTTTTTCTAACTTACCATAGTTTAGTGAAGGAAACATATCATATGTTACTTGGCACCATTTATTTTAAATATAATGTATGAGAAATACTTGTTATAACTCATTGTATGTATGGAGAGAACCATTGGGGAGTGAATGATGAAAAAAAATTAATGCCTCACCCTCTAAATTCTAAAGAAATATCTGTAAGAGGATCAAACTACCAAGGACATGTACCATGGCCTTTCTATAAGCTTTACAATGTACATATGGGTCTCCATGTCCATTGAACTTAGGTAATATTGGTATCTAAAACTTCTTTGGTAACTTTGTATTGAATATTTTATGTGGGATAGGATTAGCATGAATAACATTATAATTAACCCAAGAGTAGTATGATTTACTTTTCAGGGTGAGTTGGTGTACTTTTTATTGTAAAACACCCATGACATGCATAAAAGGGATTAAACTTTGTGGAGGTATATTAACATCATAAATAAGTTCTCTTAATTCCTAAATTTTATTCTTCATTTTAGCCATTGATGCACTGTATCAGGGACCTTTGGTTTTGCTCATTGTAACCTTTGGAGGGGTGATAGTTTGGACTTGGTGAGAGGGAAATGGGCTATAACTATCATGGAGGTTAGAATGATAAATGGGTTATATTATTAAAAGGGGAGATGAAGGATATTCATTGGTATATCTTATATTTTTGGTTGGTAAAGTAGTATCACATGTTAATAAATTAGAAGACACACTTTTATCCTTTGAATGTAAACTATGTAAACTTTGAACATGACTATAAGTTCATACACTTTTATCTAAAGACATATTATTGATTTAATTAGAACTTAATAGGTAATCAATTTCAATATGAGATATGGGTGAAGTAGAGAGAGGAATAAATTCACTATCATCTTCACTAAAGTCATAGTAATCATCATTATTCCAAGTTTCATAAAAATCATAGTTTAATTCACTTGTAGAGGTAAGAGTAGAAGAATTATAATTTTCATACTCACTAAGAGAAAGAGTATAATAAGATTTTAAATTTTTTAAACTATGAAATATATTATCATGTTTAGGTGAAATTCAATGTGCATTGTCACTATCTATGAGTGGAATGCATGTATGATCATTATTTTCAATCTTAGAGTCAAGGGGAGAAGAAGTAATAATTATATTTTCATTTAGCACATTATGACAAGTAGGAGAAGGGTCAGAGATGTTTGAGTTATCTATATTCTTCATGTAATCACTATGTTGAACTTTAAATGTGAAAGAAGGTGACAAAACAATATCATCTAATTTAGTTTATGAATTTGGAAAAGGTGCAGTATCTTATGTACATGCTTTTTCAAATTGGACTGAGAAAGGTAAATAATGTGCATTTTACTCTCTATTAGGAACATCATATATAATATTACTTGAACCATGTAAAGGTAAATTGATTTTATTGTTTGTGTATTGATTTAATTTGAATAAGGATGTAAAAAAGTGGTTGAAAAACTAGGATCACATTAAAACAAAACACTACCTATAAGGGGCTCTTTTGGTGTTACGTTGTTAGAGCCATTTTGAGAAGTAGGAAAAGGGAGAGGAGAAAGAGAAGAAGATGCATATAATCTATCCTCATCAATACTTTCATTATCATGCTCATATTAATCATCATATCCATCATTACCACAATAATCATCACCATAATTATAAATTAAATAATTATTATTATCATGTGCTAGTGTACAAAATTTAAAATTTGTCCATTTATTCACATAACTATGTGAAAAGTTTATAAATTGATCAACTAAATGAGGAGAAAGAGGTTTCCTAAAAGTCATTTTTAACTTACCAAAAATAAGAATGTAAAAAATGTAAAATAATAAAAGAATAGGGAGAAGGTAATCCAACATATGTATATTTAAAAATATGTGAAATATTCAACCCTGTGTAAAGGAAAAAAACCAAAAATTTACTTCGAACCCTAAGGACTATTTTTTGGGTGTATGAGGACTTGTTTTGTAGATATAGGGTTTTGGAGGGTTTATAAACAATATTTAAGATATGTTTTTAGTATTGGTAAAATAGGATTTTAATGAGGGACCCTACCCTTTACAAAAAAGAAGCATTTATGGTCTTGAGAATAAATATTACAATAAGCATGCTAAGAGGGACACAATAGACTAGTTAGCCAAAAACATTAGAAAAGTAGCAAAAAAACAACAAATTAAGTTCTAGGTCCCATCCATTATTCATACTCCTTAGTCTCATTGTGAGTGAGATTTTTTAGCGAAAGATTTTTATTTTTGTTGGTTTGAAGCTCAACTTTCTCCTATGAAATTCCCTTCATCTTTTTATCCATTTTGAGATTCTCGACATTTTCATTTTTTCTTTTGGTGAGGGAGTTAAGGGCCTTCATAGTCTGAATAATTTTTAAGATAATGAGCCTACTATAATCCTCAAACATGCTGAGATTTTCATTGAGAGATTCATTTGATTTTTCCAGAGTAAAAAATATTTTCTTGATATTTTAGAATTTTGAATTGATTTCTAGGAGGTCATATTTTGTATAATAGATACCATCATTTAGATTGAGTTTGTTGATTTCCTCTTTGAACCTTTTTTAGGTTTTTTAAGAACCAACATAAGATAAATTTATGAAAATTCACCTCATCTTCAATTTTTCTAAGTGTGGTTTGGTATTTATGCTCCTCCATGAGTTCCTTGAATTCTGGGGGGATTATTTTGCATGGGGTTATGGGTGGGACTGGCCTCCTCATAAATTGGGTCTTGAATAATAGTAGAGGTAAGGATATTTTATTTTAGAATTTTTAGGCTTTTGGAAATTTACTCCAATTTGCTACTTTCATCAAGATCATGGGAGCTGGAGTGAGGAGTGGGAGTAGGGGAGTGGTTGGGGATAGATAAGGAAGGAGAGGGGTCATCAATGTTTTTTTTCAACTTTTTTATTCTTGACTAAGGGGAAAGGTCTTACAAGGGGTCAAATTTTTTTTGTAACTTTTTTATTATTGAGTGGGGGGAAGGTTCTTACTCATTTTATTCGCTATCAATTAAGATGGGGTTTTTATAATTCTACGAGGAGGTCAAGGATTTAGATGAACTTATAAGGATTATGGGAGGGATGTTTTTTTAAGTTTATTTTTATTCATTTTAAGAATGATAGGGGATATGGGATCGGAGGTATACAAAAACTTGTGAATTAGGAAAAATATAGCTTGGTGGAGAGGATATTTTTTCTTTCCCATCTTGACTTCATATATCAAGGATTCAAGAGAATGTAGGATATAAAAAGGTAGACTTAGGGGGATAAAATGTTAGAAATAATTCATAAAAGGAAAATGGAAATTATACACAGAGTATACCTTCTGTCCAAGGTCACATACCTCATTATTTATTCTACAACTCTATTGAAGGGTTTTGTGATGTGCTTTCTCAAGAATCCCCTAATGCATTCATACATTTGATCATTTTATTTCAATAATTTTTCCCTCTCTTCTTTGTAATTTTTGCTAAATTGGTGAACTTGACTTCTTCTATTTTTAGGCTTATGACTTAGGAAATGAGACCTTCAGAGATCTTAATAGAAATATTGTTGATTATGACCACATGATCTTCCCACTGATCAACAAATTTACCTGACAAATTTTTGTTGTATCTACCAATGTTAATGAAATTCATTAGCCATCAGTTTTGAGGATCTCCCAGACCTCTTATCCTTTGTGTAAAGGTTGTAAATCTTGTGGAGAGTATTACAATAGGGAAAATGAGTAACATAGTACAGAATAGTGGTGGATTTTTTCCTTTTGTCCATTTGATGGTTCTTGAAGTTACCCTAAGTCTCACATGTGAAGGTATAAAAAATCCATTCTCATGATTTTTATTAATATAGTTATATGTGAAGTGAAGCTAATTTCATAGTCGTTGGTGTGACAAACCATATCTATCTCTTGTGATGATTGAATTTCAATTATTTGTAAAAGTGTCATCCTTTTTACATACTTTTAAGGTTATCAACATCACCCTTATATTATCAAATAAGTCAACAATGTGATTACCTTCATTATAAGTATGCTAGAATTTCACCTCTTGGAAATCTTTATTGATATCTAAGGTTTCTTCTATGATGTAGTGAATAGTCCAGGTAGGTTTATTGATCTTATTGAGATAGTTTATTATGTTGAGGGAATAAACCTCGACTAATAGATTTTTAAATCCCATATCTATGGCCACTTGGATACCCTATAGGGTTGCTATAACTTCTACCTTGTGGTTAGTTTAGTGACCCATTCCTCCTTCAAATGCAACTATCAAATTTCCCTTGTCATCTCTTAAGACTCCTCCTCCACTAGACATTCCTATGTTTCCTTTAGAATCCTCATCAAAATTTAGTTTTATCCATCCTTAATTTGGAGGAATCCATTTAATCTTGATCTTGGTTTCCATTATAGATTTTGTTGTGGTGTTAGACAATGGGGTTGGAAGCCAATTTTTAGCTATGTTCTCCTCATGGTTAGATAGATATTGATCATTGTATTTTTTTGAGATTTTAAAATTTTCAATAATTAAATTGAATACTTCCTTAGAAATCCTGTTATAAATTTTAAAAGAGTCCTTGAAGATCCTATTGTTTCTTTCTTTCCACATTTCCCATATTAAGTGGGGGAATGAGAAAATCCACATTTTATTGAGATGTTTATTAGTGAAGGGAGGATCCCAAGTAGCCCACAAGTCATTTAGAGAAGCAAGATGGATCCAATGAATTTATAATTTCTGAATAAGAAGACTCTAGATCTTATGGACAAAAGGACATTGAAGGAGGATATGGGCTATAGTTTCAAAGTCAGCTTCACAAATAGCACAATGGTTGACCAATGTAAGACCCCATTTAGATATATTATCAAGGGTGAGGATATTATTTTGAATATAGATCAAAATAAAGATATTAAATTTTGGAATTAAATCCTCATCCCATATTTTAGACCATGGGAATATCTCTTGATTTGGAAGGATAATTTAGATGTATCCCGATCTCAATTTATATTATCCACAAGCATTTACAGTCTAGGCTAAGACACATTATTTGAAGAGGTTGAGAATATGAGCACTTTGGAGAAGAATATTTAGGTCTGAAATAGTTATTTCATACTTATTACTCACATTAGCAATTTGAAGATGCTTCCAATTTATTTTGTTACCTTGAATTTGAATATAGTCTGCCACTATTATGCTAAATTATCACTGTATTTCATCTCTAATTTGGTACCAAGGTTTAACATCTGATAGTGGATTATTAAGTATATAGGGAGCCTCCCAAAAACTAACATCAAATCCATTCCCTAAATACCATCTGTATCCTTGTTTGATGATATCTTTGCCTTTAACAAAAAGTTTCCAAATATAGGAACCCATAGTGAAAATATTTTCATTGAGAAAAGAGGTAGATGGTCTATGCTGTAGATATTTTGATCTGAGGATAGCTATCTAGATATTATAATCCTTTATGAACATATAAGACATATTTTTTGTAAGATACTTTCTCATAAGATCAAGTATTATGATTCCTATCCCACTTGAATTCTTAGGTAGAGTGGCTCGGTCCTAAGCTACTAGAGGGAAACATTGCTTTGTTTCTATTTTAGTCTAAAGGAAATGCTTTTGGATTTGGTCAATATATTCTTTGATACTTGAAGGCATTTTGAATAGGTATATGATATATAATGAAAGACTTTGGAGAATAATTTTAAGAAGCATAAGCTTTCCAACCTAGGATATCATTACTCCCTTCCAACCAAAAAGTTTTTTCTTAAATTATTCAATCAAAGGATTTCATAAATGTATAAGAATCTTACCAGTGAAGAGAGGCATTCCTAAATAGTTTGAAGGTAGGGTTTGATTAAACATCCCATGATTCTTGCAATTTGTTTTGTCTAAGCAAAGGACTACTGATGAAGAAGAGAGTGTTCATGTCAAAATTGATTTTATGCATAAAAGTTTCTTCATATACTTGAGAGAGTTTCTTAAGTGATTTAGATTATTTGATAGAAGCAATAGTAAGGGAAATAATATCATTAATAAATTATTGATGTAGAGAGGGAGGAATACCAACAATGAAGTTAAATCCTTTGACTAAACCTTTTCTTTGAGCTTTGAGGTGGTTCTTGCTAAGGGTGTCAATGAGCATTATGAATAGGAAGGGAGATAAGGGATCTCCTTGTTTGATTCCTTTTTTGTTATTGAAGTAACCCACAGGTGATCCATTGATTAGGATGGATAACATTTCTATGCTTATGTTATTATGAATAAGATGTTGTATATGCTTATGGAATCTATATTTTTCTATCACCTTATACAAATAATCTCAGTCATCCTTATCAAATGCCATGCTCATGTCAAGTTTAAATAACATTCCAAATTCCTTGCTTGTTTCCATAGAATTCATGGTTTCATGAACCACTGAATTCCATCCTGGATTTTTCTTTTATAGATAAAACTTCTTTGGTTGGAGTGATGATTTTTATTATTAAAGGATGAAGGCTGAGATCCAAGAATTTTTTGAATTTTTTTTAGACAAAGTTTCAAAATACTATGGGATGAAAGTCCTTAAGAGTATATGCACTAGTATTTTTGGGGACTAGAGTTAAGTAAGTATTATTAAAATCTCTTTAAATTTTCCCCATTGATAAAAATTGATCAGCAACTTGAACTAGGTTAGCCTTAATAATTTCCTAGAAATTTTAGAATAAAACTATTGGGAATCCATCGTGCCTAGGGGCCTTGTTCTTATTGAGAAGAAACACTATTGTTTTAACATCCTCTTCAAACATTATTTTAAAAATACTGGAATTGTTAGAGGCATTTATTAGAGAGGGAAAATGACGGAGAAACTCTTGAGTTTTGATCTTATTGATAATATTGTTGGCTGAAAATAAATTCTTGAAGTATCTAACAACTTCCTCTTTCTTCTGGGTGAGTTCTTGATATAAGGATCCATTTTTATGAGTGATTTTATTTATATTATTGTGGATTCTATGTTTTAAATTAGACATATGGAATGATTTCATGTTATGGTCTCCCTCATTAAGCCACATTGCTCTTGATTTGAGTCTCCATAAAGTTCCCCCATGGGCCATAAGGTTATGGGAGTTGCTTAATAAGATTTATTCTTTAGAGTAGAGCTCTTCATTCATTCCTATATTTACCACTTGTTGTTCAATATTTTTAATGTCATTCTCAACTTTCTCATTTTATTGGAAGACATTTCCAAAGATGTTATGATTCCATGTTTTGATGTTTCTTTTGACATTCTTTAGTTTTTGGGTAAGTTTGTACATGGCACTACCTTGGGTGTTTATTCCCCACCATTCTTGAATCCTTTCCTTTATCTCTGGGTGAGAAAACTAGATGTGTTTAAATTTAAAGGGAAATTTGTCATTTTTTGGAGTTATTTTCCATAATTAGAGAAATTAGATTATGATCTGATCAAATTAGAGGAGGGGTGGAGAGATAGAAATCTTGGGTCATGAGCTGGCGAGAGTCAATGCAAGCATGATTGAGATAGAATTGAATAAATTTATCCATAATATATGTTAAATTAATAAAACCCTAATATATTAATTGATATGGATGTGTAGAAATTAAAAAACATCAAAATTTAATAAGCCCTAATTTAGTGCACAAGAATGGATAAGGCAAACCCTAGGGTAAAACTAGGGTTGTTATGCAATATTTGAAGTAAGTTGGGTTTACTAAATGTTTTAACTATTTAGGAGATAGTAGTGTAAATATTAGGTTGTGAAATGGGATGAGTACAAAGGGTAAATACAAATAAATATTTCAAATAGAACTATCAAATTGATTTACCCAAAATAGTAAGTGCAATGAGGAAATCTACTTATTTGGAGAAAAATAGGCATCACTGGGTGATAGGAAGGTTGGAGTAGGTCTTGAGATTAGTTTGAAGTTTTTTCATCTTGAAAATGGAGTTGAAAATGCCTTTACATAGTAGCATATCCAAAGGAATAATAGTGCACTATGCTAGTCTCCAAGTCATAACACTAGTGTCCTTTTAGGTATAAGGGTCCTGAAACTTATGGTGATGCTGTAAGGAGGATTTAGGGTTATGTAGATGTGTTCAAGAGCTTTTGATCATACTTATACATCACTATTTGGACATTTATTCTCCAAAAACCTAATGAATACTTGCACAAAAGAAACAAAAACATAATCAAAATGTAAAAAGAAGGGTTAACTAGCGAGAAAGGTCTTGCAAAGGGTCAATTTTTTTGCAACTTTATTATTATTGACTCTGAGAAAAGTTCTTGCTCATTTTATTTTCTATCAATTAAGATGGGGTATTTGGAATTATAATAGGAATTTGAGGTTTTAGACGAACTTCTGAGGATTATGGGAGGGATGTTTTTTTTTAAGTTTAGGCTTCTTCATTTTAGGAATGATAAGGGAGATGGGATTGGAGGCATAGAAAAACTTGAGAATTAGGAAAATCATAGCTTGGTCGAGAGGATATTTTTTATTTCCCATCTTGACTTCATATATCAAGGATTAAAGAGAATGTAGGATATAAAAAGGTAGACTTAAGGGGATAAAATTTTAGAAAAAATTCAAAAAAGGCAAATGGAAATGATTCACAAGAGTATACCTTCCGTTCAAGGTCACATACCTCATTATTTATTCTACAACCCTATTGAAGGGTTTTGTGATGTGCTTTCTCAAGATTTCCCCAATGCATTCAGGCATGTGCTCATTTTATTTCAATATTTTGTCCCTCTCTTCTTTGTATTTTCTATTGAATTTGGTGAACTTGACTTCTATTTTTAGGCCTATGACTTAGGCAATGAGACCTTCAGAGATCTCAATAGAAACATTATTGATTATGATCATACAATATTCCCACTGATCAATAAATTTACCCAATAAGTGTTTGTTGTATCTACCAATGTTATTGATGAAATTCATTAGCCACCAATTTTGAGGATCTTTCAAACCTCTTATCCTTTGTGTAGAGGGGGTAAATATTATGGAGAGTATTGCAATAAGGAAAATGAGTAACATAGTAGAGAATACTGGTAGAGTTTTTCCTTTTGTATATTTGATGGTTGTTGAAGTTGCCCTGAGTCTTACATGTGAAGGATATAACAAATCCATTCTCATGATTTTTAATGATCATAGTTATATAAAAAGTGAAGCTAATTTCATAATCATTGGTGTGACAAACCATGTCTATCTCTTGTGATGATTGCATTTTAATTATTTGGAGAAGTGTCATCCTTTTATCATACTTTTAAGTTTTTTTCCATCACCCCTCTATTATCAAATAAGTCAACAAGGTGATTACCTTCATGATAGGTATGATGGAATTTCACCTCTTAGAAATATTTATTGATATCTAGGCTTTCTTTTGTGATGTAGTCAATAGCCTAGGTAGGTTTACTAATCTTATTGAGATAGTTTATTATATTAAGGGAGTCACCCTTGACTATTATCTTATTAAATCTGATATCTATGGCCATTTGAATACCCCATAGGGTTGCTAACACTTATGCCTTGTGGTTAGTTTGGTGAGCCATTCTTCCTTCAAATGAAACTATCAAATTTACCTTATCATCTCTTAGGAATCCTCCTCCACTAGACATTCTTGGGTTTATTTTAGAATCCCCATCAAAATTTAGTTTAATCCATCCTTGATTTGGAGGAATCTATTTATTCTTGCTCTTGGTTTTCATTATAGAGTCTATTGTAGTGCTAGATAATGGGGTTGGAAGCCAATTTTTAGCTATGTTATCCTCATGATTAGATATCTATTGATCATTGTATTTTTTGAGATTTTAAAGTTTTCAATAATTGAATGAATACATCCTTAGAAAACTTGTTATAAGTTTTAAAATATTCTTTGAAGATCCTATTATTTCTTTCTTTCCACATTCCCCATATTAAGTTGGGGAATGAGAAAATCAATATTTTATTAAGGTTTTTATTAGTGAAGGGAGGATCCCAAGTAGCCCACAAGTCACTTAGAAAAGCACCATGGATCCAATGAATTTGGAATTTTTAAAGAAGAAGACTCTAGATCTTATAGACAAAATGACATTAAAAGAGGATATGGGGTATACTTTAGAATTCATCCTCATAAAGAGCATAGTGGTTGACCAACACAAGACCCCATTTAGATATATTATCAATGGTGATGATATCATTTTGAAGATAGAGCTAAAGAAAGATATTGAATTTTGGAATCAAATCCTTATCCCATATTTTAGACCATGGGAAGATCTCTTGATTTGGAGGGATAATTTGAATGTATCTTGATCTCACTTCATATTCTCCATTAGGATGTGAAGTCTAGGATATGACATCTTCTTTGAAGAGGTTGGGAATATGAGCACTTTAGAGAAGAATATTGAGGTCTAAAATAATTATTTCATATTCATTACTAACATTGGTAATTTGAAGATGCTTCTAATTTATTTTGTTACCTTGAATCTGAATATAGTCTACCACCATTGTGCCAAATTGTTGTTATATTTGATCTTTGATTTCATACCAAGGTTCAACATCTAATAGTGGATGATCAAGTATCCAATGGGACTCCAAAAACCTAATATAAACTCCATTAGCTAACTACCATTTGTATCCTTTTCTGATGATATCCTTTCCTTTGACATAAAGTTTCCAAATAGAGGAACCCATAGTGAAAACATTTTCATTGAGATAACAGGTAGATGGTCTATGATGTACATATTTTTATTTGAGGATATCTCTCTATATATTAGAATCCTTTATGAATCTCTAAGCCATTTTTTTATTAAGATACTTGTTCATAATATTGAATATTCTAATTCCTAGCCCACTTAAATTCTTAGCTGGAGTGGCTTGGTCCTAAGCTACCAGGGGGAAACATTAATTTGTTTCTATTCTAGTCCAAAGGAAATGATTTTATATTTGGTCAATATATTCTATGATACTTGAGGGCATTTTTAATAGGGACATGATATATACTGGAAGACTTTGGAGAACACTTTTAAGAAGAATAAGCTTTCTAGCCTAGGATATCATTACTCCCTTTCAACCATAATTTTTTTTTCTTGAATCATTGAATCAAAGGATAATATAAATGTATAAGAATATTAATAGTGAAGAGAGGCATTCCTAAATAGTTTGAAAGTAGGGGTTTGATTAAACATCCCATAATTATTGAAATTTGTTTTATCTAAGTAAAGGACTATTGATGAAGAAGAGGGTTCTCTTGTCAAAATTAATTTTTTGCATAAAAAATTCTTCATATACTTGAAATATTTATTGAGTTATTTGGATTATTTAATAGAAGTGATAGCAAGGGAAACTATATCATCAATAAATTGTTGATGTAGAAAGGGAAGAATGCCAACATCAAAGTTAAAAATTGGGAATAAACTTTTTCTTTGAGATTTGAGGAGGTTCTTGCTAAGGGTGTCAATGATAATTATGAATAATAAGGGAGATAAGGGGTATTCTTGTTTGATTCCTCTTTTGTTTTTGAATTAACCCATAGGAAATCCTTTGACAAGGATGGAGAATATTTCTATGCTTATGTTGTTGTGAATGAGATGTTGTATATGCTTATGAAATCCATATTTTTATAGAACCTTATCTAAATAATCCCAGTCAACTCTATCAAATGCCATGCTCATGTCAAGTTTAAATATCATTCCAACTTCCTTGCTTGTTTCCATAGAATGTAGGATTTCATGAACCACTAAAATTCCATCTTGGATTTGTCTTTCATGGACAAAACTTCCTTGGTTGGGAGTGATGAGTTTTTTCATTAAAGGATGAAGGTGGAGAGATAGGATTTTTTGGAAAATTTTGTAGACAGAGTTACAAAGGCATATGGGATGAAAGTCTTTGAGAGCATATGCACTGGTATTTTTAGGGATTAGAGCTAAGTGTTATTAAAATCTCTTTAAATTTTCCTCATCGATAAAAATTCATCAGCAACTTGAACTAGGTAAACCTTAATAATTTCTTAGAAATTTTGGAAGAAATTTATTGGGAATCCATCATGCCTGGAGGCTTTATCCTTGTTGAAAATAAAAACTATTGTTTTAACATCCTCTTTAGAGATTATTTTTAACATACTAGCATTGTTAGAGGCATTGATTAGAGAGGGAACATTATGGAGAAACTCTTGGGTTTTGATCTTATTGATAAGATTGTTGGCTGAAAACAAACTCTTAGAATATCTAAAAACTTCCTCTTTCATCTAATTGAGTTCTTTCTAGAATAATCCATCTTCACGAGTGATTTTATTGATATTGTTGTCACTTCTATGTTTCAAATTAGACATATGCAAGAATTTCATGTTATGGTCTCCCTCTTTAAGCCACATTGCTCTTGATTTGAGTCTCCATAAAGTTTCCTCATGGTCCATAAGATCGAAGTTGATTAATATGATTTTTTATTTAGAGTAGAGCTATTCATTCATTCCTATATTTACCACTTGCTGTTCAATATTTTTAATTTCATTCTCAACTTTCTCCTTCTAGTGGAATATATTTGTAAAGACATTATGATTCCATTTTTTTATATTTATTTTGACATTCTTGAGTTTTTGGGCAAGTTTGTTCATGGAACTACCTTGGGTGTTTATTCCTCATCATTCTTAAATCCTTTCCTTTATCTTTAGGTGAGAGAACCACATGTGTTCAAATCTAAAGGGAATTTTTTTCATTTTTGGAGTTGTTTTTCATAATTAGATAAATTAGATTATGATCTGATCAAATTAGAGGATAGGTGGAGAGATTAAAATCTTGGGTCATGAGCTAACTAGAGTTAATGAGAACAAGTCAATGAGAGCACAATTGAGACATACCTGAATCAAGCTGTCTCTAAGATATGTTAAATTAATAAAACCCTAATATATTAATTTATATGGATGTGTAGAAATAAAAAAAATCAAAATTTAATAATCCCTAATTTAGTGCACAAGAATGGAGAAGGCAAACCCTATGGTAGAACTAGGGTTGTTATGCAATATTCTAAGTAAGTTAGGTTTACTAAATTTTTTAACTATTTAGGAGATAGTAGTGTAAATCCTAGGTTATGAAAGGGGTTGATTATAAAGGGTAAATACAAATAAATATTTCAAATAGATCTATCGAATTGATTTACCCAAAATAGTAAGTATAATGAGGAAATCTACTTATTTGGATTAAAATAGGCATCACTGGATGATAGGAAGGTTGAAGTAAGTCTGGAGATCAATTTGAAGTTCATTCATCTTGAAAATGGATTTGAAAATTCATTACATAGTGACATGGCCAAAGGAATATTAGTGCATTATTCTAGTGTCCAAGCTACCATGCTAGTGCCTTTTTAGGGATAAGGGTCTTGAAACTTATGGGGATGCTATGAGGAGGTTTTAGGATTATGTAGATGTGTTTAAGAGGTTCTGATCATTATTATACATCACTATTTTTCCATGTCTTCTCCAAAACCCTAATGAATACCTACACACATGAAAAAAAAACATAATCAAAATGCAAAAAGAAGGGTCAACTAGGGGGACAGGTCTTGTAAGGGGTCATTTTTTTTGCAAATTTTTTATTGTTGATTGGGGGGAAAGTTCTTGCTCATTTTGTTCACTATAAATTAAGATGGGGCATTTATGATTATAAGAGGAGGTTGAGGGTTTAGATGAACTTATAAGGATTATGGGAGGGATGTTTTTTTAAGTTAAGGATTCTTCATTTTAGGAATGATAGGGGATATGGAATTGGAGGCATATAAAACTTGTGAATTAGGAAAATCATAGCTTGGTGGAGAGGATCTTTTTTCTTTCCCATCTTGATAGATTGAGGATTGAGGAGAATGTAGGATATAAAAATTTATACTTAGGGCGATAAAATGTTAGAAATAATTTAGAAAAGTAAAATGAAAATGATGCATAAGAGTATACCTTTCATCCAAGGTCATATACCTCATTATTTATTCTAAAACTCTATTGAAGGGTTTTGTGATGTGCTTCTCAAAAATTCCCTAATGCATTTAGGCATCTGCTCATTTTATTTCAAGAATATATCCCTCTCTTCTTTGTAATTTTTGTTGAATTTGGTGAACTTGACTTCTTCTATTTTTAGGCCTATGACTTAGGCAATGAGACCTTCAAGGGTCTCAATAGAAACATAATTAATTATGACCACACAATATTCTCACTGATCAAAAATTTTAATCGACAAGTGTTTATTTTATTTGTGAATGTTATTGATGAAATTCATCAGCCACCAGTTTTGAGGATCTCCCAGACCTCTTATCCTTTGTGTAGAGGGTGTCAATATTGTGGAGAGTATTACAATAGGGGAATGAGTAACATAGTAGAGAATAGTGGTGGATTTTTTCCTTTTTTCCATTTGATGGTTCTTGAATATGTCCTAAGTCTCACATGTGAAGGATATATTAAATCCATTCTCATGATTTTTATTGATCATAGTTGTATACAAAGTGAAGATAATTTTATATTCATTGGTGTGACAAACCATATCTATCTCTTGTGATGGTTGCATTTCAATTATTTGGAAAAGTTTCATCTTTTTTCCATATTTTAAAGGTTGTCACTATCATCCCTCTATTATCAAATAAGTCAACAAGGTGATTACCTTCTCGATAGGTATGCTAGAATTTCACCTCTTAGAAATTTTTAATGATATCTAGGCTTTCTTTTATGATGTAGTCAATAGTCCAGGTAGATTTACTGATCTTATTGAGATAGTTTATTATGTTGAGGGAGTCACCGTTAAATAGTATCTTGTTAAATATGATATCAATGGCCACTTGGATACCCCATAAGGTTGCTAGAGCTTCTGCCTTGTGGTTATTTTGGTGACCCATTCCTCCTTCAAATGCAACTATCAAATTTCCCTTATCATCTCTTAGGACTCCTCCTCCACTAGAAATTCTTGGTTTTCCTTTAGAATCCCCATCAAAATTTAGTTTAATCCATCCTTGATTTGGAGGAATACATTTAATATTGCTCTTGGTTTCCATTATAGAGTTTGTTTTGGTGCTAGACAATGGGGTTGAAAGCTAATTTTTAGGTATATTATCCTCATGGTTAGATTGTTATTGATCATTGTATTCTTTAGAAACCTTTTTATAAGTTTTAAAATATTCCTTGAAGATCATGTTTTTTCTTTCTTTCCACACTCCCCATATTAAGTGGGGGAATGAGAAAATCCATATTTTATTGAGATGTTTATTAGTGAAGGGAGAATCCCAAGTTTCCCACAAGTCACTTAGATAATCCTAATGGATCTAATGAATTTTGAATTTATGAATAAGAAGACTCTAAATCTTATGGAAAAAATGACATTAAAGGAGGATATGGGGTATAGTTTCAAAGTTAGCCTCACAAAAAGCACAATAGTTAACCATTACAAGACCCTTTTTAAATAGATTATCAAGGGTGAGGATATTATTTTGAAGATAGAGACAAAGAAAGATATTATATTTTAGAATAAAATACTTATCCCATATTTTAGACCATGGTAAGATCTCTTGATTTGGAGGGATAATTTGGATGTATCTCGATCTCACTTCATATTCTCTACTAGGATTTGCAATCTAGGATAGGACATCTTATTTGAAGATATTAGGAATATGATCACTTTGGAGAAGAATATTGAGGTCTAAAATAATTATTTCATACTCATTACTAACATTGGAAATCTAAATATGCTTGTAATTTATTTTGTTACCTTGAATTTGAATATAGTTTGCCACCATTGTGCTGAATTATTATTGTATTCGATCTCTGATTTGGTACCAAGGTTCAACATCTGATAGTGTATGATCAAGTATCTAAGGGGCCTTACAAAAAAAAATATAAAATACATTCCCTAAATACCATCTGTATCCTTTTTTGATGATATCCTTGCCTTTGAAAAGAAGTTTCCAAATAGAGGAACCCATAGTGAAAACATTTTCATTAAGCAAAGAGGTAGATGTTCTATGTTGTAGATTTTTTATAATCTAAGGATAACTGTCCAAATATTAGAATCCTTTATGAATATCCAAGCCATATTTTTAGAAATATCATTGTTAATAATATTAAGTATTCTAATTCCTAGCCCACTTGAATTCTTAGGTAGAGTGGTTTGGTTGTAAACTACTAGGGGGAAACATTGCTTTGTTTCTATTCTAGTTCAAAGGAAATGCTTCTAAATTTGGTTAATATTTTATATGATACTTGAAGGAATTTTTAATAGGGACATGATATATACTAGAAGACTTTGGAGAATACTTTTAAGAAGCATAAGCTTTCCATCCTAGGATATCATTACTCCCTTCCAACCAGAAAGCTTTTCTTGAATCATTCAATTAGAGGATTCCATAAATTTATAACAATCTTATCAATGAAGAGAAGAATTACTAAATAGTTTGAAATTAGGGGTTTGATTGAACATCCCATGATTATTTCAATTTTTTTATCTAAGCAAAGGAATATTGATGAAAAAGAGAGTGCTCTTATCAAAATTGATTTTATGTATATAAACTTCTTTATATACTTGAAATATTTTCTTGAGTTATTTGGATTATTTGATAGAAGTGATAGCAATGGAAACAATGTCATCAATAATTTTTTGATGTAAAGAGGGAGGAATACCAACAATGAAGTTAAATCCTTTGACTAAACCTTTTATTTGAGCTTTGAGGAGGTTCTTGCTAACGGTGTCAATGAGCATTATGAATAGGAAGGGAGATAAAAAATCTCCTTATTTGATTCCTCTTTAGGTATTGAACTAACCCATGGGCCATCCATTGAATAGGATGGAGAATATTTCTATGCTTATTATATTGTGAATGAGATTTTATATATACTTATGGAATCCATATTTTTATATAACCTTATCCAAATAATCCTAGTCAACCCTATCAAATGACATGTTCATATCAAGTTTAAATATCATTCCAATTTCCTTTATTGTTTCCATAGACTGCATGGTTTCATGAACCACCATAATTCCATCCTATATTTTTCTTTCATGGACAACACTTTCTTTATTAGGAGTGATGAGTTTCTCATTAAAGGGTGAAGGCAAAAAGCTAGGAGTTTTTTGAAAAATGTAGATAGAGTTACAAAGGCTTATGGGATGAAATTATTTGAGAGTATATGCACTGGTATTTTTGGGGACCAATCTAAGTAAGTGTTATTAAAATCTCTTTAAATTTTCCCTGTTGATGAAATTCATTAACTTAAACTAGGTCAGCCTAATTTCTTAGAAATTTTGGAAGAAATCTATTGGGAATCCATTATGCCTGAAGGCCTTGTCCTTGTTGAGAAGAAACACTATTGTTTTAAAATCCTCTTTAGAGATTATTTTTAAAATACTAACATTTATTAAAGAATTAAAAATATGGAGAAACACTTGCATTTTTATCTTATTTATAAGATTGTTGGTTGCAAACAAATTCTTGAAGTATCTAATAATTGCCTCTTTCATCTGGGTGAGTTCTTGATAGAACAATCCATATTCATGAGTGATTTTATTAACATTATTATGGCTTATATGTTTTAAATTAGACATATTTAATAATTTCATGTTATGGTCTCCTTCTTTAAGCCACATTGTTCTTGATTTGAGTCTCCATAAAGTTTTCTCGCAAGCTATAAGGTTATGGGAGTTAATAGGATTTTTTCTCTAGAGTAGAGCTATTAATTCATTCCTATATTTTCCACTTACTATTAAATATTTTAAAAGTCATTATCAAATTTATCCTTCTAGTAGAAGATATTTCCAAAGATGTTATGATTCCATGTTTTGATATTTCTCTTGACATTCTTGAGTTTTTGGGCATGTTTGTTCATGGTACTACCTTGGGTGTTTATTCCCCACCATTCTTGAATCCTTTCCTTTATCTTTGGGTGAGAGAATATTATGTGTTCAAATTTAAAGGGAAATTTTTAATTTTTGGAATTATTTTCCATAATTAGAGCAATTAGATTATGTTTAGATCAAATTAGAGGAAGTGTGGAGAGATTTAAATCTTGGGTCATGAGATAGATAGAGTCAATTAGAGCATAGTAAAGACAAACTTGAATCAATCTGTCTCTAAGATAAGTTAAATTAATAAAACCCTAATATATTAATTGATATGGATGTGCAAAAATAAAAAAATCAAAATTTAATAAGCCCTAATTTAGTGCACAAGAATAGAGAAGGTAAACCCTAGGGTAGAACTAGGGTTGTTATGAAATATTTGAATTAAGTTGGGTTTACTATATATTTTAATTATTTAGGAGATATTAGTGTAAATACTAGGTTGTGAAAGGGGATGAGTAAAAATGGTAAATGCATATACATAGTTTAAATAGATCTATCAAATTGATTTACCCAAAATAGTAAGTGCAATGAGGAAATCTACTTATTTGGAGTAAAATAGGAATCACTAGATGATATGAAGGTTGGAGTAGGTCTAGATATCAGTTTGGGGTTCATTCATCTTGAAAATGGAATTGAAAATGCCTTTACATAGTAGCATGGCCAAAGGAATAGTAATACACCATGCTATTTTCCAAGCCACCATGTTAGTGTCCTTTCAGGAATAAGGGTCCTGAAACTTATGAGGATGTTATGAGAAGGTTTTAGGGTTATGTAGATGTGTTCAGGAGCTTCTAATAATTATTATACATCACTATTTAGCCATGTCTTCTCCAAAAACGTAATGACTACCTACACACACAAAACAAAAACATAATCAAAATATAAAAAAAGGGAAAAGATGGGTTGTGGGATGTTATGATTGCATGGGATAGAACCCTTGTTATCCTAGCCACTACCTACATTAACCCTAATGATAGTAGTCTCAGATCACATGTAGTTCTCCCTTAGGGAACATGCATAATAAATGTATATGGAATGTTATAATGACTTTCACTTAGGCCCTTATTTCATCAATCATTTATGTCTATATGTGTTTCTGAGTAATATGCAAAGTGATGAAATATACTATTAACCATTTTTTAAGTATTTATGTGCCAAAGTAGTAAGTGCTAGATGTAAAATACCTTTGAGGCTCCTTATATACAAGGAAGTTAATTGGACTATGAGATGCTTGTTCACTGAATGATAAGGTAAAAAAATATCAAATCATAAGAAGAGACTTAGAGAAGGTTAAGGACCTATGAGAAGTTAAAAAAGTGACTATTGGACACTGGTACTGAGGTCGACACTAGCCCACTATGCTAGTTTCTAAGACAATGCTTGTGTATTAAGACTAAAAATTAGAGTATATACTATGGAAAATAGGCTCAAGATACCTTATGACTGGGATAACATGATATAGGACCATTGGAGGTGAAACAAATATGATAAATAAGTCATTAAAAAGATCAAAAGACCAAAATGACCATGTGAACAAGACTCACATTCGTCATTAAGACCATCCCATGAAAGAGCAATAAAAGACATAGAAATTATGTTTGATTTACCAAATTATGGTGTGTACATGGCACACTTGAGAGGAGTGTATCACCCAGGGAAGTTACTCTCATTTTACCATTCAAAATAGGGTTAAAGGGCTACATGCACAATTTTACCTCTATAGTTCTCTAAAACATTGGGCTGAAACTAATCAATGAAAGTGCAAGTATATTTGAGATTCCACATAATAATTCAAACCCATTACCCTTATACCTTGTTTTTTTTTTATTGTATTGTATTCATAGTCATTAGCATCACTTGATTTGTATTGTATTATATTCATAATGGTATCAAGGAATCAATATTTATTTCATATGTTACATAGGATTATGGAATTCATGTTTGTATCTTGTATTCCATTTCAACATGTTATTCATTATGTTAGATCATGGATAAAAAATAAATAAAATCAAGAGAATAAAATGTATAATATAGACACTAAAGTATTTTACATTCTTATTATTATAATATTACATCCTCTAATAATTATCTCAACCAATAATTATCATAACAAGAGAATTCTATCATAATTTAGGGGTGAGTGTGCATGAATATTTCACACAATATTGAACAAAGTGGTCTTGGGTATAAATAAGAGTCTACTTCTTATGGATAGAATCAAGGTAAACCATCTCTCGAGGTCATACCCATTATTAATAACTATTATCATAATATATAATATAAATTACTTCTTATCCCAACTAGACACCAAATAACATGTGAACAACCTTTTGTGCCTCCTCATCCTTTACCTCAACCTAATTATATTAGTCAGTTTATTCTTATTATTTATCTGAGGCTTATATTAGATCACCATGTCCATGTTATTCAAACTAGAAGATGACAACCACATTTACCTACCCAACCCAACCCTAATACTCACAATGTTCCTCCACATCCTCAAAGGTAAGGTTCTCAACCTAAGTGGTATGAGATCATTGATGAAATGCATAATAATTTGGCTAAAATTTATATTCTATAGATTTTGAAGAAAGAAACAAATTACAAGGATATCTTATATGCCATGTTGTGAGATACTACTATTCCTATGTATACACAACCTAATTCATTTTCTTCTATTATGAACATATTCAAAGATATTGAAAATAATATTAATTTTGATAAACAATATGTGCCTCACAAGCATATCATTATACAAAATATTTCATTATTTATTCAATTTTAAATACAAGAAAAACTAGTCGAGTGTGCATTAATTGATAATGGTTTTAGTATAAATATTTACAACTATGACTTCATACTATAATTGGATTTCAATAAGGATAGTGTAGATTATATTTATGGATTACATAGTATCTCATTCTTATACACTTTATAACCTCAGACCTTGGTTGTTCCTCTCAATTTTGGACCTTTCTCATTTTCACAAGTCTTGCATCTAATCTATCTTATGCCCCTTGGCCTATCTCTTAGTTTGACTAGTCTTATGTTGATGACCCACACCTTATATCTTACCAAAAATTCTTAAATGATAATTATCTTTCAATCTTACAAATTTTGAGCATGTACCTACTTTCCTACTCTATGGACACTAACGTTTGGGATAGACATTTGTGTCCTAACTTGACATAAGTGTCAAGTGCCCTAAAGTCATCTATTTTTCAAATTAAAAATGTATCCTAATGGCTGGACTAAGTGATTTAATTTGAGTTAATGTTCTAAAGGGATTGATATAAATACAAGATCAACCCTCATTCATTCCTCACCTAGCATAAACCTAAAAAAAATCAAGAGAGACCAAGGAAACTTATCAAAAGTACTCTATCAAGCTTTCAATTAAACAAAGCTTCCCTATTCCCATATTAGTCATAGGAACAACACATATATAGGTTTGAAGTACTAAAGGATAAGCCCAGTAACTATATTTTATAATTTATAAGCTAGGTCACTATTGTACTTGCTTATCACATATTACATGATTCAAATATAAGCCAACACATAAGGGAGAACTACATAAATTTGAGGCCCTCTTCAGAGTACTATCTATGCAGGTAAAACTCAATAATAAAGGGGTTTTAAGGGTCATATTGACAATATGGTCTAGCTAACCCATTTTCCTCCAATATCACTATGAAGATGAATAACTAGGGTTTTGGAAACTCATGAGGAGAGATAATCCTCGACCCATATTTGAATGCACTAGAGCAAAAGCAAAGCAAAACCCACAAGCATAAAATTTATTTCATCCTTTTCCAATAGGTATTCTATACAAGAAACTTTCATCAAACCCAAATAGTAGTATCGATGCAACCATCACAGGTTGACATTAATGTGCAGAGCATTAGAAGCATCAAACCTAGAATCTGATGACTATTCCATAATCATCTTTTAGTCTAATTTCTACTTTTTCTAGATCTAACACCATTTTATCTTCATAAACAACTAAGTATATTACATATTTATCATATCCATACATAGCTTAATTACACATTTTATATTTAGCCTATTCTTAACATAATAAATTTAGTGTATGTTAATATCTAAGTTTAACACCCAATTGAACTTTTTTAGATTTGATTATCACCCTTGTGCATTATCATTTATATATTCTTAACCCTATATACTCCAAAGTTGGGATGCTCATCCATTTTAGGGTTAAATAGTTGGTGAACCTAATATTTGAACATCATTTCTACCTAAGCATACCCTATATGATGCTTATTAATTCTTTTGTCCTAATATTTATTTAATTCATATCTCTTATCATGAATGATATTGATTTTTTTGATGACTTATGATTATGAAACTCTCCAACTTTCTATCAAATACGGTGTAAAAATTTATTACTCTTGTATCTTTCTAACTTCTAAATTATCTAACCTCAAAGCCTTGAATTATGGTAGCTACTATCCCTTTAATTAGGTGCATGCTCCCACCATTTCAAGAGATGAGTTGAGACATATTAAGGAATATAAAAATACTTTTCCCATACTTTCTACACCACCATCATATGATTTTAGTCTTTGATATTTATAAATATATAGATAAAAAAGCCAAGGATTGGGAAAACATGAGCAAGGTACAACTCAACCTATTATTCCTAAAAATAATACATCTCAAAAAGGCTTAAGATTTTTATAAAATTACATGAGGCACCAAAAATGAAAGTCATGTAAGCATTCCCTTCATGCAAATTTTACCACAAAATTGGGTACATATGACCAAGAGGATCCTTTATTTGATCACCAAAAATTTAGACAAATGCATCAAGAAATTATAGAATATTTAGAAATAACTTATAAGGGGGATATTCCTTCAAGAAATTTAATTCACACCCCCATAATTACTATATTCATAGACAATATCCCTTAACAAAGATGATGGTTCCATAACATATTAATTAGAAACAAATTATATACCAATAAAGGGACCTTTACCAAAGATTGTTCAAGCTCAAGTTGTTATACCCAAAGTTTAAAGATCCCATACCACTACCAAATTACCCCACTTTTAGTGATAATAAACTTGAACTTGTTATACGTGAGGATGATGATAATCATATGCCTACATTCAATAAAGGTGGTGGGTTGAAATCAATGATAACACCTATGAAAAATACCACTATTCACTTGGAATATATTATGTCTCTGTTAAACACTATTGGGGATATTCAAAAGTAGGTTTCTATAATTCAAATGCAAATGAATTTTCATAATAATAATGCACATATAACCTCATTCAATAATCAACCTATTTAAGAATGTATACTTGGATATCCTTATCCACAAGGTTTTTAGCTACCATATTTAACTCTTTTTGAAACACATAAATATTCATTTGAGCACATAATTGTTAGCTATCCAAATAGTACCCTGCTTGAAGGCTTGACAGATTTGGCTCTGAAACCTTCACACTTGGACTAACATTGGAATGATCTAAGGTGTGGGATACCTAAAATCAGACTAGACCTCTAAATTTTTGTGAGGATAGTTCCTCTGATGTATCACTTTGCACTACTTACTAAACTAATAGAATAGGCTTAATTCAAGGCACTAACCAGCCACTTATATCCACTAGAAGTTTAGCCAAAAGACATCAAACACTAAACATGACCTATATAATCCGACAAACTAGTAGCTAGGTGAGAATTAGTCCTTGAAAAGGGAAAAATTTATACCACATATGAAAATAAAATTGATATTACACACTATACCAAAATAATGGAATCTGAAATAATCATTTTATTTATCTAAAAAGGTTTAAAAACTCAATCTTGGCAGAGTCTCATCATTGCAAGAGAGGGATGGATCCTAAAAAATAGCTAAAAAACCTACATATATAAAAAAACCTACATATATATAAAATAACATAGAGAAATACAAGGTTGGCATTATAAAAATAAGAGGAGATCAATTCCATATGATCTCTAGTCTAATTTTAATTATAAAATGATAACAAAGTCTTGAATCAATATCCTTTGGTCTCCTTGCCTTGCATGAAGCTCTTCTTTAGTGTTGGAAAAGTGATGGGCCCATTTTGAGAAGTCAATATCCTTACTTGCATGATGATATGCCAACTTGGATGACTTAAATCAATATTGAAGCTAAGTTTGAAGTATTTGAAAGCCTTCATATACATGAAAACAAAGGAAGATGCATGATCTTGTCAATTAGTCAACTAAAGCTCAAGATTGGTTTACTTCAATAAGTTACACCTTGCATGAAACTATTATTTTAAGGATAAATCTGTGCATTAAAATCTATGTTAATATCATATATGAAGCATGTAAAATCCATGTAAGTGCCTTTGATATCCATCTAATGCCAAATTCAAACTTGACTATTTAACCAATTAGGCCTATCAGGCTAAATAGGCCTAATAGCCTATCTATATACTTGGAACCCATGTAAAATACAATTATATACCAAGAAACATGAAAAAAAAATGGTATTAGACTTGGAACAACTTTTCTCATCACAATATATGTGATTTTGATGAGAAAACTTTTGTCATTCAGTTAAGAGGGTTGAATAGGCCCACTTTGCTCTCTTTTTCTACAGACTAGCCATTTTGATTGAGCTAGTAGGGGAAATTTTAGGAATATTAATTAACAAATAAATATTTTATTATGAATAACAAGTCTCAAGCTTCAAACTCCATTGATTGAATCCCATTGAACTGCCCTATACTTTATTTCCCATGCTTTTTCTATAAAACACATGATTTATGCCTTGATCCATACAAATGCATATGTCAAATTGGAATTTATGGAATCCTCTCTGAGTTTAATTTATGTTTTAAGAGTTTTAATTTTTATCCATGGTGATTTGATGGCAATAAAATTGACTTTTTACAAAACTAATTTTTTGAGGGTTTAGGAGGGTTTTAAAAGTGAATCTTCAAAATGATGATTCATGAAGTATAGAAATTAAAATAAAAAATATTTAAATTTATAAGTATAAAATTGACCTACCTAATATATTTTAAAATATTGGGTTCCCATGTAAAATATATGATAAGTTACTATGTAGAGGAAAATTGCCTGTAGGGTTTTATTTGCATTCTGGGCTACCTACGCTCTTAGAGATTGTTCATAAAGCAAAGACCATAAAATTTTAATTAATTATAATTTAATAAGGGTAAAAAAACATACTAATATAATTCAACCAAATTCCTCACATGGTGAAATACACGAGCATTTGAATAGGAGGCTTAAAAGGGTGTTTTTAACTGTAAAAAATGAAATTATTCACCAAGATGAAAATAAATCTTCCAGTGATTATAAATGACTTAAAAAATACTTATGGGGTATTTAAAATTCTATCAAAACAATAATAAATCATATTTTTGCTTTAAAAGTCAAAAGTTCCTTTTTGGCCTATATGCTTTCTTGCTTGGAAAACCTAATATGAGTATGGTTTGCATATTATTTGGAGTTTTAAAACTATTTAAAGGTATTATTATGATGCAAAAACATCATAAAATTCTTTTTAAACTCTCATATAGGCTTATCAACCTCTATGGCACCTCAAAACACTACCTATTCCAATGGTGACCTCAAATAGACATGCTGATGACTATGAAAAAATAATGAGTAACTCAACTAATAAAATGAAATTTAAAATTTTATGGATAATTATTCAAGTAATTATGATGATACACACCAAATTTTGGGTCAAAAATCCACCTTTAGATGCCAAAAACTTCAAATTTCCTTCAAATTTGCCTCCTTTGCATGGACTGTGGCATACTTGACTGTATTTTCAAGATTTTTAGAGATTATTTCATAGTTTTTAGATTTTATATACATATAAATCATATTAAATTATCTAAAATCACCCTTAAAATTCTTTAAAACATCCTTTCTTCTTCTTTCTAACATGCTTTGAGCCCAAAACAAGGCATTCTTGACCTTATAGAGTCAATTTTTGTATAATGGTTGTGTTATATCATCCTTAATTAATATTTATTAATGAATTTGTGAAATTTAAAAATTATTTGAGAATGGTACTTCCACCTGAAACTTCTTAAGTAATTTCATAATTTTTCTTGACTTGAAAAGATGATCTTTAGCTCCTTGAGCTTATGGCCTAGGACTGTGTTTTAGGCATATATGTAGGTGTACTATCAAGGTGATACCTATAGTTTGAGGTGTTTGATATGTGAGACATATTATATTCCTTTAAATAATTTTTAAACTTGACATTTATCTTAGTTTGACCCTTGTAGTATAATTGGATCACAAGATCCCATTATGATTATTAGGCCTGTGCCCTGCTTGCATAAGGCTATATGGTTTCATCTTTAGTGTCCCTTGATGACTATATGATGGTATTATTGTTTAGAGATATTAAAACCCTCCATGAATGATGACCATCCTCCAAATTTCAAAACATTTCTAAGAGTTTAAAACCCTTGATGAGTATTTCAAAGTACCAATTCCCTTCTTGGTCGTATGCTTTATTCTTCATGTTTGTACGAACAAGGTTATGAAAATATGGTGAAATGACCACATGAGATAATTAGTTGAGTTTATCCATGTGACTATGACATCACATGACTTGAATCCTTCTTGACATGATTAACACTCTTGATAAAGTCTTCAAATTCTAAAATCACTACTTGATTGTAGGTCCTCCTTTTATAAGCTAACTGTAGGTGAATTTTGAAAACCCTTTTAGGCCCCTTATATATGCTTGAAAGTGTCCATTTCTCCTTGAAACTTCATGAGATTACCAATATTAAATTTTTTATATATCCTTGATGATCAACTATTCCTTGTGCCTTTTTGGTCTAAACTTCTTAAGGATTAGGCTTTCCTTTACTATGCTACAGGCCTGTAGGGCATCAATTTGGCACAGTAGGTTGCTAATGCTAGACTTCTCTTAGTGTATAAAACAAAAGGTACATATTTTTCCTCATTCCTTGGTGTTCAGTTCATAGATCATCAATGACCTTATTTGAAAAGGTCAAAAGCCTTGAACGTACAGCTAAGCACCAATTTCCTCCCTATGATAACTATAGGTTCTCTTTGGCTATAGGTGAGTATTTTGAAGTGACACTTACCCTTTTATTTCTTTATAAAAATTAATGAGGTAAGTTTTATTAATTATACTATTATTTTTACCCATTATGCTCTTCATATACTTTGGAAAGTAACCTTGGTGACTAAACACCCTCACTAGTATAGGCCTGTAGGGTTCTATTTTGTCCTTGTACATAGAATGCATGGATTAGAGCAATGTTATTTCTATGTTTGTAAGCCTTAAAAAAAAAAAAATTGGTGTCCTTATAACCTCATAACATGCTTCTTAACAATACTCACACACCATTGAGGATTGTTGTCCTTGAGCTCCACTACTTGAATGTAGATGATTATCCTGGCTAGATGTAGGTGTCCATCATTCACTGTTGGAACCCTTTTGATGGCTCATCATGTTATTTTAAAACTTGAATTATCCCTTTGATTTTATCAATATGCTAAATACAACTTAAACATCTTATTCATAAACCTTTTCTTGTAGTACTTGATTGTATCCTTTCATGATGGTATAGACTATGATAATACTTAAGGTCTTAGATAGCTTCATGGTAGGTGGAAAGGATATTTAGGAGTCCCTTCTTTGTTATGATTGATGCTAAATCCTTCAATGCACTTGGTAGTGCTTTAGGCTTCACTATAAACTTTAAATATCTAAGTCTTCATCACTGTAGGCAGTGATGCAAAGAGTAGGCTTTTATGGCCTTTTAAGTATATCTTAGCCTTGTTTAGGCCTTTAAGATCCCCCCTTTGAGTATTGAGTTGAGGTCTATATTTACAATATTTAACAATGGATATGATGGTCATAACTTCATAAAATCATTTAAATCATATAAAATGATTGTTATAGCCCTCAACATGGACCTATAGGTGTGAATGGATGTTTGTAAATAAGGTCTCATGGCCCATATCCCCTTTTTTCATACTAAATATGACCTTCATTCCTTTTGCCTTCTCATGATATTGAGCTTTGTTGTGCATAAAATTTAAGGTATCTATAATGTTTCTTTCCTCTTTTTAGCCTCATAACCAAAACCTGACTGTAGTATATTACTATAAATCATTATTCATGATTACAACTTGATGCTTGATTGGCCTACAAACTACTTTTTCCATGCTTACTTTTGATGGTTCAACCAACCTTTGCTATTTGATAATGAAACTAGGTGATGGATATGGGTGAGGGTGGTAGAGATGAAAGATGAGGGAAATTTATGAAAGGAGGGTGAAAATGGAACAAGAACACAATGGTAAGGCTTTGTATGACAATGAGATGGGGATGAATGGGATGGTGGTGGGAAAAGAGAACCTAGAAGCATGCTAAAACAAAGGTAAAAGTTGTATGCAACCATGAACATATGATCATCATTCCACCTAACTTTTGAGTCCATTGGAGGAGGGAAATAGATTTAAATTGAATCATATTTTTCTCTAAAAAACCTTAAAATATGTAAAATTCCTTAAAGAATGCTAAACTAGGCCCCTTTAGGCACCTTGAGAGCATAAAGATGGGCTAAGAAATATATATTTTGGTGGATTTATTGATAAAACATACTTTAAAACATGAAAAAAATGATTCAAACCCTTAAAAACATGAATTCAAGAAAAAATGAGGTTGCTTCCTTCTTTCATAACCATATAGCTTCTCTTTACAAGCATGCTATACTATAGATTTGACTGGCTATGTTTTCCTACTCTGTTGAACCTTTAAATTCATGAATAACAGATGAAATATGCCATGGAGATGTATTTTAAGTCCTCAATATTCATAAATAACTTGAATTTTCTTGAAACTCTACCCAGGTGAGGAGAAATTGAAGAAAATTGGTTGCATTTCTGGTTGCAAGGCTACAAAAAATTATCTAATTTCAACTAGATGGTTCATGATCCTAGATAATCCAATTTAATAATAAATTTATTAATCAATAATCCCTATGAATCTAGTTTATTCATCTCAAAATTTATATCTATCATCTCCTCTAGCAGATTGTTCCATTAGAAAACTTGTAAGCAGGACTCTTTGTGCAAAGAAAGAAAGTGTTTGTAGAAGAATGGTTTTGGGCTTGTGCTAAATAAAATTGATATGAAAATCATGATAAATCTTCACCATGTTATATTTTTAAAATTCCATGCCTTGTATGTATGGAATCCATATGAAATCCATACTTTTCTTGTAAAATGAAGGAAAAAGGGTTTTTTTTTGCCTTTTAAAAGAAAACCAGATTTCTCCATCACTTGAAATAGAAGATTTTAGAAGGAATACATGAAAAATATAATTTTAAACCTTTTTTGATGTTTTAAATGGGCAAATTGGCACGTGTGGGGTGACTTGGGGGACTTCTTTGGTTTAAAAGCATATTAAATCACTTTTTCAAGATTTGAAACTTTAAGAAAGGGCAACATTATTAATTTTGAACCTATTTAAAAGCCTTTTGAAATAATTAATAACCCATTTTATTCTATTTTGATATTTTTTGACCAAAATTTACTCATTTAGGCTACAACTTATTGGTTTGACTAACTACAGAGGGATATTGACTAGTTTTTTTGAAAGTTTCATGTTATAAGGGTAGTAATTTGGCCTTGACAGGTCAAATTACTAACAATTATAGTGACTCTCAAGGGTTGACTAGCTTGCTAGTCAAAATAACTAATTGGATTCCATTGGAAAATAAACTCTTTTTGGATTTTTAATACGTTTTTTGACCATAACACAACAAGATCAAAGGAGAAAAACAACTAAACTAGAAAGCAGTGACAACTAACCTATAGAAAATAGGAAAACATAACAAAAAGGGAAGAAAATTATTACTTGTATACTCACTTATTCATAAATAAAGCCTATAAAAACTAAATTGAATTAAGATACTTTCCTCCAAGATCAAATGGAAAGCTATTTGATGCACCATGGAAACTTGAAATGTATTTTCTATCTCTTGATAACTCTCTTCTATAACCAAAAACAATTGGATGCTCATATCTTCTTGATGATGCATATAGAATTCTAACCTCTAATCTCAAGTAAACTAATTAAAGATATGGATCCAAAACCTAATCATCATGCTTCTAGATCTATTTACTTTTCAATAACATCTTCAATTCTTCATCTTTTATAAATTGTTGATCATGATCATGTAGACCAATTGGTTGTATATCATTTGTCATATCTTCAAAGCTAACCTCTAATAGAGATGGATCTGATCTTGTGACTTCTTGAGGCCATTTGTGTTCAAACTTAGCTTCCAAAAGTAGAAAACCATCTGAAAATGATGAGAGAATTTGATAACCATGCTTGAGATACTCAAATATGTCATCTCTTGAGAAAATAATTACTTCTTGCTTGATGATAACACTCCTCTCAACCTACACTGAGCTACATTCAAGTAAAGAATAAACTAAATAAAATATGTCAAAAAAATATAAAGACTTTTTCCCATGAATTTGAAGTATAATTAGAACTTCATTGTGATCATAAGTCTAAAATTTATCTTCAACTTCTTATGCTAATTGACACTTTTTTTTGTCACTTCTACAAGATCTTATTCTCCATGATGGATGGTAGCCATTTTTAGGTCAATGAGTCCACTAAAAACACCTTAAACTTATATAATTGGAGTGTATTCCTATTGGATTTCATCTTTTACTCTCATCTGATCTTCAATCATAGTAACAAGTTCTTTGACTTCATCAATTTCTTGTACAACTTGTATGATTGGATCAATCTTTTCATTGACACCGAGTGTATCTATAATGATGTCTTCCTTATGATCATGTAATATTATTTCATCTTCATCTACCTTAGCTGCAATTTCTTCAATTGCCTCAAAAAATATAGGCTCCTTCTCTAAGATAGGCACGGTAGATCCCTAAAAATATTCAATAAGATGAGAGAGATCCAATGGTTATGCCATAGATACCTAATTTTTCTCTTACTCTTGAGGATGCTGTACCTGAACAAATATCACCTCCTCAATCTATTGTAATATCTTTTTAATTGATTTCCATGAAGGAAAGGACTTTGGCTTCTGAGGAGAAATGAGTGGAGGATGAATGATCTCTGGCTTGCTCTTGAACTCAACATCTTAAAGCATGCTTGAATGTTCTTCTTTCCCTCTAGACTATTATATCTGATTTCAAGTCATGAACTTGAGTTTATGAACATCTATTTATGGACTTATGGTAGACATGGATGTGAAAGAAGGAATATATTGTGGTGTTGACTTTGCAACTACCATTGAATATTAGAGATGTTGATTTGCAAGCTCGATTTTCTTGGCTAGATTAGCCTCAAAATCATTAACTAAATCACTAGATATTTTTTCCTAAAAACTTGAATATGTAGGCTCCTATATTATCTCAAAAATCTAAAAATTAGACTTCTCATAACAAAATTCTTCAAATTTTTGAGACCTCTCTTAGATAGACTTCCAGGTAGGAAAGCTAGTCAAGGCTTGGTTTAACTCCCAAGGGCTATGATAAACATTAGTTTTTTGATCATAAAGAGAAAAAGAAAGCTATATGGGAACATAATTCTATAAATTATGATTGTGGGGTTTATTATAAACCAATAAACTCTCTTCAATGCTTACTATTAGACCACCAATGTCTAAAATATCGGAGCTAGACTTTGAATGACCTTGCCTTATGAAATTTTCACATACCTCTTTATCCCACTGCAAATTTGCTCTCATACTCTAAATTTCATACTTGGAAATATATTAAATATATCTCTTTCTAGTGTCTATACTTATCATCTCTTTATCATATCCAAATAGAGTTTTCTTGAAGCTTGAGATGGATTGATTTGGGACTTGATTGGGTTGATCAGGAGGATAAAAAGACTCATGAGAGTGGTTATAAGACTGGTATAAGATTTTCTCCTTGCCTTGCATAAAGCTCTTCTTTGGTGTTGGAAAAGAGGTGGGCCCATTGTGACAAGTTAAGATCCTTAATTTCATGATGCTATGCTAACTTAGATGAATTAACTCAAGATTGAAGCTGAGTTGGAAGTATTTGAAATCCCCTTTGATAGGCATCCAATGCCAAATTCAAACTTGACTATTTTACTAATTAGGCCTATTAGGCTAAATAGGCCTAAGAGCCTATCTGTACACTTGGAATCCATGGAACCTACAATGATATATCAATAAACTTTAAAAAACAATGGTATTAATCCTAGAACAAATTTTATCATCACAAGATATGTTATTTTGATGAGAAAACTCTCACCATTCAGTCAACAAGGTTGACTAGGCCCACTTTTCTCCCTTTTTCTAAAGATTGACAATTTTTATTTAGCTAATTGGGGGAATTTTAGGAATATTTATAACCAAATAAATATTTTAGTATGAATAAAAATTCTTAGGCTTCAAACTCTATTGATTGGATCTCATTGAACTACCCTGTACTTCATTTCCCATGCTTTTTTCCAAAAAAAACATGATTTCTACCCTGATCCTATAAAGATACATATGTAAAATTGGAATTTATGGAATCCTCTCTAAGTTTTATTTATGTTTTAATATTTTTTATATTTATCCATGGGGATTTGATGGCAATAAAATCAACTTTTTACAAAACTAGTTTTTTGAGTGTTTGGGAGGGTTTTAAAGCCAAATATTTAAAATGATTATTCATGAATTATAGAACTAAAAATAATAAAATATTTAAATTTATGTGTATCAAATTTACCCCCATAACACCCCTAAAAATATTGGGTTCCCATGTAATAGATATGCAAAGTTATTAAGTAGAGGAAAACTACCTATAGGGTTTTACTTACATTTTGGGCTATCTACGCTCTTAGAAACTGTTCGTAAATTAAATCCCATAAAATTAACTCAATTTTTCATGAATTATAATTTCATATGGGTACCCAAAACATACTAATATAATTTATCCAAATTACTCACATGGTGAAAGACACAAGCATCTAAACATGAGGCTTATAAGGGTGTCTAGAACTATAAAAAATGAAATTATTCACCAAGATGAAAATAAATATTATTTTTATTCTAAATTACCTAAAAAATTATTATGGGTTGTTTACCATGCTATCAAAACACTTTGAAAGCATCTTTTTTTCTTGAAAATTCAAAAATGCCTTTTTGGCCTATGTGTTTGCTTGCGTAGAAAACCCTGTATGATCATTGTTTACATATGATTTTGAGGTTTTAAACTCTTTAAATGTCTTATGATGATGTAAAAACATCATAACATTCTTTTAAAACTCTCACCTAGGCTTATCAACCTCCGTGACATAACTCAAAACACTACTTGTTCCAATGGTGACTTCAAATAGACATGTTGATGATTGTGTCAAAATAATGAGTACCTACACTCAAAAAATGAAATTTAAATTTGTATATATTATTATTCAAGTCATTATTATGCTAAAAACCAAATTTGGGGTCAAAAATCCACCTATAGAATCCAAAATATTTAAATTTCCTTCAAATTTACCTCCTTTGCATTGATTGTGGCATACTTGACTGTATTTTCATGAATTTTGGAGATTATTTCATGTTTTTTATATGTTATATGGATCAAAATAATCTTAAATTATCTCAAAATACCTTTAAAATTATTTAAAACATCATATCCTCTTCTTTCTAGCATACTTTGACCCCAAAACAAGGCTTTCTTGACCTTATAGAGTTAATTTTTATACAATGACTGTGTACTATCATCCTTAATTAATATTTATTGATGTCCTTGTGACTTTGAAAAATTATTTTAGAATTATACTTCCACCTAAAAATACCTAATTCATTTCATAAACTCACTTGACTTAAAAAGATGATCTTTTACTCCTTGATCTTATAGCCTAAGACTGTGTTTTAGGCATAGTTGTAGGTGTACTATCAAGGTGATACTTATAGTTTGAGGTGTTTGATATGTGAGCCATATTATATTATTTTAAATCATTTAGAAACTTTACATTAATCATATTTTGAACCTTGAGCACAATTAGATCACAAGACCCCATTATGATTATTAGGCCCGTGCCCTACTTACATAAGGTTGTAGGGTTTCATCTTTAGTGTCCCTTGATGACTGCATGATGGTATTATTATTTAGAGATATTAAAACCCTCCATTAATGATTACCATCCTAAAAACCTCAAAACCTTGTTAAGATTTCAAAACCCTTGATGAGTGCTTCAAAGTACCAATTCCCTTCTTGGTTATATGCTTTATTCTTCATGTTTGTATAGATAAGGTTGTATTAAGATGGTGAAATGACCACATGAGATAATTAATTGAGTTGATCCATGTCACTATGAAATCCCATGACTTTCACCCTTCTTTACATGATCAACACTCTTGATAAGGTCTTCAAATTCCAAAATCACTACTTGACTGTAGGTCCTCCTTTTGTAAGCTAAATGTAGGTGAATTTTGAAAACCCTTTTAGGCCCCTTATAGATGCCTAAAAGTTTCCATTTATCCTTTAAACTTCATGATATTAATAGTCTTAAAATGTTTATATATTCTTGATTATCAACTAGTCCTTGTGCCTTTTTTGTCTATACTTCTTAAGGATTAGGCTTTCCTTTACTATGTTACAGGTTTGTGGGCATTAAGTTAGCATAATAGGTTGCTAATGCTAGCCTTATCTTAGTGTATAAAACACAAGGTACATGTTTGTCCTCATTCCATGGTGTTCATTTCATAAATAATCAATGACCTTATTTGAAAAGGTCAAAAGCCTTGAATGTACACCTGATAACCAATTTCTTCCCTATGGTAGTTGTAGGCTCTCTTTGGCTATAGGTCTCCAATTGATAATTGGTTATAAGTGAGTATTTTGAAGTGAAAATTACCCTTTTTTTTATTTTTTACACTTAATGAGATAATTTTTATTCATTTTAATTTACTTTTATCCTTTATGCTCTTTATAAACTTTGGAAAGTACCCTTAGTGACTAAACACCCTCACTAGTACAGGCCTATAGGGGTCCATTTTGTCCTTGTATGTGGCATGTGTGGATTAGAGAAAGGTTATTTCTATGTTTATAATCCTTAAACAAAAGTTTTTTGTTTCTTTATAACCTCATAACATGCTTCTTAACAACCTTCACTCACCAATAAAGAATTTTATCCTTGAGCTCCACTACTTGGTTGTAGATGATTGTCCTTAAGGCTTGGATGTAGGTTTCTATCTTTCACTATTGGAACCCTTTTGATGGCTCATCATGTTGTTTTAAAAATTAAATTATCCCTTTGATGTTATCAACATGATAAATCCAACTTTCTCTTCTTAGTCATAGACCTTTTCTTGTAGTACTTGACTGTATCCTTTCATGATGGTACAGACTGTGATAATACTTAATGTCTTAGATAACTTCATGGTAGGTGGAAAGGATCTTTAGGAGTCCCTTATTTGTTATGATTGAGGCTAAATCCTTTAATTCACTTGATAGTGCTTTAGGATTCTCTAGACACCTTAAATATCTCTCTGGTATTAAAAGTCTTCATCACTATTGGTAGTGATGAAAAGATAAAGCTTGTAGGGCCTTTTAAGTGTCTCTTAGCCCTGTTCAGGCCTTCAAGATCCCCCCTTTGAGTTTTGAGTTTAGGTCTATCTTTACAACATTTAATCATGGATATGATGGTCATAACTCCTTAAAACATAGAAAGCATATAAAATGACTATTGCAGCCCTCAACATGGACCTATAGGTGTGAATGAACATTTGTAGATAAGGTCTCATGGCCTATATCCCATTTTTTCATACTAAATACGACCTTCATTAATTTTTCCTTCTCATGACATTGAGATTTGTTGTGCATATGATTTAAGGTATATATCATGCTTATTTCCTCTTTGTAGCCTCATAACCAAAACCTGACTATAGTATACTAATGTAAGTCATCATTCATGACTGCAACTTGATGCTTGATTGGCCTACAAATGACCACCTCCATGCTTTATTTTTATGGTTCAGCCAACCTTTGCTCTTAGATGATGAAACTATGTGATAGAGATGGGTGAGGGTGGTATGGATGAAAGATGGTGGAAAGATGAGGGAAATTCATGAAAGGAGGGTGAAAATGGAATAAGAACACAGTGGTAAGGCTTTGTATGATAGTGAGATGGGGATGAATGGGATGGTGGTGGGAAAGGATAACTTGGAAGCATGCTAAAACCAAGGTAATAAGTTGTATGTAACCATTAATATATGATCATAATTTCACCTAAATTTAGAGGCCTTTGGAAGAGGGAAAGAAACTAAAATTGAATCATAGTTTTCTCCAAAAAACCTTAAAATATGCAAAATTCCTTAAAGAATGCTAAACTAGGCCTCTTTAGGCACCTTGAGAGCATAGAGATGGGATAAGCAATATATATTTTGGTGGATTTATTAAAAAAAAATACTTTTAAAACATGAACAACATGATTCAAACCCTTGAAAACATGAATTCAAGAAAAATTAAGGTTACCTCCTTCCATAATCGTATAACTTCTCTTTACAAGCATGTTATACTATAGATTTAACTGGCTATGTTTACCTACTCTTTTAGACCTTTAAATGCATGAAGAACAACTAAATGAGGCCATGGAGAGGTATATTAAGTCCTCAATATTCTAAAACAACTTGAATTTTCTTGAAACTCTGCCCAAGTGAGGAGAAACTAAAGAAAATTGGTTGCCTTTCTTGTTGCAAAGATGCAAAAAATTATCTGATCTCAACTGGATGGTTCATGAGACTAGAGAAGCCAATTGAAGAACCACTTGATCCATTAGGAATCCCTCTAAACCTAGTTTATTCACCCCAAAAATTAGAGCTATCATCTCCTCCAGTAGATCATACCATCAAAAAACCTGCAAGTAGTTTACTTTGTCCAAAGAAGGAAAGTCCCTGTAGAGGAACGGTTTTGGGCCTGTGATGAATCCAATTTCCATGAAAATCATGTTGAAGCTTCACTATGACCTATTCTTGAAATTACCTATCTTGTATGTATGGAATCCATACTTTGCTTGTAAAATGAAGGAAAAAGGGTTTTTTTTCCTTTTAAAAGAAAACTAAAGTTCTCCACCACTTGAAATAGAAGATTTTAGAAGGAATTCATGAAAAATGCATGTAAAATTAGAAATTTAAACCTTTTTTGATGTTTTAAATGGGCAAATTGGCACATGTGGGGTGACTTGGGGGGCTTTTTTGGTTTAAAATCATATTAAATCATTTTTTCAAGATTTGAAACTTTAGGGAAGGGGAACATAAATATTTTTGAACCTCTTGAAAAGCCTTTTGAAATAATTAATAAACCCTTTTATTCCATTTTGATATTTTTGACCAAAAATTACTCATTTAGGCTACAAATTTTTAGTTTGAATAACTACAAAGGGCTATTAACTAGTTTTTTTGAAAGGTTTGCATTATAGGGTTAGTAATTTGGCCTTGACAGGTTAAATTACTAACAATGATATGTTATGTATATTCTTTTGGTCAATGGGAAAAATATGAAAAACTTTTACTAAAGGTTTTTCATATGAGCATTTATGATGAGGCTCAAAATTGGTTCTAGAGTTTACTAAAGGGTTTTTTAACCACTTTTTTTCCAATTGGAGGATGCATTCTTTATGGATTAAAACATCCATAAGGTGCCTAAACTCACATTAAAACATTTTCACAATTTCAAACAACATGATGATGAATCCCTTAAAGATTATATTATTTGATTCAAATGTATATCATATGAGCTAGCATTTAAACCCTCAGATTTGGAATTGTAATTTATCTTTAGTTGAGGCCTCTTTTCCCCATTAAAGGAAAGAGAATTTTATAAATGATACAAGCCATTAATCCATTTATGTAATGATGTGTATATATATTATTCCTTCATAATTAGTCATCCAACACAACTTAACATATCTCCTTCCAAATAAAAAAGTTTTATCCCTCACACAAAGGAAGGAGATAACTTACCTAAGGATAAAAAAAGAACAAAAATGTGGTATTCCTAATCATTATATAACCATTTTGAAAATGTTACTTACCATGGGGCCAATCCAAGGTCCATATCTTATGCAATAATTTTAAAGTGAACAACACAAAAAGCATCCACACTAACAAGATTTGACAATTACCTTGTACATGGGTGGTGCTTATTTTTGGCATAACCATATTGATCCTAAACAAGTGAAAAATACTTAAAATGTAATACACTTACAACAAACTGGCTTCAATCTAAAAAATGTATAAAACAAAGGAGGTTGGAAAAAATCCTTGGGCAACATAATAATACCAATTAATTGTGGTCCTAAAGTAATTCAAACATGGGTTTGGGTTATGCCCACCACATATCCATATGTTTTTACTCTAGGAACTCTTTCGATATACCAAATGGAATAAAAAATTGATCCAAATCATTAAGGTGTTTCCTTTACTCATGAAGGAAAATTAATACATACTCCAAATTATAGCATTAATTTTTATACTACACATTCAAAACATGAGGAGGAACATGATATGTACCTTTTAAACCTATCCAATAATGATGCAAACAATGTAAAATATTCAACTTAAGATTGTAAGGCACTGAGTGTAGGAGATACCTATGATTATTTAATGTATGATATCATATAGTAATCTCTTCTAATATTCCAAAAATACCAAAAAAATAAAAAATAATCCAAAATACCAAAAAAATTGAGAACATTAAAAAATATGTTCAACACTACATGTTCTATTAGCTCCTTGTCATCTATGTGTTAGTTTCATATTATTGTATGTCATACTTAGTTACTCCTACATATACATGTGTCACACTTCTACTTGAGTGTGATATAAGCATACATATACACATGATCTATTCTTATTTTAGATGTTGATCCTTCCCTCTACTCATGTCATGTAGACATTAGGGGTATCTACTTCTTTGATCTTGATACATACAGGTTATATGGTTTGATGATCATATTTCATTATCATGTTTGAGCTTACATATGTACTTATAATGCCTTTATCCATGACTATATCTTACACAATGTACTTGATATGCTATACACTTGACATTTTTTCCTAACACATTTGATCCATGGGCTATTATGACATGTTCATGCTGGATGTTTATGATTTGATTTATGCACTTCCTTGAGTTTCTTGCCTTACCATTGTATTCCTTGTTTAAGCATTTGAATATGCTCCTTTGCTTTTGGAACCTATGATTATGTATTCTTTCATTGATATTTGCATGTAATTATTTATTATATGGAGATTTGAATATGTCATCCTTGATTTTGTGGACATTTGATTAAGTCATGCCCCTTTAATTATGCAAAATTTAAAAATGCCCCTTAATTGTGTTCTCCTTGGACCATTACCTTTTGACTTGTTTATGATTACACACACAATTATATGATTCATATTCATAGTCGTGGAAAAATTATATACATTGATACCATTGTTATGCATAATTTTAGCATGAGACATATCTAAGGTGCATATGTTATGAAATTTATGCTTAATATTAAAAAATCCAAATCAATTTTAGATTCTAAAACTCTTTTATGTACTGATACCCTGGTCAGACTTTTATGGACTTTATTGAGCTAGCCTACTATAGTAGTTGGTTCACTTTTTGGTATGGTTGAGATGATAAAATCACTCAATCTTGCCAAATTTTTTGGTTCAATTTGATTGTATCATCTAGCCTCACCAGGTTATAAGTATCATTGGGTTGTACAATTGAGATAATATCAACTACCAAGTGGTAAATAACTTTTTCTCCAAAGTTGGGGGAATGTGCCTTCTAATCTCTCTCTATCTATCTCCTTGGATATATGCACTTTCAATATTTGTCTATATTTATCCTAATCTTAGTTTTAGATCCTTACAAAGATACATATTTTTTAAACCAACTTACCAATGGACAAGGCAGTTACATTGACACACATATGTACTCCTAAACCTTACTCTTTCAATTTCAACATATTATAATTTCTTTTAATTCTAGATTATATGCACTAATTATATATTGTAACATTGTCTTGGTTAAATCTTGGTCACCAACAAGCACTCAACCTGGGCACATGCAAATATAATGTATGTATACACACCTAGGTACACATTCCTTTCATTTAAACTAGTAATTTCATTACTATATTAAAAATGTAAATATAGACAATATTTATGATTTATATAACACCTTAGTATTATACACTTGGTAAACTTATACCTTGGTTGTTTCTCTCAGTTCTAGACCTTTATTACTTTTATAAGTCTCACATCTACTCTATCTTATGCCCTTTGACCTATCTCTTAGTCTGATTAGTCTTATGTTGATGACCCAAGCCTTTTATCTTTCCCAAAATGCATAAAATATACTTATCTTCCACTCTTGTAAGTTTTGAGCCTATACCTACTTTATTTTTCCCTAGACACTAATGTCTGGGATAAACACTAACATTGACATTATTGTCCTAAGCTGATGCAAGTGTTCAACATCTTAAAGTCATCTATTTTGCAAATGAAAAGTATCTTAATGGTTATCATAAGTGATTTAATGCGAGTTACTTATCCAAATTGATTGATATAAATAGAAGATCAACCCTCATTCATTCCTCACCTAAAAAAAATTTAGAAAAGACCAAGAGAGACCAAGTAACTTATCAAAATAAATCTATCAAGCATTAAATAGAATAAATATTCCCTATTTCCATACCAGTCATAGAAACAATACATCTATAGGTTTGAAATACTAAAGGAGAAGCCCAAGAGCTATATTTGAAAATCTATAAGCTAGGTCACTATTATAATTATTAATCATATATTACATGATTCACACACAGAACAACACATAGGGGAGATCTACATTAGTCCAAGGCCCTCTTTAGAGTATTATATATGTAGGCAGTACTCACTAACATAGGGGTCTTTGGGGACATATCAAATTTGTGTGACCACTAACCCATTTCCCCCAAGGTCACCATAAAGATGGGGAACTAGGGTTTAAAAAATGCATGAGTGATAGTCCATGACCTATATCTAAATTCACTAAAGTAAAGGTGAAGTAAAACCCATAAACATCTAAGTGGTTTCATCCTTTTCCACTAGGTATTTTGTATAGGACATTAATGTTAAACCTAGATAATAGTGTTGACACAATTATCCCAAGCCAATGTTAGTGTCCAAAAACCTAAAATCATTAGAACCAAAATTTGATGTCTATTCTAAAATCATCTTCCAATCTACTTTCTACTTGTTCCAGATCCAACATTATGTTAGCATCAAAACCATATAAGTATATTGCTTATTTGTCATTTCCATGCATAGCTTAGTTATACTTTATATATTTAGCTTATTCTCAACATAATAAATTCAATGTATGTCTATATTTGAGTTTAAAACCTAATTGGCCTATTGTAGATCTAATTATCACCCTTATGCATTATCATTTCTATAATCTCAACTCTATATAATCCAAATAGATCTGATTATCACCCTTATGCATTGTCATTTATATAATATTAACCCTATATAATCCAAATTTATTATCCTCATCTATTAAATAGATAGTCTTCATATATTAGAGAAACCTATACACATTTTTTATATCACTCCAAACAAATTATTATGAATTATCATAATGGATTTATAACTAGGACAAAAAATGGTACCTATAATTTTTTAAGTCATACTTGATCAAATACAATATAATATCCTCTTGGGTCATCCTTGATTCATGAAATGGAAGTTATACCTTATACATTTCATAGGTTCATTAAATTTTTACATGATACACATGAACATACAATTCCAGTTTATGATGCATCTTTTCTCTATTGTAAAATGATTCAATCACAAACTGATAAGGTATCTATTATACCACCTAAGCAACCAATTATAACAGCACAAATTCATACTTATGAGTTATGTGAATCAATCACTATAAATTATAACTCATAAAGTGCTCAAATTCATAGGCAAATCAAGGAGCCTATTAAGGAATGTATGCCAAAATTACAAAATCTTATGCTAATAAAGGAACCTATCAAATTATAGATTACAAAAGTATCAACTTCCATAGTTACAATAGAACCCATTTAGGAAATACCATTATTGGTCAATTCAAAGAAATCATGTATAATTTAAGATTAATATAGAAGTGATGATGAGGATACACAAGAACTTATAGATGACCAATTATGTAAGCTAAATTTCAATCCCATTGATGAAAATGAATATTTATCTCATTCTCTATTTACATCTATTGGAGTGGGTGAACATACACACACACACATACAAAATAAAATAAAAGAAATTTTAAATTAAGGGGATATACATAATAATTAAAATAGATGAAATACTATATCATAATAAGTTTATTCAAATACATTGATAAAAAAAAATTACAAACTCACATAGAGAAACATGCAGAGGAAAAATCACCAAAGCAAGACCAAAACATCTTCAAAAAAGGATTTTTAAATAAAGGCATTTCAAATCAATAGTCAATATCTAAGGTTGCACCTACAAATATGGTTACAAAAGAGGCAACACGGCAAAATTATTCTTCTCTAGAGCCTCTCATTATCAAATCACTTATGGGATGGAAAATAATGCACTAATGTTGTGATTACACAATTACAAGAAGCAAATATATGAACTTTACCTTTTCTTAGATATCTTGGGTATGATACAAAAAATAATCCATAAAGCTAAAACACCAAATCATTACATCAAATCTATCCCAATGCCAAACACTCTTGATCCTAAATCATTTTCAACTTTATTTCACATTGATCCTACTTTAGATCAATACAATGCAATCCTTCGTAGATCATGGCAAATATTAACGGGAGAGATCTTGAGTACCAATTATAATTCACTAACATTTTAGTAATATAGTGACATAATCATAATTTCAAAATATAACATAATCAAAACATAAAAGCATACAACAAGGCATACCCCAATAAAATTATCTAATATAGTTGTGACTGATATGAAGTATAATGAGTCAGGTGGATCTACACATTACCATCATAGTATAAATGGTGGTATATCAAAGAATGAACTAGGTAGATACACCCATTATGTGGGATCCCCATGGGAACTTTCCTTTAATCAAGTTATTGGTTAAAATACTTGTAATTTCCATTTGTACATATTTTATTTTGATTTTTATTCCTTGATAATTATTGTATCCATTATCCAAACATTCTTATATCCCTTTCATTTATTTTTCACTTTGGGCACTTTCCTCATTGATTTTTAAATTGATTCAACCAATATAAAATAATTATCTCTTCACTTTGGGCACTTGCCTCCTTTATTTTAAATTGATTCAAAAAATATAAAATAATTATATCTATGACATTTTATTTACTAATCATCATGTTATATATTTAATTACATTTATATGATCATATATCTCTTTTTACCATGAGGATAATGTACATTCTTACATATCTTAATCATTCAAGTTACATTGTTACGACTCATTTACACATACATTTGGGGCACATAGCTTTCCTTCTACTTGACATACTATGATTTTGTAACTTGTTGAATATTGTTCAAATTTTTCCATCTTACTCTATTTTAGAATCTTTACTCAATAAATTTTAAATTCTAATATTTCAAAAAATCAAAACAAATTCAAATATGGCAAAAATTCTAAAAAAAATCATTTATGTCAAAAATTCAAAAAAGTTAAAATATTTTAAAAAATTCAAAAATTAGGATCTAAAAGCATTTTCAAATGTTGTTATCTTACTTATTTCCATATGTTAATTATTATATGTTAGATAGATAACATATTTTAATTTTTCAATACACATTATTTTTCACGAGGTATTTGAGTGTGATACTAGACATACTTTGTCATGGTTTCAATGTTGGGATTCCCTTACTACCCAACAACCTTGCTAAGTTGGGGGAATCTCTTTATTCTCTATGAAAAAATTAATAAATTTTATCTATCCACAACCTTCTTACCATGTTCAGTTATATATCATAATTTTTTTTTCTAATCACTCATACTTTACATATGCTACATGAATGTGCTACTTGCTAACAATGACATGGTTCCATATGGTGGATGTAGAATAGTTTCATTTAATTTATGCTTCCCTTTTATTCATTTAATGCATGATAGGTTATATATTGATTGATTATTATGTCTGATATTTGGCCTTATATGTAAAAACATTATTTATTATATGACATCATCTATCATTTGCATATGGCCCTTATTATTGTGTGTTTATGTGACATTCACATATCCATTATTTGAGGATTTTAGGCCATATGCATGACATATTATGTAAATTCCATCAAATTTTATGACATGATTCATATCATGCATTACCATTAAGTTTATCCTCTACTCTTACTTGTGTGCCATGATACATATCATGCACATCTTGCTTATGTGATTCAATGATATATCTAACACATAAAAATTCGATGTTATATTCAAATAATATGATGTGATACTTTGAAAATTTTAAGTGATACTACATGACTACATAGTTCACATATCACATAAATCTTCTTTTGATCTAATTGACTTACAGGCTACATGCCTCATCTCAAAAGGGTGGCATCATAAAGGGCTTGTCCTGTGAAGGAAAGTTTTCATGAGAAAATTTCATAATTATGGAACTATAAAATTTTAGAATTATAGCATGATTAATTTTTTTTATATTTGGGGGGAATGTGACATGCATTTTCACTCATTCATATAATCATAAGTGGTATGTTTTAAATAGTTAAAGGTTTCAATAGTTTCAAATTTCAAAAGGCATTCAATATCAATTCAATACAAATCATAGTATAGGGGCATGATATTAATTCATGTTCAAGTTACTATATGCCAAAGATAAAAAATTTAAAAGTTTTGAAGTTTCAAAGTTGAAATAAAATCTATATCCATATGTAGTGGTGTGATTCATCTTCATGTTGCAAGTGGGTCACATTATAATCTAGTGACTCTCAAGGTATATGCTTGAAATTTTATATGCAGTGAACCACATTTGGTGGTTCCCCTTTGAAATATTTTATAGAGTAATATACATATTCATACAAGAGTCATTTCATAAAATATTTTAAACTCAAGAGCATTAAAAGGTTTTCAAATTGAGACTTGATCACTCTTAATTCTCATGTTTAACATTTCTCCAAAGGCCTTAATAGGGGGAAATATCTTCTCCAATTTCAAGTTACAAGGTAATTAGCTTATATAATATTTTAGGTGTATAATTTCCTTGCTCTCTTTTCAAAATTAAAATTTCAAGTTTTAGATTTTCAATTTTAAAATATGGAAATTAACTACTTTTAGTGGCATTATTTTAGGTTTTGCATTAAGGCATCTTGCACGACCAAACTTTACATAAAAAAATATGTGTACTCAGGTTCAAATCTAATTTACTCTATTAATTTCACTTTTTTTCATAAATATAATAAATTTTGGTAAATTTAGATGCATAAAATTCATCATTAAGTGATTGACTATGTTTAATCTTGACATCCTTACCTTCGTCCATTCACCATTTTGATAACTCACACTCTATAAAAAGATTTTATTATCTTAAAAATATAAAAAATATCATATATAAATATATATTTAAAACTTATTCATTCCTATTCAAACTAAAAATTATTTTTATACCTTATTCATCGATTTTTGTCCTTCAAGGACAAGTTTGTGCTAAGTCGAATAGGACCATACTACGACCTTGTCTACTAGCATGGCTTTATCCCCCATGTTCCAACTAACACTTTCTTTGAGAAATTTCAAAATGGATATCTTTCCCATTATTAAATTTGGTTAGATAAAATATTCCAAATTTTCACATAAATAATAACATCAAGGCCACTTAAAGCAAACACTAGATGAATCTAACAATCACTTGGTAGTATACTACACACTGAGCAAAAGTGCACTATTTTTGCCAATTTAAATTTTGTAGCATTCTAATAGTCATAGGACAAGTATGAATATTGTTTATTATAGGTCAAATTGATCCATTGAAAAGAATTTAAATCAATATTCTATCTATAGCCATGTAGTTGCATAATCACATATCACACAATCACCCTAAGAGGGAGAACTACATCAACCTAAGGCCCATTTAGGTTATGTAGGCAACATTCAGATCACACATGGTTTTATAAGGATAATTTATATATTAAATTACTCATTTCCCCCATTTTAATTTGATCTCTATATTATTTTTTTGTGAAGGAACAAGGTTTTGTGTTTTTTAGGGATATATAATGACATATTGACAAACATAATTAAAAAACAAACCCTTGTACATAGTCAGACAAACCCAACTTGTAAAATCAAGTACATAATTAAATAGGACATAATAATAGTTAATAAATGACAAAACATGGTCATGTCCCTCTTATATGTACTTGTACTAACATGGTTTAAATTCCTACATTTAGTCAAGACACAATACACATGTCCTTCCAAGCATTTTTTAGTTATAATTAGCTTGCAAAGTCAACATACACTATTTTAGGGAGGTTTTCATATTTTTAGGATATTTACTAATTTTATATAATTTCCAATTATATTTTTTAGCATAATGTATTTTAATGTCAGATCTATATATTCCAACATTTAAATTTTAATATTTAAATTTTAATAGTTTAGATTAATTCAATCTAAAATAGGTTAAACAACTCCTTCAAAAAAATCTTGTAGGCCAATCATGTTTGAAACTATTGGTTTCAATCTCCCATAGATTAATGGCTAGTTTCATAAATTAAAATTCATCCTAATGGGTCATTCCTTATGTTTCACAAGCCTAATTTAAGGAAATCCCAAAAGGTCCAACATATAAGAACATTTTCAACCCATTTTGTTCACTAGATGACTAAGAGGATTTGATCATTGAAATCACCATAAGTATAAATACATATTGAAAGGAAAGTACATATTCTTCTAATTATGAGTTTTTACAACCTAGGAAGCCTTGAGATAGGCCCACATACAACAAGGTCACATGTCATTTGTTCAAGCACATAATCACATCGAGATTACATCATCATATAGTATTTCACCAGTATTATACACACAAACTATTGTAGTATAAGAGAACTACATGGACTTTGTTCCCTCTTTAGAGTATTGGTATGTAGCTAGTGCTCAAGACATGGAGTCTAGAGGTCAAGAAAAACCTAAAACCCTTGCATAATACCCCTATTTATAGTATTTTTTCCCTTTTGTCATTGATCTAGGGTTTTGAGTGAAGCATAAGGCACACAGTGGCTACTGTAGTAAAGTGAAGACATCTAAATAAAGACACATGACCTATAAGCTAAGGTGTAACTGTCAAAAATTACATGGAGATGAAAAACCTTAAAGGATGAACCACATCCTATATATAATAATGTAGTCTGACAAAGTCCAAATAACATGGCTTTGTACCAGGATAATCTAGACCCATATTATTGATTCACATCAACCTCACATAGTCACACAATCAATTTTTAGTCATTGTGTAGTCCTGCAGACCTGAGTTCTAGATAAGTCATTTATTTCTTAGTATTTTCCCCTTTCAACACATTTCTAAAAATAGTAAGTTCTAATTAGTTTATGTGTGATTATTGTATATCTTATGCATTTTGATTTACTTATAAATTATCTTAATTATATTAAATCTTAATCCAAATTCTGATAAATAATTCATTTAATTTAAATATCAAGTTTCAAAGTAAACTAAACTACAAGATAAAATTTAATGAAAACAAGAATGAAGAAAAAATAATAGCCAATGCATTATCACAACCATGAAATAAACTTTTATTGAAAAACCTACCAAAGAGGCAATTTTGAAGATTACCACAACCTCCTCATGTCCTATTATAGAAATTACTTGATTATCATCTCATATCTCTCCCTCCACCATTAGAGGTTGATATGATCAAGCATAAACATAATGGAGTCAACAAAAATACATATTGTGATTACCACAGATGTATTGGGCATTCTAAAAACATGTGTTTCAAGATAAGACATAAGACACAAGATCTTATCGATGATAATACTATTGAGCTAAACACACCTATAGATGAAGCTAGATCACAATAAAAATAAAATACAAAGCTTAAAATATTAAGTAATCCATGTCCAAACCATGTTACCACATAACATACAAATAATTTAGATGTAAATCATGTGTATAATACACATCCTCCTCTTAAGACACATGGACATCCAATTGACATAATTATTATTACATTTACATACACATCAACACCTCATCATATGATTACATTTGATGATAGTGAAATCTATGATGATGATTAAAATATACATGCACTCTTTATTTGAAATTACTATTAACAACCCAAATTGCACCCTATGAAGGAGACTATTCAGGCCTACTTCAACTTGGAATAACATGGGAATGGCCTAAAGGCTATGGGTGACCTTATAACTAGACCAAACCTCTAGATTACGGGGCTAGCTCCCCTGGTACATCACTTTATGGCTCAATTGACTAAGACCTACTACTATTGAGGTGTAAAGAGATATAAATTACATAAGTTAAATATACTATAAGGGATGGTGATGCACCAATATTTCTTATCCACTCAAATTGAACTCCTAACAACACTAGTGGACTAACAAACAACTAAACAATAATCTTCATGAGCTTCTTATCAATAGTGTTTCATGTGGAGGCTATATTGGGTAGATAAAATGCAAAGGTCATGATAAAAAGGTTTGGTATGAGACTCTTACTAGTTAGTTCACACTTCAAACTTTATCACCAATAATTTTACACACCATATAACTTTCATAAGACACATTATTTATATCTAGGTGAATAAGGACCTGCAAGGAAGGGAGATCTATCACATTTTCAAATCTAAACAAGTATAAACACACTAGATATCACCATGAAAGAGATAAAATAGTTTATTTCTTAGTCCAATAGGTTTATCAAGTATAAAATGGGTAGAGTTTCCTCATACTTAGAAGAGGGATGTAAATCAAGGCCTTAAGGCCTAAATAAATAATAAAAAGGGAAGAAAAATAAGGGGAAAATGGAATGGATGAGAGAATTAAGGGTCATAAATGACCCTCATTAACTCATACAATAGTTACAATAGTCATGCCATGCACCCCTTATGCATTTATCTATTGATTAACCTTTGAATGAGCCTTTAGGCATTGAAGTGTGGTATTTGAGGATGTGGTTGACTTATTTGGGTCAAATAACTCCTCTTCCTAGTAGTTACACATTGTTGAAAAATAATTAGGTCATCATAAATATACAACAGCCCATGCTCCTCTTAAGCATATTGACCAAGACAAGAAATTACCTCCTTCCTCCATTATGGCCATGAAATGTACACTCTAGTCCTTCAATACATTAGTTACTAGGTGTAATATCTATGTATTGACCCTTTCAATATCTTCTCCATGTTAACTTCTAACTTTCCTTGTTGATCAATTAGGTTTACTAGGCCAATTAGGCCTAATAGCTTGACTATATGTGCTTGAGTGCCATGAAAGTCTATATGAAACCTTGATAACCTATGAATAAGTGAGTTTTAGGCCTTAATAAATGTTACCTACCATGATATAGGTCCTCTTGAGTAATAAACACTTGCAACCTTATCAAACTAGGTGACTAGGTTACCTTTCCCTTCATTTATGTAAACTAGCCATTTAGAAGAGAGTTATAGAGGACTTCTAGGATTAAATTTGAGAAATATATAGTGTAATAATAAGGTTAAATAAGTGTAAAACCTCCTCCTATAATTATTTGAATCATCTCAAATAGCTATGTGCATTATAAATTTCTTAAAACCCTAAAAAAGTAATGTTTTATACTAAGTCCATATAGATTCCATATAAATAAGTACCATGATTAAGGGAACTTTTGAGTGATATTTATGGTTTAGGTGTTTATCAAACCATTATATTGTAATTGGGTGCTAATTCTTCATCATCTTCTTAGACTGATATGTAGTAGGGTTTAGGGAGGGTTTTGGAGGTCCACCATCTTAACGATGGTTCATAAAATATAGACCTCCAATTCAAAACTTCTTGTTATGGATATTTATCCCATATACCCCTTCAAATTTAATGATAACCTTGAGTTACCATTTAAAATGTGTGTCACGATATGAATGTAAAGAAGTGCACTTGCATTCTTAGAGTCTAAGCAATGGTTCATAAACATATGCCCCTAAAATCAACTCATTCTACCATACATATTGAGTGTGTTAGGTTACATAACTCATTATATTATCATTAGCCTCAAGTATTCTTGTGATGAAATATCCAAACACTTGAAATGATGGGTCAAATTGGCTATGTATACTATGTATCTCAAGGTGGACTTCAAGAGACCGAATTGGCCTTCTTTACTACATTCCCATGTTTACAACATGTCATTAGGACTTGAATAATCCTCTCATAACTTCTCATGGTGTTTACTTATCTAGGATGGTCTAAGTATGGTTCTATGGTGGTATGGGCCTTCTAGGCCTAAAATAGTCTTTTAGGCAATTAGACTTGGCTAAGCACTAAAGGTCTAACTGACTTGTAAGAGATTTGGAGAGCTTCAAGATCATCATAAAAACTACACTCACCTATTTCTCTCTTTTGTTCTTACATGTAAGTGATAACTTTAACCCAATTCTCATTGTCTCATATGCCTACCTATAAATGATAGTTCACTATCAAAATTGAGTGTCTTGATAGTAATATAGGATGTTTGAGTGATTTATTTTATCTACCAAAATTATGGAGTTTTTATAACCACGAAACATACCCCCAAGACCCTAAAATATACTTAAGATCATATCATTCAACAATTTTGCTCCTACAAATGACAACATAGTTATGCTTAGTGTTTCTAAGAAGTCTTACTTATGTAACCCGAAGGGCCTAGTTCGGTGTTCCTTCTATCTCAATGTAAGGTTATAATATTTATATGAAATCTTAAATGTTTATTTTTTCCACTTTTATATGTTTACACAAGCTAATCATCTTCTAAATAAGTAGAGACCTCTAAATCAGGCACAAGCCTATTTAGGCCTATTAGACTTAATAGACATGTGTAGGCTACTTGGAATCCTTCACCAAAGGGACCATTATCTTGGGAACTTTTAAATGGTTTTATGGAAAAATTAAAGACTCATCTTACATTTATTCTCATACTTCACTACTTTGATCGTGACTCTATTCATGAATATCAATCTTGCATTTTAACTATGTATAATGACCAGGTCTGCCTGAGTCATCCATATAAACAACCATTATTGGTTCATTGAAGCACCAATTTGGTGTAAGGATAATTAAATAGTATTAATCTATTGGAATATATGCCCTTAAAACTAATTTTTAGTTCACACCTCTCCCTGAGTTACCTTGTTCTCCTAAGACTGCCTATGGATCACTACGTGCATTAGTTTTAGGTCCTTTTAGCCTAATAAGGTCATTAGGTTATCTAAAAAACCTATAAGTTTCATTTATTGAAAAATTATCCACATTATGAATTTTATTTCTCAAATAGTTCTAAATTTAGATAAACCTAAATCTATATATACCCTCAACTGATCTACAGGCTTGTTTTAGGCCTAATAGGATTATGTAAGTCAATTAACTTTACCCCACTATCTTAACTAGAATAATATTTATTAAAGGTTAGCATATTATGGAAACTAACACAAGTTTTCATTTCCACTTTTTACTTTTCAATTCTTGCATACTTATCACCATCATAGTCTCTTGCCAATAACCTTACTTGAATGAAAATAGTCTTGTACATTGATTTTGTGACAGAGAGTAGACTCTATCCTTAAATTTTTATATCCATTTATCATAACTAATCCTTATACATGGATTTGTGGACCTGGTATCATCCCATTCATCCAAAATACTTTAAACAATGGATTTTTTAACTCCATTTATCCTATCTTTATAGTCAACCTATAGATGTGTTTGATCAATGGTTGTAAGCATGAACCTTATCCTTTCTCTTAGATGTTCATCATATTCTCTAAATCTATATTGATCTGAGTGAGTTAATTGTATTTTTAAACCTTTATATCATCTTCTTTTCCCTTAAATTAGGGTTTCTTGATCAAAATCTTCTCTCCTATAATTAGCCTGTAGGCTGTATTTCTAAGCCTAGTCTAAGTCATATTTCTGCTTGGAGTAAATTTGATATACGGTTCTTGATGAACCATATTTTTATGATCATACAAAATTTTTAAACCATAATTACTTCCCATAAAATTTATTAAAGATTCAAACAACCATTTATGACCCATGAATGCTATAAACTCTGCATGTAGGCATGTACATGTGACCTTTTAGGTCTAATAGGCTTAAATAGGTCATTAGGTCTTCATGAATTAATAAAATTGGCATAGAAACTGATTATGTTTTATAAAAACATTAAAGTAATATATAATCCTTATCTAACATCATCTTCATGTATGATTGGTCACACTTATCTATTCTGTCTATAGGTTACATACTTGTTCTTTGACTGTATAAGCTCTATCTGAAGATTGACTTGATGATCCTCGAAATCCCCATATCAAACCATATAAAAATTCCTCATAAATATTTGTAACTCCTTAGGTGTCTCAATTTCCCCTAAAGCTTCAAATCAACAATGACCACCCTGTCTACATAGTCTGCTTAAAAGGCCTATGATGACTGAGTGAAAGTTGATGTTGCAGACTAGGTTGGAGGTGAGGATGACTTGGTGTATAGGGGTATGATGAGTATTATGAAGTGATAAAATATATGGAGTGAATGAAATATATGTGTATGTGCCTTTAAAATAACCACAAAATATCTTCTATAGACATTCTATCCTTTACCTTGTAAAGGAGGCCACACCATCCAATACAATTATAATAAAATAGGGCTTAAGGGGATACTTATCTAGATGGTGGATTATTTGAGTAATTGAGGAATAATATGAAGTTTTAAAGGCTTAAAATACCTCATAATCAAATCCAAGACATTATCCATACTCCCATCTTATGCATAAGAACTCTGCAACTTGATAAACCAAGCTATAGTCTACAAGATGAAGAAAACACAAAGTTTTGATTACTCTCACCATCCACAAATGTGAAAAATGAATGGAGGGTGATGGATATGGGCTATGAGGATATTAAATAACACACAAAAAACATTATTTCTCATATAAAATTCAAATCTTCATCAAAACCATTGCCATTTCAACTCCCTACATAGATAAATAAGGTCATTGGAGTGGCCAAATTATTAACTAATGTTCATAAAATATAGACCATTATATTTCAAACAAATTACATGGATGTTAAGGTTAATATAACCCATTACTCAACTCAATAGACCAACTCCTAATTTTTTCTCTCCTATCTATACTATCCATAATCCTAGAAGCTTTTTTTGGTTATAAAGACACTCATTTGAGGAGATAAGTCAATTTTGGATATGTTTTGAGTCTTCTTGCCATGAAAATTCTCTAATATGTTAGACATGATCCCTATTGAAACCCTCTGACTTCTTATGTATGAAAAAATCCATACAAGTCTATACAACTATAGAAAACACTTGAAAAAGTTTCTTTTCCTACATTTTCTCTAGATCTTTTACTTTTTACCACCATTAAAGGATGAAAATATGGAAAACATAAGTTAATTGACCTCTAAAAACAATAAATTTGTTAGGAAGAAGTGGAAGAGAAACATTTGTCATGTGTGGGGTCCACTTGGTGAGTGGGAACATGTGTATGAGCTTTAAAAGGGGGCTATAAAGATATGAATGCATGATTCATGACTAGAGATTAAGTTAGGACCTCTTCAAGACATTTTATAATGCAATTTAAATTTAAATACTTCCCCTTATTCTAGGTTTATAAGGCACATTGAAGCCTATGAGGTGATTGATGGCTTCTAAGGGTTAGTTAAAATGCTAATTGAGCTTGGATGGGTATATCATGGATAATGAACTTAATCACACCAATAAATCTTCATATCATAACTAGATCAAGGTTATCCACCATTAATATTATTTTGGAAAGACTCTCTCACAAGAAAAAGGTTTGAAAAAGACCCATATACCATGAGAAATAATGACTTCAAACTTGTTAAGTTTCCTTAATTTTATCAAAAGATCTTTAATATCATCAAACAGGGATAAAACCACTCATTAGACCTTACAATACATATAAACACTTCCTCTCTTACTCCAAGATCATAATGACCACTGCCATCTCACTATATAGACTCAAGACATTCATGACACATAAATTCATAAGCAAAAATTATGACACACCATGACACTCCTAATAAGGCTCATAGACTCTCAATAGGACCAATAATAACATGACCATGTAGGAGATCACCATGAGTAGGATAGGATAGTTTTCACCAAATTATTTTGATGTTAAAGGTTGAAACTTGGCCTATGAGGCCAAAATGTCAACATTTTTGGTGACTTTGAGGGATGACCAACCTACTAGTCAAGAGAACCCACTAACTAAAAGATGACATCATGAATCAAATATGGTAATAATATTTGATAACCACTTGGACTAGAACAACTAATATGACATAATTAGAAACAATTAAAAAAACACACCTAACACCTAAGAAACAAATAACAAAGACACCAAAATAACTAACTACAAACTTATGCTAACCAATTATTGAAACAAGACAATAAAATATTAACAACTAACCAAAATTTAACTTATTTCCTTTGAGATCAAATGTAAATATTATTTGATCACTATGGCACCATGAGGTATGGTTTCCATGTCTTGATTTGAGTCTAATCACGATTTGATCACTATATGAAGAATCCCACTTTCAAATGAAGGTATTGAAATGTTCATGGCCTCTTATGGAATTAGTTGGACTTTATTGTTCTACCCCTAGGTGGATGGGTTGGTTAAGTGAGTCAAGTACCCAATCATACTTGTTCCAAATCTAACTTCCTTGCATCAATAATCTAATTTCTATCTCAGTCATGAGCTGTTGATGATTTATCATGCTCTCATGAAATTATTGTCTTGGAAACTCAATTTTTAGGCCTTGGTTAGTATCTTCATTTTTCTCATGAGACTAAAAATGATCAATTGTTATAGTGTTATTCATAATACCTTCATCAATATTCTCAAGGGGTAGATATGGGTTGTCTAAACTAAAAAAAAAGTTCTCTAGGTCTAACCAAAAGGTCATCTCTTCAAGATTAGTTGCAAAGACATGGAGTTCCTTACCATTCTTACCACTTAATTGTGAAGCATCATGATGATCAATGTCATGTTATGATGCAACTTGGTCATCCTCATCTTTTGTGGATAATGACATCTCATCAACCCACTCAAGCTCTAACTCATCTTATCTTGGTATATCTAAAATTGCATTACCTTCTTCAAGAACCAAAGCATTAGTGGTACCTTCATGTGAAAATTCAATTTGTTATCTTACTCCACCATCCAAATCTACCATACTAATCTCTTTAATCTCACTCAAGAATTCATTATACAAGTGTTACCAAGGGTCATCAACTTCATAAATGTTATCAACCTTAATAATGATTCCATGTGAGTTGTCTTCATGGCTACCTCATAGAGGATAAATTACATGAGTTGTGTTTTCATTCACTTCATCACCATGGAATTATGACTACCCCACACCATCAAAATTCTCTTCATGTTGAATTTTTTATATGTAGGGATGAACATGGGTTCCAATATGGATTTATTCATCATAGATGCTTGAGGTGTACTATTTAAGGTGTCCTTGAAACTTTGTTACAACTATAACATGATCCAATTCTTGAATAATTATCATCTCATTGATAAATCTTGGTAATTTTCCCCCCACAATTTGATGTTTAAGTTCTACCTTTAATGCATTTGATTCATCTTCATAAGAGGAGAGGGTGGGAGGGAAATGAAATTATTTAGCTTGCTTGATAGATGCTAATGTGTCTTTCTATCTTAGAACCTTAGGAGCATCAAGTTTGGATACCACACTCTTCTTATTGAAATATTCAATTACCTTGTCAAATTCTGATATGGTTTGATGCTCATGAGTGGATAGAGCATGGAGGATTGATGGGATACTTAGAAAACTTGAGACACCTCCTAAACTAGGCTTCAAACCCTTCCCTTCTACTTGAATCTTTATTTCAAGCACAAACATAACATAGTCTATGGTTATGGTCCATGAAGGTTTCCAATTTGAAGTTACTGTAGGCTCTTGAGAAGGCATGGTATCTTGAAGGGGTTCTTGAAAACATGGATATTGATTTGGAGTAAGATGATGAAGACAATCTACACTTGAGGTGGTTAATGTGTATGGATGAATATGAACTTAGAGAGTGATTCAGATGTGATTTTGACCCCTACACCATACCCAAGTTTGTAGACCATATAATACAAGTCACTAGACAAGCATCCCCTAATCTTGGACATGAAATTTCTAGACAAACATAGGATAAAATAAGGTAACAAGTCTGCAACAATGATGTCTTGTGAAATTGAAAGCTTAGGCTAGGCATGAAGGGTGAGTGTAGGTATTTGATAAGGCCAAATACCCTTTTAGTTGACTCATTCCATTATAATTAAATATTGGAGGTGGGATCATACACCAAGTTCAAATTATCTACCATTAGCTTAGGGATAACTAAATTTCTAGCCTTGTCATCAAACACGTAGTTATGAATCAAGAAGTCTACCAATGATCATAGAGGTGAGAAAATAAGATAGATTGTATAATTTGATATATTGTTCTTGGTTTATAGTGGTATTTTATTGATGGATAAGGGATTAGTATTCAATATATTTCTCTTGTCTAAGACATTCCTACAACCTATTTCTTTCTTACCTTAACTTCTCAATTTCTAAGTTCAAATAATCATTGATTGGTGCAACTAACTATAAGTAGTAAAATTTTGGTACCATGATTGGTCATGAGGATAAGAAGGCTTCCAAGGAGGTGGATAAGGTTCAAAATTAGGTTGATAGTCTTGGAAATAAGGAGGCCCATTATAAGGCTAGTAAGGGTTAGCATAAGGTTGATAGGGTTTATGGTAGGTATGATAGGGAGGTGGATGACATAAATTTGTCCTATAAGGTGTCATAAATCCTCATATAACATATGCACAATAACATGAATCATGAATAAGAACCTTCCTTACCTTAGAAATGACAACTTTGTGATATTTATTATCATGACAAATGACTAGATTTTTTTTCCAAAATGCTTGAAGCTACTCAAGATGAAAGAAAGGCTATAAGTGAGTGCTCCAATGGTTAAATCTCATCCCACTGGGTGTGCTAGAACTATTAGCAACCCAAGTTTCACACTGTGAATGAGATTGTTTAGTCGTACTTCAAATTGGACTAAAATGGGAATGGACTAAAGGCCTTGGGTGACCTTATAACTAGACCAAACCTCTAGATTATGGGGCTAGCTCCCCTAGTACATCACTTTATGGCTCAATTAAATAAGACCTATTATTGTTGGGGTGTAAAAATATAGAAATTACATAATGGAAATATACTCTAAGGGGTGGTGATGCACTTATATTGCTTATCCACTCAAATTAAACTCTTAATAATAATAGTGGACTAAAAATCAACTAAATAATCATCTTCATGAGATTTAATGCAAAAAGTGTTTCATGTAGAGGCTATGTTGGTTACCTAGAATGTAAAGGCCATGATAATAAGGTATGTTATGAGACTCTTATCAGTCAGGTGACACTTTAAAATCCATCACCAACACTTTTACACACCACATAACCTACATAAGACCAGTTTATCTATATATAGGTAAACAAGGACCTATATAGGAGGGAGATCCATCACATTTGAAAATATAAAAAAGTATGATACACTAGATACCACCATGAAAGAGATGAAACAATTTATTTCTCAGTCCAATATATTTGTTAAGTACAAAATAGGTAGAGTTTCCTCATACCCAAAAGAAGCATGAAAATCAAGGCCTTAAGGCTTGAATAAATTGTAGAAAGGGAAGTGAAAGAAGGGGATAATGGTGTGGAGGAGAGAATTAGGGGTCCTAAATGACCTTAATCAACTCATGCAATAGTTACATCAGTTATAACAGTCACACCATGTACGTCTTCTATGTTGATCTCTTGATTATCCTTTAAACGAGACCTTAGGCATTGAAGTGAGGTAATGGAGGATATGGTTGACTTTTTCAACTTCTCTCTAAGGATGATATGCCCCTATTTGGGTAAAATAAATCCTCTTCTTGGTATTTACATATTGATGAGAAGTAATTAGGCCATCATAAACATATAATAGTCCATACTTCTCTTAATCATATTGATCAAGTCAATAAACTACCTCCTTCCTCCATTATGGCCATGAAATATATGATTTAATCCTTAAATTCATTAGTTACAAGGCATAATATCTCTATATTGACCTTGTCAATATCCTTTCCACGTTAACTTTCAACTTTCCTTGTTGATTGATTAGGTCTACTAGGCTAACTAGGCCTATAATATTTTTTGTATGTGCTTTAGTGCTATGAAATTCTATATGAAACCTTGAGACCCTATGAAAAAGTGAGTTTTAGGCTTGAATAAATGCTATATACCATGATATAGGTCTTCTTGAGCAAGAAACACCTACAACATTATCAAACTAGGTGACTAGGTCACCTTTCCCTTCATTTCTATAGATTAGCCATTTATAAGAGAGTTACAAAGGGAATTATAGGAATAATTTTGATAATATAGTGTCATAAGAAGGTGAAACAAGTTCAAACCTCCTCCTATAATGATTGGAATCAGCCCAAATAGTTATGTACCCTAAAAATTTCATAAAACCCTAAAAAAGTACTATTTTATGATAAGTACATATAGATTCCATATAGATAAGTACCATGGTTAGGGGATCCTATGAGTGTTGTTTATGGTTCAGGTGTTTATTAGGCCATTATATTGGAATTGGGTTCTGATTCTTCATCATCTTCTTAGACTAGTCTGTAGTAGGGTTTAGGGAAGGTTTTGGAGGTCTATCATCTTAACAATGGTTCATAAAATATGAAACTCCAAACCAAAACTTATTATTATAGATATTTATTCCATATACCCCTTCAAATTTCTTTAGAAGCTTGAGTTATCATGAAAAAGTTGTGTCAAGATATAAATGTAGGGAAGTGTGCTTGTAGCCTTCTACAGGCAATATGGACATGCCCATAGTCTTAGGAATGGTTCATAAAGATGTGCCCATGAAATCAACTAATTGTATATGTATATTGAGTGTTTTATGGTACCTAACTCCTATTAAGAGCATTAAAATCAATCCTTATTAGGATGAAATATCCAAGCACTTAAAATGATGGGTTGAACTGGCTATGTATACTATGTAGTTTGAGGTGGACTTCAAGAGATTGAATTGGCCTTATTTACTACATTAACTTATTTTAAACATATAATTAGACTTTAATCATACTCATATACATTCTCATGGTGTTTACTTGTCTATGAGGGTCTGAGCATGGTTCTAGTATGGTATGGGCCTTCTAGGCCTAAAATAGGATTTTAGGCCTAATTGGCCTTGACTGAGCACTAAAGATCTAAGTGACCTTTAGGATATTTATATAGTTTAAATATCATAATAAGACCTCAATATCACCTATTTATATCTTTCATTCTTACCTTCAAGTGCTAAATCTAATCTAGTTCTCATTATCTCATATGCCTACCTATGGATGATAGTTCATTATCAAAATTGAGTGTCTTGATAGTAATATAGGATCCATGAGTGATTTCCTTTATCTAACATAGTGATAGAGTTTTTATAACCATGAAAAATTACCCTAGGACCCTAAAATATACCAAGATCATATCATTCAATAACTCTACTCCTATAAATGATAACATAGTTAGGCTTAGGGTTTCTAAAAAATCCTACTTAATTTAACCCTAGGGGCCTAGTTTAGTGTTCCTTCTATCTCAAACTAAAGTTATAATCTTAATATTAACTATTAAAAGTTTTTTTTACCAACTTTCAAATTTTTCCATACCCTAATCATCTTCCAAACAAGTAGAGACCTCTAATTTAGGCACATGCCTATTTAGGCCTATTAGACTTAATAGGCATGTGTAGGCTACTTGGGCTCCTTCCCCCAAGGGACCATTAGCTTGGAAGATATGAAATGGTTTTATGGAATAATTAAAGACTAATTATATCAAATTTATGCTCATACTTCATTGTCTTGATGATTACTCTATCCATGAATATCAATCTTGCATTTTGGTTATGTATAGTGACTAGGTCTTTTTGAGTCATCTATGGAAACAACCATTCTTGGTGCATTAAAGAACTATTTTTGTGTAATTATAATGAAAGAGGATTAATCAAATATAATAGATACCCATAAAACTAATTTTTATGTCTCACCTTTCCCTGTGTTACCTTGTTATCCTAAGACTACTTGCAGATCAATGTGTGCATCAATTTTAGGCCCTTTTAGCCTAATAATGACATTAGGTTCTCTCACAAACTTAAAAGTATTATTTATTATAAAATTTTACATATTAGGAGTTAAATTTCTCAAATACTTCCAAATTTAGATAACCCCAAATTTGTATACACACTCAACTGATTTGTAGGCTTATTTTAGGCCTTTTAGGCCTAATATGACTATGTAAGTCCATTAAAATTTACCAAATATATTAAATATAATAAGATTAATTAAAGTTTAAAATATTAAGGAAACCAAAAATATTTTTCATTTCCAATTTTTACTTTTCACTTATTATACACTTATCGCCATCATACTCTCTTGCCAATAACCCTACTTGAATGAAAACAATCTTGTACCTTGACTATGTGAGAGAGAGTAGACTCTATCCTTAAAATTTTATATTAATTTATAATAAATAATACTTATACATGGAGGTTTTGACCTGTTAACACTCCATGCATCCAAAATAATTCAAACAATAGATCTTTTGACTCTATTTGTCCTATCTTTATAGTCAGCCTATAGATGTGTTTGATCAATGGCTGCAAGCATGAACCTTCTCCTTTCTCTTATCTACTCATCCTATTATATGAATATACATTGATATGAGTGAGATAAATATGTTTTTTAACCTTATTATCACCTTATTTTCCCTTATTTCAAGGTTTCTTGATCAAAAGCTTCCCTCTTACAGTTAGCCCGTAGATTGCATTTCTAAGCCTAGTCTGAGTCTTATTTCCTCTTGGAGTAAATTTGGTATATAGTTATTGATGGACCATATTTTTATTCTCATAAAAAAATTTTATAACCTCATTAATTATTTTCAAATGTATTAAATATTAAAACAACCAATCAAGACCCATGGATGATATGAAATCTGTGTAGGCCTATGCATGTGACCTTTTAGGCCTAATAAGCTTAAACATGCCATTATGTCTTCATGAATCAAGAAACTAGGAATATAAATTGAGGATTTTTTATAAAACTACTCAAGTAATATATACTCCTTCTCCAACATCATATTCATGTATGATTGGTCACAATTTTCTATTATGCATGCAGGTTATAGACTTGATCTTTGACTGTATAATCTCTATCTAAAGATTGACTTGATGATCCTTTGACTCCCCATATAAAACAATATAAAAATTCCTCTTGAATATTTATAACTCATTAGGTGCATCAATGTTCCCCTGAATATTTAAAACAATAATGACCACCTTGTCAACACAGTCTGCTTAAAAGGTTTATGATGACTGAGTAAAAGTTGATGCTGCAGACTATGTCGCAGGTGAGGATGACTTGGTGTATAGGGGTATGATGAGTATGATGAAGTTAAATAGATAATGGAGTGAATAAAAATATATGTGTATGTTCCTTTAAATCAATCAAAAAATATTTTCTACATACATTTTATCCTCTAACTTGCAAATGAGACCACACCATCCAAGACACTTACAATAAAATAGGGCTTAAAGGGTTGCTTGTCTAGATGGTAGATTATTTGAGTAATTTAGGAGGTATATGAAGTATAAAATGATTAAATAACCTCATAATAAAATACAAGACATTATACATACTCAAATCTTATGCACAAGGACTTTGTAACTTGAGAAACCAAACTACAATCTACAAGATGAAGAAAGCATGAAGTTTTGCTTGCTCTCACCATCTACACATGTGAAATATGAGTGTAGGGTGATGGATTTAGGATATTAGGATATTTAATAACACACATAAATCATTATTTCTTAGGAAAAATTCAAATCTTCATCAAAATTATTGCCATTTCAACTCCCTGCATAGATAAACAAGATCATTAAAGTGGCCAAATTATTAACTAGTTTTCATAAATTATATTAATTTATATTATAGATAAATTTAATGGATAGGAAGGTTAATATACACCATTAATATACCCAAGATACCATCCCTTGATTTTCTCTTTCCTATCTATACTATCTATAAACCTAGAAGCTTTCTTGGGCTGTAAAGAAACTCATTTGAGGAGAGAAGTTAGTTTTGGATTTTTTTGAGACTTCCTGCTATGAAAAGTATCTAAGATGTTAGACATGAGCCCTAATTAAAACCTATAAATTACTCTATATGAAATAGTTTGTACAACTATAAAAAATACCTTAAAAAGTCTCTTTTCCTACATTTTATCTAGTTTTCTAACCTTTTATCACTATTAAAGGATGAAAATATGGAAAAAATAAGTTAATAGACCTCTTAAAATAAGAAATATGGTAGGATTAAGTGGAAGAGAAACAATTTGGAAGTGTGGGGTCCACTTGGTGAGTGGGAAGGTCTGTATGAGCTTTAAAAGGGGCCTTTAAAGATATGAATGCATGAGTCATGACTAGAGATCAAGTTGGGACCTCTTCAAGACCTTTTATAATGCAATTTACATTAAAATAATTCCCTTTATTCTAGGTTTATAAGGAACATTGACTCTTATGAGGTGATTGATGACTTATAAGGGTGAGTTAATGTTCTAATTGAGCTTGGATGGGTATATCATGGATAGTGAACCTAAGCACACTAATAAACCCTCATATCATAACTGGAGCAAGGTTAGAAACCCTTTATGTTTCTTTGTAAATACTCTCTCACAAGAAAAAATATTGAAAAAGGCCCATATACCATGATAACTAGTGACTTCAAACTTGTCAAGTATCCTTAATTTTATCAAAATATCCTTAATATCATCAAACAGGGATAAAACCACTCATTAAACCTTATAAGACATCTTAACACTTCCTTTCTCACTCCAAGATCATAGTGACCACTATCACCTCACTAGATAGACTCAAGAAATTCATGACACATGAATTCACAAGCAGAAACTATGACATACCATGACACTCCTAACAAGGCTCAAAGACTCTCAATATGACCAATAATGACATGACCATGTAGGAGATCACCATGAGTAGGATAAGATAGTTGTCACCATTATTTTTTGATTTTAGGAATTGATATTTGTCCTTTGAGGCCAAAATTTCAACACTTACATAAATAAAAAACTTATATACAATGTCATGATTGAAAATGAGTCAATTGAAAATGCATATACAATGGCACTCTTTCATAGTATTAGATACACAAAGCAATATTTACAAGCTAAATCAATAATAGTTAAATAATTTTATGGAAATATACATAATATTATTTGGCATATAATGATACCTCTCCAAGTTGGTTTAACAATACTAACTACCCCATTTATAGTCTTACCAAGCATTGGGGACTTTAATATGTTATTAGGATGCCCATAGATATATAAACTCTATGCATTAGTACATAGATGCCTAAAATACATACATTGTAATCAAGTGGTATAATTTTTATGCATTTAATATGGGTACCCTTTATAATTAGTGGTAACTCCTCCTCCTCCTCACTAACCACCATAGTAGTGGGTTGTGTCACTTAATCAAGATCATAATATAAAGACAATTACGGAACCCATTCAAGAGAATAATGTAAAATTAATTATTTCATCTATACAAAATATTTATATATAGTCAATTCAAATAATAATAATACACCTTCCTAAATTAAAGATTCATAGAAAAGAGTTACTCAAAATAAAGATATATCTAAATCTTCTAAAGTGTGTCTTAAAGTAGTACCTAAAATAGTTTAGCATGTTCCATAGGGAAGATAGGAAATGAGATCTTTTCTCATATAAAAAAATCCACCAAGTGTCACACCTTCTTAAGCTATGCATCCTACAAAATATAATGTAAACAATAATCAAGATAATTACATTACATCATTTGATGCCTTTTTAGATTCTGATTCATCTACATATAACACTTTCCACCCATAAAAATTCATCTTCTACATTTATGATCCAAGAACACATTATGATCTTTCCATTGATGGGATCATAGGCTGGTTTCCTTTCAAAAATATCAAAAGTACCAAAAAAAATCAAACATCTAAAAATTCAATTTTTTAAAAGAATTTCAAACATCATTAATTGCTACTTTACTTCTTTGCATATGTTATTTATCATATATTTTGGTAGATAACATATTCATTAAAACATACATGAATTTCATGAGGTATATGAATGTGATTCAAGACATGCATATACATGGATTATTACATCTTGGATTACCTTCTACCCAAGGGCCATGCCTATGTTAGGGGCATATAATTATATAGTTTAGATTATCAATAAGCTATATCTTTTTATGACCTCTCTACCATGTCATGATATATATCTTAGAAGTGTTTTTCTAATCACTCATATTTTACATGGTGTTACATGCATATTCTACTTTTATATGAAATTATATTAATACATATGGTGATGTAGACTAGTTTGCACTTTTATGCTCCTTCGATGTTGTTTACATTTTTTCATAATAGGCTCAACATTACTTTATTACTGTGTGTGGCTTGTGCAACATTTAAACATTTGCATTAATTTTAGCCCTTGGCCCTTGTGTGAAATAATTTATAAAACATCTCTATGATATGTTTTCTTACTATGAGTGACATTTGAACATTTCCATTTTTTTTGGCCCTTGGCCCTATGTTTTGTGTGATGTTTGAAAATGTCCCTTGTTTTTGAAATTATTAATGTCCTTTATGTGAGGCCCTTGAAATTTTTTTTTGTGACATATCCATGTCCATTATGTGAAATATTTGGCCTTATTTTATGACAATGTGTGACATTATGTGTTGTGCTTATCATGCTTTTTGAGATTCATTAGTGTTGCCTTGATACATATCATACACTTTTACTATGTAAGCTACTTCAAATATGGCTACTTTAATGCATGCCTCATTTTATATCTATTTAGAGATGACACTTGTATGCCTCACATTCAATATGTTACATACATGATTCAATGAGAATTATATTAATGACATACTCTACACACGATTATATTTTTATTACATGATACAATTAACTCTAATTTTGAGATGAGTTACTTGTAGGTTACATCTATCACCTCAAAATGGGGAATTCTTAGTGAACTTGTCTTATAAACCTAAGCCTCTGTGAACAAAATGATCATATTTGGGATAAAGTAAATGTTTCAAAGATATAGAATACATGGTTCATATATTTAAAGTAATTCAAAGTTAAAATTATAAAATAGAGTAAAAGTAATTCAAAGATTCAAAGTAAATTCAAATATTAGATTTTATAAAAGAGTATATATTTTTTACAAACTCAAAGTAATTCATAAATCAAACACATGAAAAATATTGGCATGCTGATATTATGGGGGTATATGATATGCATATGCACTCACTTTTAAAAGACTCAAAGTACATGATCATACTATTTTAAAATTTTAGGGTTTCACAATGTAAATCCCATGTTTGATTAAAGTGTTGAGTAGTCTAAACTAGTAAAATAATATACATAAAATAATCACCAATTTGTTATAAATTTTGACTAGATTTGACTTTCTAAAAAAGTAATAAATATATGTAAATAAATACTTATCTAGAAAATGCTTGATATGAATGATCTGAGTGTCAAAAACTAAGATTGGAATAGGTTTGAGTGTCATCAATTAGATCTCTATGTTATAACCCATCTTAAATAGTAGTGCCACATTTGGATAGTATCACCATGTGGCTCTAGTGTCATAAAAACGGTGCTAGTGCCATCTTTGTATGACTACTCCAAACTTATGGGTATACCTGTGCCTATGTTTTTAGGTTTTATTTCTATATGATTGAAGTTTAAAACTTTGTATTATGCCTATAATAGCTGATTTATGATCCAAAGCCTAGTCCTCCTTGAAATTAAAACATAAGCTAAAACATGAATTCATTAATAGGGTAGGCTAGACATCCTCAATACCTCACTATGAAGAGAGTTGAATAAATACCAATACTCTGAGGAGGGATCAAGCTTGATTTATTTCTCCCCACCTAAGTGTTGGTGCAAGTGAAAGTGATGTTAGAATGATAGTGGTATTGAATGCCTTGATTGTGATTGAGATTGAAAATATAGAAAATTTGAGCATAGAGCTACTGGAGATGGTAATATGTAGAAGTAGAGAAAAATAGGGAATAATAACCTTGATTTTACTCAAATTATTTCATGTTTGAATAGGAATTTTGCATTTAATTTAAATATAGTGGATAGAGGTCTAAAAATCATGTATTTATAGTGTCCTGTAGCTCTTGGAAATAATAAAATATGCTTAGGACAAATTGAGGAGGGTTTTACCTTTAAAAATATATCCATTTAGGAATGATAGGGTAAAAGACATTAGCACCATTTTAGGGAAACTAGCACCATGTCTCTCTATTATCCTTAATGTGTCATTAATGTCTAGATGGTAGGTTACTAGGCATAAAGGGATATGATCAAGCAATGAAGGTCTAAGACTATGTTTAAGATAACTAGGGATGCCTATGGTCTGTACAAAGGATAGAAAAGTGTGATAAAAGGCTCTAGAATAGGTATAGGGATAAGACATAATTTTTTTTATCTCAAGTAACACTCTTATCACTCAAATACCACATTTAGGTGATTACATTTGTTTCTCTCAATTTAATATTATTTATATTTAAAGAAGTAAGAAACTAGTAATAAGGGTGTGGTGGAAGAATATTTTTGTTTGTGTGCATATGATCCACATGATTATGAAGAGATCCTATTTGTTTTGGGAAGAATGAATTGTAGATAAAAAATCACTCATGCAAAGGGGTTATTAGAGGGATAACAAGGTGGATTTCCTAACATGAGCTTACTAGGAGGTTGTCAATCCAAACTCTTAAAATAGTTAATTTGAAAAGGATAAGATGAACTATTTGCATCAAATGACAAAAAGTATTGAAAGAGAATATAAGAAGAATGAATGCTTGATAAATAAAATAGATTAATTTAAGCAAATAATAAGTCAATACCAATGTTAAATAGGTTAATTTAGGTCCAAAAAATGTGTGGGGTCTTTGTGAATATGTAGAGATATAGAAAGTAGAATTTGGGAGAGAGTAAGTAGGTGGAAATAACTTATTTTTATTTCCTACCATAGTAACCTTTGGTGGTCAAGGTGATCATTGGAAATTAAGCTAACCATTGGTGGTTAGTTGACCATTGATGGTTGAAGGTCATTGTCAGTGGTCATAGTGATCAACGATATTTGCTATGGGTTTTAGATATGTTCAAAAAAGAGTTTGGTTCAGGTTGAAAAAAAGGGTCAGTGATCAAGTGATGGATTGTTAGAGGTTTGGTTAGGGTTATGGGTTAGAAGATATAATGTAGAGGGGATCAGGTCATAAACCACATAAATAAAGCTTGAAAACTAGAAATATACTTAGTTGGTTGCTTGATAGTTGGTAATTGATCTTGAAGTAATTTTGGTAGAGTAACAATACTTTTCTTGAAGAATGATTTTGGTAGAGGTTTGGGTCTCTATCATATATGTTAGGCTGATGAAGGGAAAACCTACAAAGAAGTTTGATAGCTCTTGATGACTACTAGTTGTCTGATGGATGCATGCTTAGATTGTTAAAAACTTAGATCCCCTTTCACCTCCTACTCCCCTCTTTTTATACGTAAAGAGAGATGGAGTTAGAATGTCCCATAGGAGGTTTGGTTAGTTGATATAATGTGTTAGATTTCCATCTATATTAAATTTTAATGTGTTATCTTATACACATCTTGATTTATCTTTGTTTAGATAGAGAGGGGACCTAACCATCGATGGTTAGGGTGACCATTAGTGCTCAAGGTGACTGTTAATGATCGAGTGTCAAAGGTTAAGTAGGGTAAAAGTGTGGGTTTGGTCAATTTTTCAAATTGACCATGGTTAGGCTTGGTTAGGGGTCAAAGGGTCAAATTGGTCCCAAAGGGGTATAAGGGTGTTTTGACATTCATAACTATAGTGTACAAAATTATGGTGTCTATGTTTTGCCCTTTTTTATTATGTGATTTATGTGAGCAAGCTATAAAATAAAAAGAGATTGAGGGTCAAAGGTTTGGTTGCCCTAAGCATGGAAGGAGGTATTCTCCCTCAAATTGAGAGTTGATGAGGTGAAACTAAATTAGGTATAGGTTTGATAAGCAGTTTATGGTGAGTTATGAGGGTGGTGATAATGGTAGTTGGGAATTTAAAGCATAAAAATGCACATAAAATATGACTAAGTGTGATAGCTGAGATTTTGCAAAGACTAAGTTACTATGGTTGGTAAAAATAAGGCTAGTTCTAGAAGGACTAGTGACAAGGTAACTAGGCCACAATGTTAAGCATAGATGATTAGGTTATTCCTATCAAGTCTCCTAGCTAGGGTCAATGTTTTTTTAGGTATTTGAGGTAGGAAGTGATCCTAAAAAAACACAAATGGTCTAGTGTGCACTAAGTAGTGTAAATTCAAATTTTCAACATGGCAAGATTAGTTAGTGTGGTCAAAAGGATGAAGGCAAGGTCATCATAAAATATGTGATAGTTAAGGCCAAAATGGCCAATGTCAAGGTGGACATGGTTGGGTGATTGGTTGGTTGGAGAGGGTGTTCTTTAAAGGTTGGCACTAAGGTGTTGGTGCCAAAAAAATTAAAAAGTGGGTTTTCTAACCATTAATAATCAGGGGTCCAAAACTCGATCATCGATAGTCACTTTGACCATCGACAGTCAGGGGGAAACCCTAAAACCATGAAGGATAAAAAGTGAAAAAAGACAAGTTTATTTTAACTTTTGGCTTTTAACTCTCTAACTCCCATGCCCTTGGAAACTTTGGCATTTTGTGTGAGAGTGCTAATGAGGTGGGGTTGGTTTTTGATTGGTTAATTGGGGTTGTGTTGAGCTACCATGGGACTGAGCATGTAGGGTAGATGAGGATGTGGCCAAGCAATGGGAGCTAGGATTCCTCCTTAAAAAGAGTCAAAGAATGAGGTAGGGGATACATTGAATTATTAGATTAGTTTATTTTGGTTATTTTAGTTGAATTTGGGGTTAGTTTTATGAAGGGTTTTGGTTTTGATCTAGTTTTAGGTTTGAGTTTGTTTTGGTTAAATTAACAATTGAAAATTGAAATTGAAATTGTAAGTGGCTTGGGGGTAAGGTAGGGGAAAATGCTGGTGGGTTTTGGGTAGGTAGGTTTAGGGGTTTTACCACTGGTGGTCACACATAATGATCATTGATAGTCATACTCAACCATCGACAATCGTAGCTGATCATTGATAGCCAAGGATTGTAGGCTAAATGGTCAGCTAACCATCAATGGTCAACTAAATGGTCAAAGGAGTTTTGATAAAGGGATAAGGCAAAATGGTTAAGGGTAAGATGCTTTTGGTAAGGCAAAATTGTTAAGGGTAAGATGAATGTTATAGTTGAGTCAAAATGACCTAATGGGAATATTAAGGGTAGCAAAAGAATATGTTGATATAGTTTAGCTTGGGTGTAAAGTAGATTTGAAAATATGTTGATGTAGTTAGAATGGTAGAAAATAGGTGTTCTTAGGTAGGGTGAATGAGGTAAAAAAGAGTTGAATGTTAATGTGTAGAGTAGTTAAATAGAAAACTAAGTATGTTTTCTAATGAATTTTGAAAGTACAAGATTAGATCCAAATATGAGATCAAGTCCCTCAAATATTTTTGGAGATCCATTAGGGGATGATAGATGATGACTAGGTGCACATGAAGGAGGTTGGTCTCAGTGCAATGATGTAGTTATAACATGTGCCATGATATGTGGAGATTATTATGGCCCTCATCGAGAGATGGGATCCATCCATGAACACTTTTATCCTATCTATGGGTAAGATGACCATACTATTAGATGATGTACATAGTATTAAATGGTTACCCATTTAGGGGGAGCTGATATATCATATTGAGAGTGAAGAGAGAGACAATCACATAGAGATCCTATATGGTGAGGATTAGGGCTTTGCTAAGTGTCATGCCAAAGGTTTTAGCTATAAGCTATTCTATTAGAGGGATAGAGATGATAGGTGGTTGTTGTTGATGATGATGATGGTAGTCTCTTGCTTTGCATTGCTAGATTTAAGCAGTGGGAGGTTTCCCTATCTTTTTTTGGGAGTTTTGGTGGAGATGTTACTTAAGAGAATAGTTTTTGGGTGGGAAACTATTTTTTGGTATAATATATAGGGAGTTGTGTGGGTTTAGAGCACATAGGAGATATGGCATCAGCATGGGGTTTGTGCTTCATTATTCAGCATATGAGCATATCTAAGTTTTGAGATTGATGGAGTTATCATGGGAAGCATACAACCAGATGGAATTTAGGGTGGGTTTCATGAGGTGGAGTAGTGATTATTTGCTTACATGATCTAGAAGAGGTGATCAAGATATTGATTGGTTCAGAGGTGCACTAGAGGCCCTGGTGGTTGGAGATGTAGTTTAGAGGTTGTATGTATGCTTTCTAAGGTAGGACCACTATACTCAACATATTTTGTTGACGTATAATTATAATTGGATTTTTGGGTAGAGAGAGGGTGAGACTAAGATTATCCCTTTTGATAGAGGTCATAGGTAGTTCACCCTGATATAGGGGATTCTAGGTCTATTCTTGAAGTATAAGTAGGAGGATGCTAAGTTTTTACTTCTAGTGCTACAACTAGTGAAGGTGGTTCTTGATCATAAGGAGCTACCCATTAGAGCAAATATTGATTATGATAGTTTTATCAATGGCTATGTGATATGGTATTAGGCCATCTATGTAGCTATGGATTTTGGATGGGATCATGGGGGTAGGCAACCCATGGATGTGGATCTAGCTGGTGGGGGTCCATAGGTATAGGTACATGGAGGTGGCACTAATAGATAAGTAGGAGTGGTGATAGCCACTATACAAGCATAGATAATAGATTTAAAGGGGTAGGTGGTCATATTGTAGGGCTAGGTTGAGACATTATAGAGTCAGGTTGTCACTCTGAGAGGGACCAAGCTAAGACTTCACTAAGCTTGGTAAACCATGAGAGGGATACTTTGAGATAGAGAGGAGTAATTGTAGCACCAATAAGACCACTAGGTAGTATCCTTATGGAATGATACTTGGACACAATTAAGGAGTTACACTATTATGAGGCCATATTTCTAACATAGTTCCTATAAGAGCCCCAGTGGGGTGAGTACAAAGCCAACTTAGAAGGTGGTGTAGGTGTAACAACTCTAAGTTAGTGGGCTACTTCGATGGGTGGACAAGAAATCACCTTAGGGGGGAAGACACTAGGAAATAGTGGTGCCCCTTGGGCATAGGATATGATATGATATGTATCAATGTATATGATTTTTATATTAGGTTGTGAATTGATGTAGCAAGATGTATATGTTTTAAGAGAGAGATGCACATTATTACATGTACTATTTTATGTTGATGAAACATGATGTATATGATGTGATGATGATATATAGATGTTAATTTATGGTTCATGGTTTATGGTTTTAGCATTTATAGTTATCATGATTTATTTTTATGAGATGTAAACTCAGTAGCTTAGACATGTGATGATCATGGATGATGTTTATGATGATTGGTTATACATGATTATGATGATATGATGTTTTGTTTATGGTTATGATGTTTTGATTATGGTTAAGATGTTCATGTATATGGTTTATGATGTTTTAATGATGTTATGATTTTTTGGCTATGGTTATGATGTTATGATTTATAGTTATTTTTTTGATGATAACACATAAAGTAGTTTTAGATAACAAAACTAGATGTGGGAAAAGAGATGAGAATCATGAGACATACATCTAAGTGAATAAATTAACCAATTAGGAGAAGTTAAGGAGGAGGTATGATGATTCTTCATTGGAAAATACAAAACAAACCCAAATTTAGATTGTCTTAAGGAATATAAGCCTTTCAAATCCTTCACATTAGCATGCATTGGTTTGATAAAAAGGTGTCTTGATCACAACATATTTAGTAAGCTTTGAATCCCTTGATTTTTAGATGGTACACATGAGAGATAGTTGAGAGGTGGGGTGAAGGGTAGTATAACCTTTTTGTAGGTTGGTTTGGCCCTTCTATAGGTAACCTGAGAACCATAATAGAGAAGTCTATGTTTTAATGCAAGGTGTAGACTGACCGATGTGAGAAGTCTATTGATGCTATATGTGAAAGTTGATCAAAACTTTTTTGGGATAGCTTGTTTTTGATTTTGATATAGGGTCTAATATTGTTTGGGTTTGATAGCTTTGTGAAGTTGATTAATCCAAAAAGCTTCAAATAATTTATTTTGACAAAATTGATTGAGCCATCCTTTAAGGGAGTGGTCCAAGTTTAGATTTGTTTATTTTGGTAACTGTCCTTTAAGGGAGTAGTCTATCTTTTTAAGAAATTTAGATTTTGGGTAGCTATCCTTCAAGGGAGCAATCTGCATGCTAGAGATGTTTATCCCATGTGGTATTTTGTTATCCCAAATGGTTTTGATGCTAGGTTAGACTTGGAAAAGTCTATATAGGCATAAAGATTAAATTTTATGAGGGAAAAACCTAGAGCACAAGAAGGTTAATGATAGGTGAAAGGGGTGGTTTTGAGAGATAATGACTATGGTATTTTATTTGATTAGGGATGAAAAGTATCCATGAGAATTATGCCATGGGTAGAGTTTTGGTACCCATATTTAGGATTAGGCTATGACTGTAATGGTTAATCACATGATTTTATGTTTTAATTGGTTGTCCTCAAAGGGATGGGATGATGGGGGTAGGTAGCCCATGGATGTGGATCCAACTGGTGGGGGTCCATAGGTATAGGTACATGGAGGTGGCTCTGATGGATAGGTAAGAGTGGTGCTAGCTGCTACACAAGCATATATAATATATTTACAAGGGTAGGTGTCCATAGTATAGGGCCAGGTTATAAAATTATAGGGTCAAGTCCTACTAGGCATGCCATAATGTTTCTCTCAATTTTAGCTTATTTTTATTTAAAAAAGTAAGAAACTAGTAATAAAGGTGTGGTAGAAGAAACTATTTGTTTGTGTGTGTATGATCTAGATGATTGTGAAGAGATCCTCTTTGTTTTGGAAGAATGACCTATAGATAATAAATCACTCATGTAAAGGGGTTGTTAGAGGGATAACAAGGTGGATTTATTAGAGTGAGCTATATCCAAGAAGCGTGAGCTTGTTATGAGTCTATCAATCCACACTCTTAAAATAGTTAAGTTGAAAATGATAAAGATGAACTATTTACATCAAATGATAGAAAATACTGAAAGAGAGTACAATAAGAAATAAATGATTGATAAATAAAATAGATTAATTTAAGCAAATATCAAGATAATACTAATGATAAATAGGTTAGGTTAGTTCCAAAAAATGGGTGGGGTCTCTATGAATAGGTAGGGACACATAAAGTAGAATTTGGGTGAGGGTAAGTAGGTGTAAATAACTTGCTATTATTTCCTACCATAGTGACCATTGGTGATCAAGGTGACCATCAGTGGTTAAGCTAACCACTAGTGGTTGGATGACCATTAGTGGTTGAAGGTGACCATCGATGGTCATAGTGACCATTGTCGATTGCTATAGGTTTTAGATGTGTTTAAAAAAGAGTCTAGTTTAAGTTATAGAAAGGGCTCAATGATCAAGTAATGGATTTTTAGAGGTATAGTTAGGGTTAGGAGTTAGACTATATAATGTAGAGGGGTCTGGTTCATAAACCACAAAAAAATCTTGAAAACCAAAAATATACTTAACTAGTTGCTTAATAGTTGGTAATTGATCCTAAAGAAATTTTGGCAAAGTAACAATACTTTGACTAAAGAATGATTTTGGTAAAGGTTTAGGTCTTTGACATAGATGATAGGTTGTTGAAGGGAGAACCTAAAAAAAATTTTGATAGCTCCTGATGACTTTTGGTTATCTGATGGATGAATGCTTGGACTGTTAAAAACTTGGATCCCCTTTCACCTCCTACTTCCCTCTTTTTATAGGAAAAGAGAGATGGAGGTAGAAGGTTCCATAGGAGGTTTGGTTGGTTATTGTGATGCCTTAGATTATTGTCTATATTAAATTTTTATGTGTTATCTTACACACAACTTGAGTTATCTTTGTTTATATGGGGAAGGGACCTAACTATTTATAGTCAGGGTAATCATCAGTGGTCAAGGTGATCATCGACAATCGAGTGTCAAAGGCTAAGTAGGGTAAAAGGGTGGGTTTGTTTAGTTGGTAAAACTAACCATGGTTAGGCTTGGTTAGGGGCCAAAGGGTCAGATTAGTCCTAAGGGGGTCCTAAGGTGGTCCAAGGGTGTTTCAACATTCATAATTGTAATGTGCAGAATTTTAGTGTCTACAACATTTACCCCCATTAATGCTAAAAATGTAGCAAAGAGAAATAACTAGTATAAAGAAAAAATAAGCATACCTAGACTTACCAAGGAAGTGATTGAGTATATGAATCTAGGTCTACATATCTATAGCATAATCCAAAACATGATCTACAAATGAAATGTGCATAAATTAATACTTACCCAAGAGATATCAAAAGCAAAAGACTATGTTGAATAAATAAGTAATTGAGTAAAATTGAGTAAATAAATGGGAAAGAGCAAATGAGTGAATATCCCTGATTGGGTATGTGAACCAATGCATGAACGTGGTGATAAATTGTGTGTGTGTGTGTGTGAAATCATAGAATAACTTGGAATGAGTTGATAGCTTGTTTAGTCCTCATGTGTGTGTGGCTCAAGAAATCAATCCAATTTTAAATCCATCATTACCCACCCTTATTTGGTGGATCATGTCTTATGAATATCTTAGATTTCACTAAAAGTGTGTCCAACCCTCTCATGTGGGTAGATAAATAACTCAAGTAGGCTATGACTCCATCATTGCCCACCCATTTTTAGTATATGCATCTAAAATTAAACTATGTAAAGTGATGGAAATATATAATTGATTATATTGAACTGTGTTTCTTAGCTCGATGGCCACTCTGGTATATTAGGTAGTTTTAGGCCACTCAAAAATGCCAACCACTATAGATGGAGTAAGGGATGAAAATGGTGACAACTTGGAATGTGATGTCAATTGTATATAGTGTAGATAATGACAAGGAGGTTTTCATTATATATAATAAACCTATGTGTAATTGAACATATGGGGAGAATGTGCCACACTTATTGTGAAAAATTCTAATTAGTTTTTGGTTTACTATTAGGCACAAGCATGGGATGTTCCCTTTGCACTCAATATTTGAACACTTGACTATACCAACATCAATCCACATAAGGCATAACCCTTATTCACTCACCCAAAATGTAACTAAGTAGGAATCAAGGCCTATGTTGGGCTAGTTGTGCCATGGCATGAGGCTTTAATTAGGTGACTTAATCAATTTAGTGAAAACATAAGGCAAATCCATAGGTGCAAGCCTTTCTAGGACTAAGCCTAGTATCATAAAAGCACTTAAGGGGTCATAAGAATTCATTCACTCAATTTACTTATACTAGACATGCAATTTAAATAAGGATTAGGTTATTGGCACAATATCTATTCTCATTTTTTAATGCAAAACAATGGTGATGTCATGAAAAGTGTAGAAACCCCATAAAAATAGTGAGCTACGAAAATGCATGAACATTAAATAACATAATTCAAACAACAATGTGACCTTAGAAACTTTTTCATTCCATTATAAATACAAAAAGGCATGTAAACTAGACCTAAAATAGTTAAATGCAATAATAATCATCATTTTCATAGTACACAACAAAATTTATATTTATATCACAATTTTAATGACCTATAGGCTCAAAGATGAGCTTGGGCACATATAATTGGTGTCAAAATGGCCTTCAAACTATTCCTTAGACTTAATGGCTACCTAAACAATGTCTACAAAGCTTCAAGATTAATTTTATAGAGCTTTTTTTTAGTTCCTTCCACTCCTTCCCTCTTCTAGATTGATCTCCTTAAATAATCCTTCAAGAAAATCTTCACCAAGGTGGAAGTTACACATTGAGTGCTGAGCTAGAATTCTGCCATCATAACCATTAACTCTATGACTCTAAAAAATATGAGCTACACCTATCACATCTATTCAAATCTTTTATGACACCCTAAATTTTTTTAAGATGGTTAGTTATCTATTAGTTAGTGTAAGATATGCGCTACAACCTCCAACTGGCTACAAAAAGCCCAAAAGCTAACTAATTAAAAAAATGATCCTCTCATGCCTAGGTGGAAGTTATGTTGGCATGAATAATTTAATAATAGGTTAAGGGCCAAAAATTACCCCATAAAAAATTTTTAATCCACCCTCATACTAAGTTATCAAAATATTTAGAGTGTAGAACTTGAGCACATTATCTTTGAGTTCAACACTAGAGTCTTCAAAACCCTTAATGGATCACTTGATTTCTTCTACATTTCTATCTCTCTTAGTTGATGGGTTAGTGAGCACAAGTCTATCCATTTTATCTAACTCCTTATAGAAGGCCTTGGTATTAGCTTTTTCCTTTTCCACACTTCCATCTAAGATCTCTCCTTGCTCATAGGCATTAATATATAAAACATAAAAGAGTGCTTCCAAGGGCTTCTCCTGGTCCTTGATCTGGTTACTGATCACATTCATGCTACCCATGATTTGTGACCACTCTACCCTACTTTCCAAGTACACTTGAACCATTAAATTCTCCTTCTCATTCTTCACCTACTTTAAGAGTGCATCTATTACTAAGGCTTAGTTGGATAATCTTTAAAATATGGCATCTAATATTTCCACACCGTTTAATTTTTCAAAGAGGTCTTTTACCTCTTAGAACTTTTTAGATAGATCTTTCTATAGTATGATGTTGGGGTATAACTCTTCCTCTTATTCCTACGATGGATCAGGATATAGTCTTAAGAACATTTGATCCACTAGTACATAAATTTTGTCGACCTCTAAAAGTCCTGAAGTGTTGATGCTAACCAATAGAGATGGTTCAATCACTTCCACACATTTACAAAGTTGTTACAACTTAAAATTGTTTACGTACACCTCATCCTTGGCTTCCTTGAGGAGCCTCTTCCACTTCTTCAACTTGTTATCATTGATGATGTTTTGGCATGCCACTTTAGTATCCAACCTTATTAGTGCATTTCAATATTGGGTTAGGTTAATGGCATAAGGGTTAATAAGGAGGGAGTCCTGACCCTCTTCAAGATTTTCTAGGCTCAAATTATCCACTCTAAGTACCTCAAATTAGTAATCATCCATATAGTGGTCTAGCATAAATGAGAGTTGTTTGCATGTCTTGGTGGTGGTGTCTGAGGGGGGGCATAGTTTCATACATGTAGATATCCTCATCCCCCAAATTATTCTACACTATCTCCCTTACATCAACTCTTTTTCATCCTTATTAATGATAGCCTTTTATATTTGTACTTCTTCCTCTTCATTAGTGCCACCACTCTCTTTGTCACTTTCCTCTAAGGACTCACTTGTTTGATCTTTGAGGGTTGCTTCCTTAGACTTTTCCCCCTCATCCATTTCTTCTGTAATGAAATTACTTCAAGAATTAAGTATAACAACAAAATTATATCCAAATATGACTGAAATATATCCAAATATATGATAATAGATAAGCCACTTCGAGGGGGCAACCTCCACAAGCTTCAATAAGAGCAGAATTCACAATATAATGATAAATGATTACCCACTACCTCTTATATATAGTCTAACTAGGCCATGGTTACTCCATAGGCCGACCTACTAATCTAAAGAAAGCATAGGCGACCTACTAATCTAAATAAAGCATAGATAAATGTAATATAATGTCAAAGAGGGATAAGTAAGCCACAAGTCAGCTAATACTATCCTCATACATGTGATAGGTAGGGGCGTAGCATGCCCTTCCCCTTCAAACCAACGTTGTCCTCAATGCTGAACAACTCTGGATGTTGTTGCAGAAATTCTTCACCTTCCCAAGTTGCATCTTCACTGCTTTGGTTTTTCCACTTGATCAAATATTCCTTAATCTCTCTGGTTCTCAACCTCTTAGCACGTGTTTGGAGGATCTTCTCTGGTTCCAAAATGACTCTTCCTTCTTCATCTAGTTTTGGGAGCTCTATCTGGTCAGAAAATTTCTGTCCAATGACCTTCTTCAAACAAGAAACATGAAATACTGGGTGTATGTGAGATGAATGAGGTAACTCGAGCTTGTAAGCCACACTTCCAATTTTTTGTAGAACCTGATAAGGGCCATAATACTTTGGAGCAAGTTTGTTGTCCTTTTTCTATTGCTTCAAGGAAATCTACTTGTAAGGCTGCAAATGAACAAATACCCAGTCACCCACCTCAAAATTTTGCTCACTCTGGTGTTGATCTGCTTGTTGCTTCATCCTATTTTGTGCCAAGGCCAAATTCTCTCTCAAACTAGACAAAACCTCTTGTTGATGTTGAATTTGCTCTTCCACATCTCGAACCTTGGTGTGCACCTTTAATGAAGAAGTGATGGAAGGTGGATGGTAACCATATAGTGCTAGAAAGGGAGACATTTTAGAAGAGGTATGGAAAGATGTGTTATACCACCATTCTGCAAGTGGTAGCCATTTAACCCAATTTTCTTGTTTATCTGATACAAAACAACGGAGATACCCCTCTAAATATTTGTTAACCACTTCAATTTGTCGATCAGATTGGGGGTGGTAAGATGAGCTATGAGCTAGCTGAGTACCCAAACAAGAAAATAGTTCAATCCAAAAATTACTAGTGAAAATAGGATCATGATCACTTACAATTATTTTTGGGGTTCCATGTAATTTGAGAACTGCTTCCATAAAAATAGCCATGATTGTACTTGCTGAAAATGGGTGTGAAGGAGCACAAAAATGGGCATATTTTATAAGCCTATCCACAATGACCAAAATAACATTCTTACCTTCAGAACAAGGCAAACCAGTGATGAAATCCATGGAAACCTCCTCCCACCTTTGACTAGGAATTGCTAATGGTTGTAACAAACCTAGGGTCTTAACTGTTTCACCTTTATTTTGTTGGCATATCAAGAATTCTTCCACAAACTTTTGTACATCCCCCTTGAGTCCTTCCCAAAATAATTCTTTCTTAATTCTATGATAATTTTTCAAGAACCTTGAGTGTCCCCCAAGTGGAGATGCATGCAACTCTGCAAGAATCTTATGCTTAAGCTCTGAATTTTTGCACAAGTATAACCTACCCTTATACCATAGGACATTACCTTTAAATTCAAATTTGTTAGAGGATAAATTACCTTATTAGAGATTCTAAATCAGAACTTGTGTATCCTTGTCTTGCTCCCATTCTAACCTAGCTTCATCCACCCAATCTGCTTGGAATATGGACATTGCACAAAGTAATGCTTCTGGGGATGCATCCCATCTAGATAGAGCATCTGCTACTACATTATCTTTACCCTTCTTGTAGATGATTTCAAAATCATAACCCAACATTTTGGTTACCCATTTTTGTTGTTCCTCAGATGATAATCTTTGCTCCAAAAAGTATTTGAGACTATCATGATCCATTTTCACCTTAAAGTGTCTACCCATCAGATAAGGCCTCCATTGTTTAACTGCATGAAGAATAGCCATCATTTCTTTCTCATAGACAAGTTTTTGTAGATTCTTACCTTTGAATTGATGACTTTCAAATGTAATGGGTCTTCCTTCCTACATTAGTACTTCCCCCAATCCAGACCCAAAAGCATCACATTCAATAGTAAATGTTTGTGAGAAGTCTGGAGTAGCCAAAACTGGAGTGGTGCACATAGCTACTTTGAGTTTCTCAAATGCTTTGGTGGCATCGTCATTCCAATGGAAAGCATCCTTCTTTATCAATGAAGTGAGTGGAGCTGCTACGCTGCCATAACCTTTCACAAATATTCTATAGTAGCCTGTTAGTCTAAGAAACCCTCGAAGGTTTTTTAGAGTTTTTGGCATGGGCCATTCCATTATCGCTTTGATCTTCTGGGGATCAACTTTGACTCCTTCATGGGAAACAATGTGACCAAGGTACTCTACCTCCTATACTCCAAAATCACATTTAGATGGCTTCACATAAAGTTGGTGCTTCTCCAAAACTATCAACACCTGTTTCACATGTTGCAGATGTGCTTCCCATGTCTGACTATAAATCAATATGTCATCAAAGAAAACTAGCACAAACTTCCTTAAAAGCCTAAAAATAGTGTTCATCAAGCTCTGAAAAGTAGATGGTGCATTTGTAAGACCAAAGGGCATTACCAAAAACTCATAATGGCCCTCATGTGTTCTAAAAGCAGTTTTATGAACATCTTCCTCCTTGATTCTAATTTGATGGTACCCCAAGCGAAGATCCAATTTTATGAAATAATTAGCACCATGCAAATCATCAAGTAAATCATAAATTACTAGAATAGGAAACTTATCTTTGATGGTGTACTTGTTGAGTTCCCTATAATCTGGGCACATCCTCCATGTGTCATCCTTCTTCCACACCATGACCACTGGTGATGAATATGCACTTTGGCTATGCTTGATGATCCCTGCCTCCAGCATCTCATGGACCATCTTTTCAATTTCACTCTTTTGTGCATATGGATATCTATATGGTCTGATATTTGGTGGTTGACTACTTGGAATTAGTTCAATGACATGATCATGTTCTCTTTTTGGTGGTAGTCCTTTTGGCATGGCCCCAAAAATAGATGAGTGGTCTTCAAGAACTATTTGTAGATCAGGATGTGTAGATACCTGTGTGGGTTGAACTTCTATGGAGCATAATCATGAAATAATTCCCTCTACCCCCTTTTTTAGTATATTGGTCATCTGATGTGAACTAACCAATTGTGGAGATTTTGCATGTAATCCATGTAGTTCAATTTTCTTACCTTCAGAATGAAAGCACATTAATAGTTCTTGGAAGTTCATCTCAATGGTACCTAAGGTTGTGAGCCATTGGACTCCAAAAACAATGTTTGTGTTACCCATGGGAATAGCAAACATAGGAGAGTTGAGATTGTACCCATCCATAGTAAGCTTAATACTATGGCATTTGTCTGAATAATTAATTGTGCCACCATCTGCAATCATGACCTAAAATTCTAGTGCTGGGTAGATGAAATAGTTCAATTGAGTGGCCAAATTATGGTTTATAAAGTTATGTGTGCTCCCTGAATCAATCAACACTGTCACCTTCTGTTTCTTGAGGAAACCCACCACCTTAAGAGTTTGTGGAGTGATAATACCTGCAAGTGCATGACAAGAGATTGTAGGTTGGGAATCTTCAGGCACCTCCTCTATATCTTCCTCATCATCATTGGAGGCATCATCTGCTTCTTCATCTTCATTTGGTCCCTCAATGTAGAATAACTTTTTCTTAGCACATCTATGTCCTTTACTCCACTTTATATCACAACCAAAACATAATCCTTTTACACGCTTCTCTTCAATTTGCTGAGGGGTCAATCTAGTAGGTGGAGGAAATGTTGGTGATGATATGATACGATCTTTGAAGTGAGTGAATGGCTGCTTCTTGTTGGCTATGATTTTTTCTTCAGATCTACGTGCTAGGATAATAGATTCAGAAATATTAAGTGGATTAAACATGCGTACCTCATGTTGAATGTGGTCCTTGAGTCCACCCAAAAATAGGTCATTCAAGTTTGCTTCAAAAATTGTCTCCACACGTAAGGATAGGTTCTAAAAATGATGAATATAATCCTTAACGGAGCTAGTTTGTTGCAATTTTTCTAGTTGGCTGAAGTAATTCTCTATCACACTATTTCCATAGTGTAATTTTAGCTCCTCTGTAAAAATTGACCAGATGACATTGATAGTCATCTTTTTCTTTTGAGCACACAACCATCAATACCAAATGAATTGATCAGGTTCAAGATACAAGGATGCCATGGTAACCTTATATCCACTTGGAATCTAATGTAGGTAAAAAAAAATCTCCATTTGGTTGAGCCAATTGAGTGGATCTTTTCCATCAAATTTGCGCATATCCACCTTTGGTAATAGGTTCCTCTGTGGCCATGGAGTTGCATTTGAAGTAGACTGGTTAGGAGAACCGCCCTGGTGGGTTTGTGAAATAGAGTTAGTTTGATGATTTGACTGATTAATGTTCAAATCCTTCATGATATCTCCCAAAATATCTTGTATGGATTGCATATTAGATTGTATGTCTTGCACCTCACTCTGAATGCCTTACACACTATAGTCAAGCTGGCTCACTTTGTGATCTATGTCAAAAAACCTTTGTACAAAGGGTCTATTACATCCCCCTTATAACTCCATCTCATCCTTTTTATGAGTTTTACCTAGATTTTCAGCACCCTTTCCTCGGCCCCGAGTTTGTGGACCTACCATAAAAGGGTTTTACGATGTCGACCCTTATTGACACTTTTGACCCAACTTTGACCAAGCTATTTTAGAATTATTTTGGCCTCAAATATTAATATACAAAGAACAAATAGTATCCAAAATTTTCTAAGCTTTCCAAAAATGTAAACAACTCAAAAAAATTCTTTGAATTGCGCACTATAGAGCAATTTTATGAAAAACCATAAAATAGCGATAAATTTTGAAAAATAGATCAAATTGATCTAAAATTTTAATGGAAGCTTAACATTTTTTTATATATCACAAAATTAAAAAATTTAGTGTTTCGCCCACAAGATTACCCAAATCGCAGCTCTGATACCACTTGTAATGAAAATACTTCAAGAATTAAGTATAAGAGAAGAATTATATTCAAATATGACTGAAATATATCCAAATATATGATAATAGATAAGACACTTCAAGGGGGCAACCTCCACAAGCTTCAATAAGAGCAGAATTCACAATATGATGATAAATGATTACCCACTACCTCTTATAGATAGTCTAACTAGGCCATGGTTAATCCATAGGCCGACCTACTAATCTAAAGAAAGCATAGCCAACCTAATAATATAAAGAAATAATATATAAATGTAATATAATGTCAAAGAGGGATATGTAAGCCAGAAGTCGGCTAATACTATCCTCATACATGTGATAGGTTAGGGGCGTAGCATCTTCATCATGGGGGTTTTCAATACTTACCTCCTAGGTAATTCCTTTAGCATCAACATCACTTTTTTGTTATTGGGGATCCTCCAGCATCTCTATTTATTTTTATAATGTGTTAGTATCACCTTATTTTCATTTAGACACCCAGTCATTACTTAGGAGTGCCTCTTTCACAACTTATACTTTCTTGGTGAGGTCACTTGGCACTTGTTTGACCACTTCAACTACTGGTCCTACACTTATGAGAACCTTGGGGGAATTTTTATGTAACTTGGCCTTTTTATTCTCTTGATCAAGATTCCACTTCTCTTCAAGTGCCAAAGCCTTTTTAATATCCTCCTCTCTTAATCCCATCTTCTTCCAAGCCACTCTTTTCTCATTGACTATTTGAGGAGCCAGTGGGGAGGCCTCTTTGTTGGGTTTTAATGATAATTTTCTTAAAGGTCTCAATAATTAGGTGGTGATATATGTGAGGCTCACCATTTCCTATATTACATGTAGCATAGAAGTCATGATAATTTTTAGGGATTTTTAAACGTTTTTGACACTGATCTCCTCTTCTCCTTCTCCTATATGCAGGATGTATGTCCCTGCTCAATCTTCTTCAATTTCCTCCTCTATTATGGGCATGAGGGTCACTTCTTTCTCCATATATATAAGAGTTATATAAGGGAATTCTATAGTTACCTTGGTCTTTTTCTTTGACTTCTTTCTGGAAAAAGCACCCATTTGCATGAAGATCACACACTTTTTTGGATCTAGGGACACAATTGGTTATTCAGAGGTAATTTTTAACTGAATGTATTTCATGGTATCTTCTAACTTCTCACCCCTTTTCCTTTGGAGTTTCTTTGACTCTTACTTTGGCATATCCTTCCCTTCATCATTGACTAGGAGGGGGCAATCATCATCCTTTCTAGAATATCCACCCTTCTTACATAGCTTCATATCATAGTAGAGGTTAACGATCCTCCCATTTATTATTACCCTCTAGAGGTGATAAATGTCCATCCTATTAGTGTCATATTCCTTATATTTGGTGTCTTTAGATCTAGGGCACACAAATTGGCACCTCATCGTGCTTCTATCATGATCCATGGCCTTGATTAGGATCTCAATCTATTGCACATTGGGGATTCTCCTTAGTGTCTCTATGAAGTACTTGGCTGAAAATGTATAAGGCAACCAAATCCATCCTGATAGATTCTCATCTATGAGTGATAGGCACACCACACAAAAGTGATGTATCATGATAAAGGTTGTTGTTCTAACTGTTTATTAGGGAATTTATTGAGGGATGCACCACTCCTTCCTAAAGGCTTCTATGTACCTTTTAAATAACCCTTGGACCCTAGTATTATAATTATATGAGAAATTAGGTGGGTAAATGATGTCTAGGTACTTCATCATAGGGGACTTGTGGCTAGGTGGGAAACCCCATAGGTGTTCTCCATTACCATTTGACACACCTATCTCCTCCAATACTATCAAAATTATCATGTACCCCATCAAAATGTTTTGCATGCTTGATGTCACTCTTACAGATTCTTGAAAATCTCCTCTAAAATGAACTTGGAGATGTTGAATCTCACTCCTTACACTATGTGGTGGTAAATGCACATGAAGGTCTTATTGATATTAGACCACTAACCTTCAGGGAAAAAATTGGCATTACAAGGTGAATCACTACATTTATGCTAGGGTCTTAGATGTCCTTGATGGGGAATGCAAAACCTAACTTGTAGTAGCCTAGGAGCTTTACAACCCTTTATAACTCCACCTCATCTTCCATCATCTCATGTAGGTATACTCTTATGCTAGGTATCCCCATGATTATGCTAATGAGGTTCACCAAGATCCACATACATCATCTAGCAAAGTAGAATCAGTCATCATGTACTTGTGAGGGGAAGAAATACACCAAGTCTTTTGGCTTGTTGAAGATCGATAGCTTGAATAGTTGTGTGGTTCCCATAGTTTGTAATTTATCTCTAATGGAGGAATTGAAGAGAATGATTCTTACCTTGGCATTCTTCCCATTGTCCACCATCCAATCCTTATTAAATTCTTGAAGGTTGATTCTTATCCTGTTGTTGTAGTCCTTAAATTTGTACATATGCATAGAGGACACACACTTATACCCCACCATGACCTTTGGGGGAAATCCATCTCTCTATAGGTGAGATTTTCACTCACTTTTGGATCTATTTATATGATGCTTAATCCTTCCACCATCTACACCTCCAGTTTCATGGTGGCTACTTCCTTCTTTACTCACACTTTATTTGTGTCTTTTTATGCCTATGGTGGACCTATACTTAGTTGATTATTACCCATCCTAAACCTAATAATATTTAATCATATTTGGTTTATTATGATGAATCCCAAAATTGTGCTTGGCATGCTTCATAGTTGCAAGAATTATGACTGTGCATTCGACTATCGAGCTTCCTTCCTTATTAATGGTGGCTTGGTTATTCTTCTATAATCTTTCTCTCCTATTTTTATACTAAAATATCTCCACTCACCTAATTTTATCCATAGGGTACAACATAATATTCTCATTGCTCTTTTGTTCTCACTTTGAGAGGCTGTGGGTGACTAGTTCTCTCTAGTAGCATTTTCTCACTCAATGGGTTTAACTCTTGGCTTTGTGATAATATTTTTAAAATGATAGTAACTTTACTTTCTATACAATCTACCATTTTATATTATGTTTTTAGTTACCATATTTATGGTTGGCAGTGATTGGATTATTAAAATCTACTAAACCTATGAAATTTTCTAAAATCCACCAACAACTGCTCATTTATTACAATTTTTTATTTTCCACTGATTTAATATTAACTTTGCTAATGGTTTATTTGGTGAAGTGATATGTGATTCAAATGGTCACTTATATCTAAATTTTAGGTGGGTTCCAACTATCACAACAATATTTCTCTTGCATTTTATTTAACTTGGCATAACCTTTACCCTTATTATGGTAACCTGGGCGTAATTATTCACATACACGCGATTCAACCTCCTCGATTCAATCTCTTCTAAATGCATTATTACTATTAATCATGCCTCTCTTTCTTGGTCAATTTTTATACACTTTCATGTCTCTTTCTTTAGCCTTCCCTACCCCATACAAATCCTTACATTGGTCTTCCAACACCTTATTGTCTCCTCTTGATCTATTACACACAAACATATTGTACCCCATCCTTCATCAACTCATAATTATAGTTTACTAAAACTAGAAAAATTTATGTATGCCCATAAACTTAGGTTTATGGCCTTAGGTACTTAAAAATGATTGGGTTTAACTCACTTAAGTAAATTTATGTGATCGAAAGCACCAAAAAAGTTCTCATATGAGCCTAAAAGTACCACACTTCTTCACACACCCCTAAATAAACAAACATAAAGAAAAGGTTTGGATTGTGCTAATTTTGCTCTAGTTAAAACCAAAAAACTAAATTATGACCAAAAATTTAGTGTTAGATGGCACAAGTTCCATCCTATTGATTGTATAGCTTCAATCTATTGCCATTGAAATGCCCAGGGAGAATTTCATCGGTCAACATACGTAACTTGTAGGTGCTTGTTTCCAATATACCATGGATGATATAAGGTCCCATACCCTAATCTATAATTTTCTTATGTGCCTCAAGTACTTAGAGTCATATAAAAATACTAGATCACCTTCTATAAATACCTTGCACTTGATGTGTTTATCATGCCATAGCTTTTGGTGCACCTTTTTCTATTTACTAGTTCTATCATGTTTGGGTGTGTGTCTCATCAAACCTCTCAAAATATTCCAAGAATGCACTCAAATAATCTTGGTCATCTAATTGACCAATATGCACAATAAATAGTGAGAGAACTAGGAATTCCATAGGTAAGATGAACTCAATGCTAAATACAAGTTGGAATGGTGTAGCCTTGTTTAGGCAATTATATGTTATTTAATAGGCCCATAATACTACTAACACATAGTCATCCCAATCCTTGAAACTAACATCACATAATTTTGTGAGTCATGTACCCAATATTTTATTGAATACCTTTGTAGTGCCATTAGCTTGGGGCTGATAGGGTGTCATTTTTTTATGCACCACCATATATTTGAATAATAGGATTTGAACTATTTCATTGATAAAATATGTGCCATAGTTGCTAGCTAAGGTAAGCAATCATCCATATTGACTGATAATATTATCCTAAATGAATCTTGATATTATGGTGGCCATACAATCTTTGGTCAATGTTACTTCAACTCATTTGGTGAAGTAATCTATGGTAACTAGAATGTACCTTGCACCTATTTGCCTCACAATTGGAGTAATAGGTCCAACAAAATCAATGGCCCATTTTTCAAATGGTGCATGGAAAATAATGGGGATGAGAGGCATCTCATCCCAATGGTGTTGTTTTCCTATACACTAGTAGATCTCACATGCTTTGGAATATTACTTTGTGTCATGAATTAGAGTTGGCCACCATGAGCCTAATTATAGTACTTTTTGTGTCATTGCATCCCCAATGTAATGGACTCTAATAAGTCCCTCATATACCTCTTATAATACTAAGTCCCATTCATGTTCTAAGATACATTAGTGCTTGACTTTGTCATAACTCATCTTGTATAGTTCCCTACCAATGAGTTGAAAAGGGGTAACACAAACTATGAGTTACATCTTTTCCTTAGTTGTCATGGTTTGAGGCATAGATTTGAATGTCAAAAATGTGGAAATCTCTATCAAATATTATATGACACATTTGACCCTATAAAATTTCATGTCAGACATATCATATTCAATTGGTGCTACTGCATCACCAGAATTGATGTAGGATAGATGGTCTAGACCTGAGTTTTGTTTGATAGGCTTTACTATCATAGAAAATTGAAATTATTAAAACAAATCAATCCATCAACAAATGCACCCATGTAGAATGGGCTTGTTCACTAGCTACTTAAACACCTCATGATTAGTGAAGGAAATAAAGGGGCTTGCTAATAAGTACTATCTAAACTTTTGTAGGGTGTAGATCATGGAAAGTACCTCATGCTTAGTTGTGGTGTAATTTTGATGTACTTTCCATTTTCCCTTTTACTGGTTACATGAGAATGGCACTAATTGTGGTACTAAAGGCATCAATGTAGACATGGAAGGGAATTACCTAGTTGAGAAATTACAATATTGGCACACTCACTAGTTTGAGATTTAGGGTCTCAAAAACATATACCTATGTTTTACCCTAATTGAATGGGCCATCCTTTTGTAAGAGTTATTCTAGTAACACCATAATCCTAGTGTAATTTCTTGTGAACTTAATATAGTACCCATAATTCTTAAGAAAGGCATAAATTTTTTTTTGCATTGATGGTGTTTGAAGCTAAAGGACGATTGAAATCTTAGCTTGATAAATGAGTAGACCATCCTTTCAAATGATGTACCTGAGTGAAGTGCTAAATGGTATTGAAAAAATACATTTATTGAGGTTCAATGAAATTTGTAATTGCATGCACCTTTTAAATATTAGGTGAAAATTGTTATAGTGATCCTTCAATAACCGATACACTATCAAATCATCTAAGTATACTTGGAGGAAATTATGAATGAATTATTTGAATGCAGTGATGACCACCTGAGAGAAAATAAATAACACATTATTTCGGCCAAAGGACATCACATTATATGTGAAATAACCCCATTTAGTCATAAAGGTGGTTTTAGGCTTGTCCTCCTTGATATAGACTTGATGGTATCTTAATAACCCATCAGTAAATGTGTATATTTAAAAACCTATGATGATATCTAATACTTCATGATGAATGGAGTTATAAAGGGGTTAGTCATGTAGGTGGTGTTTAATAGTCTGTAGTCAACACAAATTTAGATCCACCCATCCTTTTTGATGCTGATGACCATGGGGCTAACCCATTTAGATTCCTATATGGGGTAGATGATGTCAATGGCTAGCATGACATTAATATCTATCTTGACTTTGGCATAAATATTTAGGTTCTTCTTGTAAGGTTGCTTCTTGATAGGTCTTGTGCCATTGACTAGTTTGATGCTCATCTTCCCAAGGGATGGTGTGTACCTTTCATATCCATGTATCTTCAAGGGAACAAGTCTTATAATTCCTTTAGGAGATCCATAATACGTGCTAGTTCTATGTTAGACCAATAGGCACCCAAAGTGGAAATTTTGGGTTCCCCTTCTAAATTGATGTCTACCTTGGTAGTTTTCAATGGCACTTGGTAGGGTTCATACTTCGCCTGGTGGGAGTCCTTTAATTGTCTACTACCCTTGATTATTTATACCTAAATATGGATAGGGTCTTATTATTTTGGGGTTCTATCCTTAACTTAGTGTACTAACTTACTTTTCCCTATTAAATTCTTTTAGTTATATGCCTTCCATGTGTCATCATCTTCATCACTAGAGTCACTGATCAGAGTTTTCTCTTCAAAAAAGGTTGTGAGTGATAACCCTTTTTCACCGAACATGTCTTTTAGGTGCTCTTATAATATTATAGTATCCTTGACCATTAAACTTTGAATTACCTATAATAGCTCAATCAATTCAAGGTTTTACGAAGAAAAGGATAAGGTACACATAAACCATTCCTTGATTGCATCCTAGTTGGTTATTTTGTGGTGCATTTCATTGATTATGTACCTTGCCCATGCCCAAGTATTTAAGGCCTTATAGAAGGCATGCATCCATAGATTCCTTGGGGTATTTTGTTTGCAAACAATCCATGTTTCTTCATAAATGTGTACATGTGTGATAGGGTCAGAGTCACCAGAGTAGGATGAAATGTCCAGGTACTTGTTTCTCTTTTTAAATATAAAGAAAATAGATGCCTTAAAATCTTACCAAGTTGGTAAGATAGGATTTTTCACTACCCACCAATGAGTGGTAGTGATCTTTAATGTGTATACTAGTGTGCCCATTCTATCCACTTATTTTGAGATGCGCGACTCAAGGTCATAGACATAGTCTTACATTAGATTATTCCTTTCATATCTTGGGAGTGCCACAAGTTTTCCTTTATTGAGGTGAAGCACTATCTTACCCTTCTCTTCATGTAAGGGACCCATATTTTATAAGTGTGATCAACCTTTACCTAACCTATCTTTACTAGTTTTTGCACCTTTACATACACCAAGTAGTACCATCGACTGATGGTTTCATATGTTTCCTTAACCCATCAATTGCAAGCAACATCAATGGTGTTTGAGGATGATTTTACATCTTCTCATGAGAGGATTGCTTGATCATTTGGGTTTAGAGTCTAGGTACCTTGTGCCATGATTTTATGGATGTGGTTAATCTCATCCTTGATGTCTACACTCTTAACAGAGGGGGGTCCTTGGTCATTTGAGAGGGGCATAACTAACCTCTCCTTTCCATTATATAATGTCATATAATGCCTTTTAAAGTGAACATATACATTATTTTCATAACACCATGGCCTTCTTAGAATCACTGGGTAGTTATCCTACTCTGTTAATTCCATTACTTCAAAGTCAGTGTAGAATTTGGCACCCATGATATCTATAACTACACGTTTTATAATTTTGATAGGTTGTGCCTAGGTTTTATTAACAATGAAAAGTACATGAACGGAGGGTCTCAAGGCTAGCCTACCCATTTTATCCTAGGCATTCTTGGTCAAGATACTGACCTTAGTACCTATGTCTATAATAACCTCACATATAGAGTATCCATTAATAGTGACATCCATCAAGAGTTTTGTGTCATATTCTACATTTTGTGTATGCCAAACTTCTTAGGCCCTCTCCATGCATGGCATGGTGACCTCAACTTGATTTTGACCTACATGCTTTAGGATCAAGTTATTCAATAGGGGAAACATTCCATATATTTATAGTAGGCACAAGATCTCAGTTAATTATTATACTTTAGCTTCTTAGCTATCTTGGTTCTTATGAGAGGTTGTAGCCTGCACTTCTAGATCTCACACTAATTATAGATCCCCTTATGGGTTTTATATTACACTCATAGCCTACTATAATACATCTTTTTTGTAGATTGGGTTTAGGTATGGTACATCTTTTGGTTCAAGCCATGTTATGCACTCATTATGACTCTTATCCCCATACTCTAGGAATAATTTAGGTATTGGCATAATTGAAAACTAAGTGTTCAATCCACTTCACATAGTTTCTTGTAGCTTAATTGCATATATACATGTATGTTACATTTTTGGGGTCTATTTTTCTATTTTCTAATCATACCTAATCATTCCTAAGCCCTTGTCTACACCAAGCCTACCTTGGGACAAATTTTTGTATAGTTCAAGGTATTCTTCAACCTTATGGGGTCCTAGACAATACCCACACATGGGATATGTAGGGAAGTTTCATTGATAATGCTTTATTGAGCCATACTTATAACATGAGCATGGTGGGAACCTTACACCACTGCACCCTCCACCTCACCCTCTATCACTTTGTTACATCATGTACCTTGGTGTGCCTACCCTTGATGGCTATGATATCATATCATGCACCCCTTTTGATGTTCTCATACATTTTATAAATCACCCAACAATAATCAATGGTATGGGTATAGGCATCACACAACTAATAATAGATGGTTATGTTGATTTGGCTGGTATGCTATAATAAAGTGAAGTTTTAGATGTCATGCACTTCTCAACAAACTTCACAACTTATAAGTAGAGTGTGCACATTCATTTTTTTATAGTTAGTTCTATTATAGCCCTCTAATTCACTTTTGGTGCACCATAGTCTACTTTGAGCCTCATGCAAAGAGCTAGTGATAAGATTTTGGAGCTAGGAAGCCATAGATGAAATTTGTGCCTCCATAAATGGGTTGATCTTGGTATTTGCACTTTTGAATACTTCAGATTTGAGTATGAATTCAATCACTTCTCAAGGGTATAGAAAGTATTCATGGAAATCTATACTTAGAATAGCACAAGTAACCCCATAATGAACCACTATGCATGCTAAGAAGGGTGAATAACATATATGAGCTTTGATAAAAGAGTTTTGAAACTTGAATCATATAGGCACACACTCTCTAAGAGTCCTTGGGTAGTATTTTTTAGTACAACAATGCTCTATTATTAAAAATTTGGAATGTTGAATTCCTTTAGGAATACATCCTTCAGGCTATCATAGTCAATCATGGCCTAGTTGAGATCAAATTTCCTATATTAGGTGTGGATGTAATCAAGTAAAGTGGTCACAAACTAAGTATCCTTATTATTTGACTAGGTTATTCCTCATGAATTCCACTATAATTCATATTTTAGCATATATTTTACAACATTTTGCATATCATGATACTCTAGAAGGTACATATCCATCTCATAGTAAATCTACTATGGGGTCAACTATTACTTAAATCACTTGTCCCCTTGGTGCCTATCTTGGTGGTGGTATTTTAATGCCTCTAGCCATGGGTTTAGGCATTGGTCCCATCCTTACTAATGGCATAATTGTTTTTTTTATTCTTGTACTACTTGCTTATGGTACCAGATCACTTCTTATAGGTTATTGCCCATCTTGCATTGCTAAAATTGGCTAAGTTAGTATGCTTGAGTTCAAGTTATATTGTGGTGAGCTATCACCTGATGGTCTAGAGGTAGTTACACTCACATTTTTGAATGAAATAATCTATTCAATCACAAATTTATAATCCAAGTTTGTAAAACATCTAAGATCTGAGTTGTTAGTAGAGTCAATAATTACTTTCATACTTTATTCAAGTGGGGGATCCAATGTATGAGCATCCACCATGGGTTCAAGGAGGTAGGTGAATCAAGCATATTTATAGTCACAAAATAGTTTAAGAATCTAATAACTTCCAGCCTTTTCAAGTGTTGAACTTGATTTGTCACTTCATTATACCTCTATATTTTAATAAATCCTTCCCCATGCCCTTCCCATTTTATTTGAATCTTTCTATCAATTCCAAGTTCTAGATCCTCCATCAGTTGACACTAGCTCTTATTATAGTTCTATCTTCTAAGGTCTCAGGTGTTAACTTGCTCATACCCTTCCATTATGCCTCATCTACACATTCCCTTCTCCCCCTTTACATAGATCATATGCAATAGGATTTTAGACTTTCATCCCCAAAGTTTCAAACCCATAATCTACCATTATCTTTTTGAGCTCTTCACTGAACTCATTCACAAATGTGCCTCTAAGGTTGCACAAAAATTGGTACTCCACTTCCTTAGGACACAAATATGTTGAGACTATGAACTCAAGTACATAGTTATTTAGGGCTCTTTAACACCATTTATCCATTGCTTTGTTCTAAGTAAAATCTAGGGTCTCAATCCTCTCTAGGCACTCCTTTATCCACTCATATCACCATCCATAACTTAATATTTTGTTGGTTGAATATGTAGTCCAAAACCTATACACATGCTCAGGTTCATATAAAGCATCATAGAGGTTATCTTAAACCCATTTTCTTGGATTTTATCCTTTATAGATTGGATACTTCAGTGAAAAATTATCTTCCATCTTTTACAACCAATGTTTAATGTTTTCAAAAGAAATTCAGTACATCATTTTGTCACACCATTGCGATAACAAAATTTAACATAGTTCTTGACAATGGAACCAAAATATTATGAAAAATTCTAGTTAGTTCTCAATTTACTACAACTAGGAGAAATCATGGGATGTTCCCTTTGTGCTCAATATTTAAATACTCGGTTGTACTGAAATCAATCCACATGCCTTATGTACTCACCTAAGATACAAATGAGAAGGTGTCATGGCCTACATTGGGCTAGTTATGCCATGGCATGAGGCTTAAATTAGGGTAATTAATCAATTTATTGAAAAAATAAGGTAGATCCATAGGTGCAAGCCTTTTGGGGATTAAGCCTAGTATCATAAAGGAATTTAAGGGGCTATAAGACTAATTTCACTCAATTTAATTATACTAGACATGTGATATAAACAAGGATTGGGTTGTTGGCACAAGACTTATACTCATTCTTTATGCAAAATAATGGTGACATCATGAAAAGTGCAAAAACCCCATTAAAATAGTGAGCTAGTAAAATACATGAACATTAAGTAACATAATTCAAATAAAAATGCGACCTTATGAAATTTTTCATTCCATTAGCAATACAAAAAGACATGTAAACTAAACCTAGAACATTTAAATGCATAAGAGTCATCATTAATCAAAGTCCACAATAGAGTTTATATTTTTATCATAATTTTAATGACTCAGAGGTTCATAGATGAGCTTGGGCACATACAATCAAAGCCAAAATGGCCTCCAAATTACTCTTAAGCCTTAATGGCCACTAGAGAAATGTTTATTGAGCTTCAAAATGAATTTACTAGAGATTCATGATAGTTATGTTTGATTCCTACCTCTTCTATCTTTAGCTCCTTAAAAAAGCCTTTAGGAGCATCTTCACTAGGGTGAAAGTTAGACACTGAGTACTAAGATAAAAGTATGATATCATAACCACCATCTCCATGACTCTGTGAACTCCATGTTGTACTTGCCACATCTATTCAAATCTTTGATGATGTCCTAACAATCTATAAGATGGTTAGCCATTGTCAGATGGTGTAAGATATGCACTAAAACCTCTAGATGGATACAAAATTACCAAAGGCTAACTAATTGACAAAATGATCTTCTCACACCTATGTGGATGTCATGTCAGCATAAATCCTTTACTAATGGGTTAGGGGCCCAACAATGCACATGCCCCCAATTTGATATCTAAGTATGCTACTTATGTATTGAGTTTTAATAACTATATCTAATTATTTAAACTAAATATGTGAGTGATCATACCATGAATTATGCCCCCAATCTAAGAAACTAATATGAATTTGAGCTAAGCTAGTGTGAATCTATGTAAAATATTAACATAACTATTAAACCTATAACTAGATATATGCAAGCTTGTATTGTACCTAGTGTACTATTCTATCCAATCTAAATTATCTTAAAATTGGGGATACTAGACAATAGTTCCACATCTTGGATAATATCACCATGTGGCACTAGTGTCCTTATTTTGGAACTAATGTCTATTTAGTCTAAAATATATGTTAACATCTAATTTCTAATTCGCTATTTTTCCTCTATGTTTACCTATGTCTAATTTCCTAAAACTAAGCTTGTGTGATAAAAAAAAATCATGAATGTAATGTAGGAGTGTGATCTCTATGATAAAACCCTATGAATGCCCCCATTTTTAGGGTATTTGTTGAACCTATGCAAGAATTATCTTCAAAAGAAATAGCTCTACAAAATGTGTGTTAGTCAAAACATATATGATAACTACATGATAATCCAATATAATATGAAAACATAACATTTTAATCTAATATAATCTAAGCATATGTATGTATTGAAAGATGTATGTCATGTCTATCATTACACAAAGGGAGTCAAGATATATGTAATCAATGTATATAATAATAAATCTAAGTAGAACTAAGTAGCTAACTAGGGGGATGGGGCATGATGTCCATCATGACATGCAAGTAGGAAGGATAGATTCATGAGGTACCTCATGACATAGAGAATTGGTGTGTGTAACAATCAAAGACAAGTGTCATGTCCATGATTCATATAAGAAAACATACATAGAAAACACTTGAGGCATGAAAAATAGGCCAAGGGGACACAATACAAAGGACATGCACACATGCCACTAAATATGAGAAAAGAATACATTTAAGGACATGTTTAAATGTCTACATATGCAAGCAACAAGAAAGTAGGCTTAGAGCCACAATCAAGAAAGTACACACAAGGGACATGGGTACATGTCCAAGTCATACATGAATACAAGTGGCAAGATCCAAAGAGTAAAGTCATATTCAAATTCCCTTGAATAGAAGAAGCACATAAAATATAATCAAGTCTAAAAAAGGAAAGTTAAAAATGAAAGCATACCTAAATATATTACAAATATATATAAGATTTAGGATGTACATATGCTAAGTCTAAATTAGTGATGGCCAAAAAAAATCTAAGTATGAGTAGTAATGATCAATATCAAGATATATCAATTCAAAAACTATAATGTAAAGAATGTAAGGGTAGAACCTGGTAATAGAAACTATGTATAAGATGCACCTAGGTGGGTGAATTTATCAAATGAATAACCCTAAGTTGGTATATATGCCCCCAATAAGAATATGATTATACTAAGATAGCTAACATATTTAGTGTCTAGAAAATATAAGAAATGTAAACATAAAAATGCATACAATTTATAAATTTTGTGTTTTCTGAGTAATATTTGAATGTTTTTATGTTTTTCTATGTTATATTGTTTTTATATTTTATGGATATAAGCTATGTACAAGCTGTTGCCCCCAAAAAATATCACTCATTTTTGGGACAAAATTTGAACTATTTTGGTCCTACAAACCAAAATTGTATCTTTCCTTTTTAAAAATTTGTCCTGGACATTCAAATTCCTCATTTTTCAAGCTTCTCAAAAATCTACAGATTCTACAGACTTGATTTCTACAAACTATATAGGTAGGTTCATTTTTACAAGTTCAACGAGATTCACAGTTTCTACAGGTAGGTTCAACCAAAAGAATCAATTACTATCACTTAGTCATTTTCAGGATTGTTTCAGTGCCTTGGTTCAATCAAAAATGTCTATCGGCAAGCATTCAAGCAAAAGAGGCTTAAACCACTTTTGATTCAATCAGTTTGTCCGCTTTGTTTCAATGTTTTGGTTCATCCTTTGGTTCAATGAAGTGGTTCAACATTTGTTTCAATCAAGTGGTTCAGCACGTTTGGTTCAATAAAGATCAAAAGGACTTAGCCGAAACAAGGGAATGAACCATTAAACTGTTGAACCAAAGTTGGTTCAATCAGTTGGTTCAAGCAACAAAGTTCAAAGTATTGCCCCAAGAGTCAAAGACACAAGTGCCATTGCAAAGGGAATTCCTATGGCAAAAAGTGACCAAAGCAAATAAATGGACTGAGACAAAAGCCCAATAGAATCTCATGAATGCTGCCAAGTGTTGACGGCTGAGCCCCATTAAACTTTATTTCTGCAAATTAGTAGATATTGCCACGTGTCCCTCTTGAAGCTTGTTGGGATCCTCCAAGTGTCAATATCTACAGTCTCTTCCCTTGGCTTCACTATTTCGAGCAAAGACCATGATGGGCCCAGGGATGAGTGACTAAAGAAAGTAGAACGTGCCATGTGTCATCATCCGCTTGATTCTCCAAAGATGAGCGAAAGCTGCCACCTGTTCATTTATAACTACGTAGAGAGTGACACGTGTTGCTTTCGAGTTTTGAATGAGTTTCTAAGCTCATCCTAAGCATTTTTTTTTAGCATAGTGGAGACCACCATGTTTTTTCATTTGGGTGAATCTAAAATAAGTCCCGAGTGTTTTTAAAGGCCACTAAAGTGTAGTGGAGACTGTCATGTGTCATCTTCCACAGGGCTCTCAAAAAATATGTCATCTTTCAAGTCTCATTTCACTTTGCTTTTAAGAACCGTGGAAGATACCACGTGTCCTTTGTAAGTTAAGCAGAACACACCAAGTGGCATCATCCACATGAACCCATATGAGTTATGCATAGTTCTATAGTGTTTCTAAAATGCAACAGAAGCCGACATGTGTCATCCTTCGAAGGATTCTCAAGAGGCAAGCAGAAGTTGCCACCTTTTCCATTGTAAATTTGTGGAGAGAGATAAGTGTCTGCACCCATGATTCTGAGTTTTTAATAAGTTTCAAAGCCTCTATCAATAAACATTTTTTAGAGTCCCACAGAAATTGCCATGTGTCCACCTATTTAGCAGTGGAATGTGCCATGCGTCAATTGCTAAAGACAAGTAGAAAGTGACCAAGGAATAGAGCATCGAATTGAATCTAGGACCCGATTCAAATAACTAGAAAAGTAAGAATGATGAAGAAGGATCAGATCACTAGGTGGACTTTGAAAGATGTAAAATTTCAATAGCGTGACTTGTTTCTCTACATTGAGAAAAGTAAATGGGTAGATGTCCCTAAGTTCTAGCTTACCTTCTTAATAGATTTCAATGCAACATGATGTGTTATTGTTCTCGAGTCCTTATTGAAGAGGCTATATAAGGGACTCTCTTCTATTGTAAATAGATCTCTTTTTTGGACAATAAGAATGAAAATCTGCCCAAATTGAAAGACACTTCTGAGACCTTGAGCTCAGTTTGTTTTTCATATTTTTTTATTGAAATAAGAAAGCAAGTGGTTTTTCAGACTATGTTGTAATATCTTTGTTGTTGAGGAAACTATTCTTGTGTCTTTTTCCTTAATATATCTTTTGTTCCTTTAATTCAACAAGCAAAATTAGTGACAGTAGTCAGAAAGGTGTCCTAAAGAGTCAAGTGTGGAGAGACTTTGTGCCCCCATAATTGCCTTTTAGTGTGTTTTCTTTTCATTTCTATGTAAAGGATTTTGGGAAGACTTTGTGCCTTCATTGTTCTTTGTATCTTACTCTTGAGTGATTCAAGTGGAGACTTTGTGTTGCATATCGATTTGTTGGTTATTACATCTTTTACTACATTTTATTGTTACTACCTAGAGCATTCTTGTGGCTTGTTGAATAGTATTTCTGAAAGAAGAGGAGTGATTTTTGTCATTTTCCTTGAGTTTCTCTTGTGATCTGCATACATCATCTCTAAATAAAGAGAGATGGATGGTTTTTCCTACCCATGAGTATTATTTTTTGTTTATATATATAGCCTATAGGGAACTTCCCCTTGATGAGAGGAGAGATCAGTCCCCTTTTGGTGTGGTAAATCGACACATTTGGATGACTAATCTTCCTACTTTGGCTAATCAGACCTATTTTGTTTATCAGTACACTAATCGACAAAATATTTAACCAATATTTTTTGGTGACTCCGCTGGGGATATCATATCCATTATAGATTTTGGTGACTCTGTTATTTGTCTTATCCATTATTGTTATAACCTATCCATTGTACTCCACTGTGGAAGAGTGAATTGCTCCAGTGTTTTCCCATTATTAAAATTTTCCTCTCAGCCTCGCATAATAGTTTTTGGTGACTCCACTGGGGATATCATATCCATTATCCATTTATAATCTATCCATTCACCTCCACACTGATCGAGAAAGAATGCATAGTTTAAAGCCTCAAGCTTTAACTAAAGCAAGGTCAATTCTTTTCCATTTTTGTTTCACAATCTAGCAGATTCAAGGTATACATGAAGCTAAAGGGCTAAAGGTATCATTGACCCTATATTCAAGTTGGTACAGCAAAATGATTTTGATCTGTTTCTTTCACCATCTCATCTCTAACGAACCAAGAGTTTTCCTCTTATTAAAGTCAGATCTCCATTGCCAGATGAAGTATCTACTTCTACTATTAATAAAGCTTTGCCAATAATTACCCCTCTGAGATTTGTTATCCCTTCTTTTCATAATCCTACAATGGTAATTCAAGGCCCCTGGGGTAATGCTTTTGGTCCTCTCAATCTTACTCCACCTCTACATGAGCTTTCATGCAGTTCTAGGAAGAATTTCCCCAAATTCTATGGTGATGGGAAAGTTCATCTTGATGAACACATTGCAGCCTTCAACATAGCTTGTGGAGTAATCAGAGTAGAATTTGAAGATGTAGTAGTCAAGATATTTATAGAAACACTACAAGGTGCTGTTGCAGATTGGTTTTATCATTTGCAAGCTCGGTCAGTGACTAATTGGAATACTCTCAAAGCTAATTTTGAAGCCAGATTCAAACTTGTAGAAGATGCACATGCACTTCTGGCTCAACTTACACTGATGAAGAAAGAGCCTCATGAACCTATGAGAGACTTCATAGCCAAATTTGACAAATTGAGAAAAAGAATTCTAGTAATAGCTCAACCTACAACTAAGAATCTCAAATGATTTTTCATTAATTCTCAGTTACCTGAAGTAAGTTTTCTTTTGAGACGTGCTGGTTAAATAGATCTTGCTGCGGCTCAACTTTTGGCCACTGAGGTAGAAGATGATCTCATCTTAGAAGGGAAGATAAGAAGAGATCCAAATAAAAAAAGAGCTTCATCATCTTCTGAATATGCATGTACAGGCACCACTGATACAATGGTGCAAAAGTTGGCAAATGAAGTGCTAGCCTTGAAAATGCAAATAGCTCAAGGAATGCCTTCTGCTCCTTCATACAAAAGGACATTCCCAAATCAATCATATCAGGGCAATGCTGCCAGAAATCAATGTCAATAGAATCACCTTCCTCCCCCACAAGGGAAACTTGCCCTAGAAGCTCTTCCAACCAATTCAACAATGGGATATCTTGAAATAGAGTCTGAGTTCTCTTTCCAGCCTAAATTGAATCAAGAAAATGACATTGATCTCCTTGAAGATGATCAAGAAGAATCAGTTGGCGACACCCTCATTGGTTTCCTGAACTAACAGGATGAACCCAGAAACAAAGGAGAAGCTTTTGATGGATCATATGCAGTGTTTACCAGGTCCAAGAACTAATCAGTCTAGCAAGCTGATAAAAAGAAGATATAAGAGCAACCTCAACCAGCCATTACAATTGCTAAACGTGGAACCACTCTACCTTTTCAATCAAAAGATCTAGTGATTACCCAAAATGTAAGTACATCAATTTCACCTTCACCTTCTACTCCCATTTTGCAAACTAGCCCTCCTCTCATCCCTCCTAAAACCCAAAAGGTTGAAATGATTTCCTCTATTCCTAGTCTAATTCAACCATTTGACATAATTGATCATGTCAAAAAGACCAAAATATAAATGTCTAAATTTGAATACTTGCAGTCTAATCCTGATCAATTGGATAAGTTGGTCCAATGTATCAAGAACTAAACCATCCCTGTAGGGCAAAAAGCTAAAAAAATAATTCCTGATTCCCCAAAGAACATTCCCATTCCAAATAATCTTGTCATTACTCCTCTAGCTACCCTTGGGAAAATAGAACCTTTTTATGTTTCCTTGTTAATAAATGGTTATCAGCTCAACAATTACATCATTGATTCTGGGGCATCTGATAATGTCATGCCTGCTAAAGTAGCTGAGTCTCTGGGTCTCACATTGACTAAGACATTTGGGAGATGTTTCTCCATGGATAACAAGCAAGTACCATTGCTAAGGCAAATCAAAGATGCCTAATTTGCATTTACAGCCTTTCCAGACAAGAGAATCAAGATGACTATCTTGGTGGCTGATGTCCCAACATCCTATGGCATTTTTCTTGGATGAAATTTAAGCAAGGATGTGGGAGGAGAACTAAGCAAGGATTTGTCTGAAGCAAGGATCCCTATCCAAGGTGTGATGAAGAGATTACTCCCTGAAAAGGAAGCAAAATATGTGGTCACCCAAACATCAACCCCTGCAACACAAATTTTGTTTGAGTCTTCAGGTAGGGGTAATTATTTATTTACCACAAAAGATGTTCATGTTTCTATAGATGAAAGTCCTGTACCTGACAATCCAGGAATTGATCCAAACAAGACTTCAAGAGAATTGGTAGGGCACAGTACAAGTAAGGAAGGATCTTCCATCTCTAATAAAGAGAAATCTAATAGGAGATTAGCTTCTGATGATGCTTCAATCCTAAAATCCAATGGCAGAAATTTTTCCACCAATGATGGAGTTGAGACTGTGTTGATATCTCCTCAAGGAGATATTCTTCCTTCATGCAATTTTTAAGTTAGCAACACCAATAACATAGCTGGATGTGAATCTCTATTGCTTAGATTGAAGATTGCTCAAGATTAAGAAATCAAACTTCTTCCCATCAAAGGAGATGCTAAGCTAATAATTTGTCAAGTGTTTGATTTGGACAATCCAATCATATGCTAGATTGAACCAGAAGAACAACCAATTATGGTAATGGACCATGTTGCTACAAATCAAAATCAGGTAAAGGAACCCTTCATCAAGAAACCAAGGAGTTATGGTTTCCAATTTGAAGACCACATCCTGCCTTGGAACAAGAAGAAGAAAGCCAAGGGGAAGACACAGAAAATTGGTTTCTTAGTGGATAACTCGATTCGCCCATCACTGTCTAGGGGCAAAATGTCTTCTTGCTGGTTTATTAGAATAGAGCACTATTTTCACTATCTCCCAAGAAGTAACATCTGAAATACTTCAATTCTTGAAGTATCAGATCATTCCATCTTTACATATGTATATTTGTATAGTTTTTAATTCTATATTGTTTTATTTGTTTCCATTTTTGATGCCTTTCATTTCTGGGTAGCATGACTCCGTAACCTGATGGTACACATGAAGACACTAGAGATTCTAGATTCTATTCCTTTTAATTCTTTTGGCAATTGATAGAAGTTCCCCAACTAGAGCTAGCTGTTGTCCCCCAAAAATATCACTCATTTTTGGGACAACATTTGAACTATTTTGGTCCTATAGACCAAAATTTTATCTTTCCTTTTTAAAAATTTGTCGTGGACATTCAAATTCCTCATTTTTAAAGCTTCTAAAAAATCTATATATTCTACAGACTTGATTTTTACGAACTCTGCAGGAAGGTTCATTTCTACAAGTTCAACAGGCTTCACAGTTTCTGTAGGTGGGTTCAACCAAAAGAATCAGTTTCTATCACTTGGTCATTTTTAGGGTTGTTTCAATGCCTTGGTTCAATCAAAAATGTCTATCGACAAGCATTAAAGCAAAAGAGGCTTGAACCACTTTTGGTTTAATCGGTTCGTCTGCTTTGTTTCAACATTTTGGTTCATCCTTTGGTTCAATGAAGTGGTTCAATGTTTGTTTCAATCAAGTGGTTCAACACATTTAATTCAATGAAGATCAAAAGGACTTAGTTGAAATAAGGGAATGAACCATTGAACCAAAGTTGGTTCAATCAGTTAGTTCAAGCGACAAAGTTTAAAGGATTGCCTCAAGAGTCAAAGACACAAGTGCCCTTGCAAAGGGAATTCCCATGGCAAAAAGTGACCAAGGCAAATAAACAGACTGACATAAAATCCTGACAGAATCCCATGGATGCTGCTAAGTGTCGATGGCTGAGCCCCACTAAACTTTGTTTCTATGAATTGGTAGATATTTCCACGTGTCCCTCTTTAAGCTTGTTGGAATCCTCCAAGTGTCAATATCCACAGTCTCTTCCCTTAACTTCACTATTTCAAGTAAAGATTATGATGGACCTGGGGATGAGTGACTAAAAAAATTGGAACATGCCATGTGTCATCATCTGCCTGATTCTCCAAAGACAAGTGGAAGCCACCACCTATTCATTTATAACTATGCAGAGAGTGACATGTGTCTACATCTGAGTTTCAAACAAGTTTCTAAGCTCATCCTAAGCATCTTTTTAGCACATTAGAGACCACCATGTGTTATCATCCATGTGAATCTAAAATAAGTCTCGAGTGTTTTCAAAGGCTGCTAAAGCACAACAGAGACTATCATGTGTCATCTTTCACAAGGCTCTCAAAATATATGTCATCTTCTGAGTCTCATTTCACTTTACTTCTAAAAACCATAGAAGCTGCCACGTGCCCTTTTTAAGTTAAGTGGAACATGCCAAGTGGCATCATCTGCATGAACCCAAATGAGTTATGCATAGTTCTATAGTGTTTCTAAAATGCAACAGAAGCTGACATGTGTCATCCTCTGCAGGATTCTCAAGAGGCAAGTGAAAGTTGCCACCTTTTCCATTGTAAATCTGCAGAGAGCGACAAGTGTTTGCACCCATGATTTTGAGTTTCTAATAAGTTTCAAAGCCTCTATCAATAAACATTTCTCAAAGTCCCATGGAAATTGCCACATGTCTTCACCTGTTTAGCAGTGGAATGTGCCATGCGTCAATTGCTAAAGAACAACAAAAAGTGACTAAGGAATAGAGCATCGAATTGAATCTAGGACCTGATTCAAATAACCAAAAAAGTAAGAACGATGAAGAAGGATCAGATCACCGAGTGGACTTTGAAAGATGTAAAATTTCAATAGCATGACTTGTTTCTCTACATTGAGAAAAACAAATGGGTAGATGCCCCTAAGTTCCAGCTTGCCTTCTTAATAGATTTTAATGCAACATGATGTGTTACTGTTCCTGAGTCCTTCTTAAAGAGGCTATATAAGGGACTCTCTTCTATTGTAAATAGATCTCTTTTTTGGATTTTAAGAACGGAACTCTACCCAAATTGAAAGACACTTTTGAGACTTTGAGCTCAGTTTGTTTTTCATATTTTGTTATTGGAATAAGAAAGCAAGTGGGTTTTTCAGACTTTGTGTTGTAATATCTTTATTGTTGAGGAAACTGTTCTTATGTCTTTTTCCTTATTATATCTTATGTTCCTTTAATTCAACAAGCAGAATTAGTGACAGTAGTCAGAAAGGTGTCCTGAAGAGTCAAGTGTGGAGAGACTTTGTGCCCCCATAATTTCCTTTTAGTGTGTTTTCTTTTCATTTTTGTGTAAAGGACTTTGGGAAGACTTTGTGCCCTCATTGTCCTTCGTATCTTACTCTTGAGTGATTCAGGTGGAGACTTTATGCTGCATCTCAATTTTCTAGTTATTACATCTTTTACTACATTTTACTGTTACTACCTGGAGTATTCTTGTGGCTTGCTAAATAGTACTTATGAAAGAAGAGGAGTGCTTTCTATCATTTTCCTTGAGTTTCTCCTATGATCTGCATGCATCATCTCTAAAGAAAGAGAGATGGATGGTTTGTCCTACCCTTGAGTATTATTTTCTATTTATATATATATATATATATATATATATATAGCCTATAGGGAACCTCCCCTTGATGAGAGGAGAGATCAGTCCCCTTTTGATGTGGTAAATCTACACATTTGGATGACTAATCTTCCTACTTTCATTGATCAAACCTATTTTGTTTATCAGTATGCTGATCAACAAAATATTCAACCAACACAAGCAACATGAAAATTAAATATGTTCAAGGAATAAAAGAGAGGGAAAACATGCACAATAAAAGAGAAACCATACTAATTGATGAGTCTCATGGGATATTCACTATTACTATGGCCTATGTAAAAAATAAGAATGGTAATATCTTGTGTAGTGTGAATGTTATGCTATAGCTGAATGTTATTGCAATAGGAATCTAAGTATTATTCATCATTATAATCATAATATTTTTCAACATTAAAATCATGATAACCTAAAATACTAGAGGGAGTTACCTCATACTGTTTAGTTAACCCTTCTAAATTGTGCTTTAGAATATAAATTATGATTTTTCCCTTTGAAAATATGCTTATTATAGACATATGGTGACTTGGAGGCTATTTTGATATAAATCCTTGTTTGAGAATGCTTGTTGGATTAGCATGATTTTTACTTTGAAACTTAAGTTCTTGATCTTTTTGTAGCATGCCCTATGTATCTGGATGTTTTGCCTTGATAAACTATATCTATGAATGATTTTTTTGAGAATACTTGTTGGTTTAAAATTATTTTGAATTTGTAACTTAAGTTATTACTATTTTTGTAACATTCCTTATGTATCTAGATGTTTTTCCTTGATAAACTATATCTATGAATGATTTGCCTTATGATGTTCAATAAAACCCAAACCTTGTTGACCAATATTATCAATTACTAGAATATGAGTAGTGATGCCTTGGGCCTACTTGCCCAACCTTGACCATAGTAATCAAATTGTTGTAGATATTTGTGACCAAAATCATACCATTTTGAAAATTGAGCCTCATTTTTTATAGGTAGGTTTACTTGCTTTACCTATGCTTCTAGTATAGTTTCCTGATCTAATTGTGTTTTGTAAACCTTTTGTTGTTCTGAGTTATGCTTTGGTAGCCATTTTTATATTGTTTCTAAATTTGACCCTTTTTAAATTTGTATATGTGTCATTGTATGTTTTTTGGATGAAGTGTCACTATATGAGTCATTTATATCCATTATCTATTGTATTTTCCTTTTTAATGATAAACATGAATCAGTGTGGTGACCATACATTCTATGATATACATACAAATATTTAATCTCCTTATTAGGCATAGAGGGGGTAGGTTGATCAACTTGTCTTTAATTATTTACCTTAGTACCTCTCTTTAAATATCATTTGAATTTTGAATGATTTTTGAATCATTAGTTGTAGATGTAATTTATAATGATTTATGATTTGGATATGTAACATTGTTTGCCACAAATTGACTAGGTGAAGATGCATATAAATGATTTACACTATTGTGCCCTAGAGGTCTTTGTCTTGTAAATTGATTTTACAATGTTGTAATCTTTTGATGTAATAGTTGATTCTAATTTTGTAAACCTACAATTATCTTTCTCATACTAATAATTTAATCACATATAGTATAGAAGTACAAACCCTAGTTATTTTTGATTAAACATGTAAGCACACACACTATAGGGAAGAGGTGTGAATATGTTGAGTATTGGTATTAGTGACAATGGTATGGGCTATGTCATCTTATGGAGTGATAACATGGACCTAGTTAGATGGAAATTAGCTATCACCCTTGTGGAGATGGGGATTTGAAAGAGATTTTCGTGTGTGCATAAGATATGAATTGAAACTTGAAACATAGTTGTTATCTTATGTGCTAAATCCTTTATGTGTGTAAGGGTTTAATTGTTAATAAAATTACACATAAGAAAAAGATAACATGCTATGAAATATGACATAGATTTTAATTGATATAAAGCATCATCTATACATGTGTTTATGTATTTTCTAAGTTTATTCTAAATTAAAGGAAACAATCGTGTAAATAAAAGTATTAAAATTTGTAACAAAAAGTGATGAATTTCCTCTATCATTATGATCATGATTATATGAAATACAAATAAGAAGATATATAGATATAAAATATAATTTTTAGAAATGTAAACTTTACATTTATCTAGGGTTAAGGTTTGTGTAATGTTTGAAGTAAGTTGGGTTCACCAAATGTTTTAAATTTTTAGGGTTTAGCAATGTAAATCATATGTTTGCTTAAAGGGATGAGTAGTCTACATCAATGAAATAATATGCATAAAATTACAACTTCAAAGTTCAAAAGACATCTTACTTATTCATGCACATTTTTGACACATCTTAAACCATATAAATTTTTCACAAACACACAACTCTTATTCACCATTACTCTAAGATATTTATCTATATATGGGTTTGACCCTTTATTTTTCATCATTGTTACACAATAAATTCTAATTTAAATTATTAAACTACTTCATATCACCTTCAAAATATTTCTAACTCAAGATAAGTGTCCTCGATTTTATAGGATAGATCTGTGTTAGGCAAACTAGATCACTACCTTAGGCTTGCTTACCTAGAGTGGCTATGTCCCACACCAAATAAATGTTAGTTTCAAAAATTAAAAATAATATTTTGTGTCTTCCTTCAAATTTCATAAGGTTGGATAAAGGAAATTATCAAAATATTTTTCTATAAATATATATCAAAGGTCATTCATTATCCCCACTTGACTACCACTTGGTTCTTAACTTACACACTATTGAAAATTGAGAAAATTTTCCTTATTATTTATAAATTAAAGATAATTTATAAGGATTAGGCATGGGCCAAGTCTAAACCATCTCAAATAAATTAAAGAGCTATTATTGTCAAGCATCAAAGCCATATTTATATCTTCATACATATATTCAAGGAGAAAAAATGCATAATCACTCTATGTGGAAGAACTATGTGAGCTTGATTTCAATCCTTGGAATATTGGATATGTAGGTAGTGGTAAATAATCAAGGGGTAATTTTGGTTAGATCAACACATTTTACTTCCCTCACTTTTTTGTAGGTTTCAATTTTTCAAGGTACCCTTAAGGTTTCAAAGTGTTTAACCCTTTAATGAAATGGGTCTAGATAGGTTGGGGTTACATAGATACTTATTAAAGAGGTATAAATAAATTAATAAGCACACAAGTGATAATAAAATCTACAACAAGACAATTTGGTGTTAAACTCAGATATAAACATACACTCAATTTTTTTATGTTGAGAATAGGCTGAATATAAAAAGTACAACTAAGCTATGAATGGAAATGATAAAGAAGTAATATACTTGGTTATTTTTTATGATAACATAGTGTTAGATATATATCAATTATAAATTAGGTTGGAATATGATTCTATAATAGTCATCTAATTTTATATTGTATGCTTCTAGATCTCTAGACACTAATTTCAGCATGAGAAAGTCCCATCGATGTTACTATTTGGGTTCGACACAAGTGTCCTCTATAGAATAACTAATGGAAAATGATGGGACCACCTAGATTATTCTAGGTTTATCTTCACCTTCACTTTGGTGCATTCAAATTTGGGTCCTGGATTATTGCTCCTCATGAATTTGTAAAACCCTAGTTCTTCATCTTCATAGTTATCTTGGGGGAAAATGGGTTAGTGGGCAAAAATGTTTCTAGCTAAGCCCAAATACCCCTATATTAGTGAGGGTTTCTTACATAGATAATACTCTCAAGAGGGCCTCATAATGATGTAGTTCTTCCCTATGTGTTATCTTATGTGTGAATCATGAAATATGTGCAAAGCAAGTACAAAAGTGATCTAGCTTATAACTTTGAAAATCAGGCTCTTGGGTTGTTCCTTTAGTACTTCATACCTATAGATATGTTATTATTATGACTGATATGTAAATATGGAAGCTTTATTCAATTGAATTCTTGATAGAGTGTTTTTGATAAGTTTTTAAGTGAGGAATGAATGAGGGTTAATCTTGTATTTATATCAATCCCTTTGGGTAAGTGACATTAAATCACTTAGGTTGACCATTAGGATACATTTCATTGGAAAATAGATAACTTTCGGTCACTATAAACTTGCATTGGGTTAGGACACTAGCATCTACTAAATTTGGTTTATATTTGAACAAAAAAAATACTTAGATGAAATAATACACATAGATAATATACTTCATTCACTATATTGTATTTCATTCAAGATATCAAATACATCAAGAGATGTTACATAATATAGGTGAATGGACTTATTGATAGAGGGAGCCAACACCAATCCCACATATCTCTCAACTATCCTAAGATATCTTGTTTGTCCCTTTATTTTATCACACACACCTATCTCTCTACATTATTTGTTCTCACAAATCACTCAAACACATAATTATATTATTATACCTATATTATTATTATTTTTAAATGAGTTGAAAACCCAAATTAATAATAATATTAAAAAAATATAATTTGAGCATTAATACTAGGTTATTCCTAACATTCCCTTTTAGTGCGAACATGGGGAAAACATTATTCTATAATGGAACTTGCTCATGATCTGGATGGTTTTCTCAAGACAACCAACAACATCAATGATGGTTTTACACTCATATAACTAACAAGCTACAATCAAAGTTAGGTTTTATACTTAGCATACCACCAACCTACAAACAAATAATATATTTTTATGTGTGGTTAACCAATAACCATATACATCAAGATGTTATAGTACTCTATTATATTACCTCAAGGGGAAATACAAATAAATAATATCACTTATTAAAATAATTGAATATGTATGATCCATCTATTCTTATTTGTATAAAGTAGAAATATAACTAAAAAATAAGTCACAACTCCATTGCATGACCCTATTACTTATGGCTAATGAGAGGATGCAAAAAGTCCTTCCATTGCCTCCATACTCCTATTTAGGAAGTTGATTAATAGATGAAGACTTGAAGCTCATGTGCATGTTAATTTGAATATAATAGGGTCCCCCCATAAGGTTGATGTATCCATTATAATGTGGATGTTGGGTTCACTCGAAAATGCATCCTTTTACAAATAATTTGTTTTGACTTTGACAATATAACATAAAGGACTTTTTGATAATAGAACCAAAAAGAATACGACTCTAAAATTTAACACAAAAATATAACTCTTATCTAAATTACTTTGACACTAATATTTTTTGACAAAAATAACCTTGATAAATTAACTCTTCATAACATGACACTATATTTTATTAATTTATTTTACATTTTTGATGACATAATAATTTATCCCTATACTATTGAAAACTAGACAAAAATGATGTTATAAAAAATTATACAAATTGACTCTATTTCTAATACAACTCTACTCTATGACAATGACACCTAAAAGTCAAAATTCTAATCTAATAAGAAAAACAAATTGAATATTTATTTTGACAAAACATTAAAATGATATAAATTTTCACCATCTATAAATTAACACCTAATAATAAACTATAAAGTCATTTTGACAAATTATTCAAATTAACTATAGACTTTAAAAAAATAAATTCCTATTGAAACCTATGTAACGGTGATGGAGATGGAAAATTAGCATGTAAAAGGCATCGGTTAAATATGACCTAAAATAAAATTTTGTAACAAATGAAAAATTGAGAATGGTAGCTTGATCATGGTAGCTTGATGTAGATACATTGGAGATGAAATACATGTGGTTGGGAGACACACAATTGATGGATTGAACACTGAGAACAAATAATGATAAATTAGATTATAATAATTCCATAGGGGAGTATATGATTGAAACAACAAATGACACATTTTGTTAACACCAAAATATCTAGAATAATAACTAACATGTATAGGGATGAAGGAGAATTTTAAACAGCCCGTAGATCACATATGTAAGATTCTATCATATGCTCAGTATAATTGTATAAAATAAAATACACAAATAATTAACATATAAAATAAATAGTGTTTTGATCAACACAAAATGTACTATCTCGATAGAACTAAGATAATTGTGTATAAATTAATTACTATATAGACTGTGCCCAACATAAAAGACTTACACTAAATGCATTAAAAATATTTCTCTCATCAATAGGGATGATACATATAGGTATATCCCTTCTAAAAATAAAAAATATACTCCTTAAATTTTTGATAATCCACTATGATATGTATAAAAACCTGATTTCACATAAAGATTTGAACATGCACACAAAGAAAAGAAGAATACATGGAATGCAAATTACATGAACTACAAATGAATGTGAATTTAATGTATTATAGAATAAAATAATGGTCTTAGATGAACCTAAATACTAAGGGAAACCAAAATTGATAATGTATCTACCCCATTCAATATTCATATTCCCATACCTGCTCTGATACCAGATAATAAATCTAGTTTATATTTAAACAAAAAAATACTTAGATGAAATAATGCAAACATAGAATATATTTCATGCACTATATTTTATTTCATTCTAGATATAAAATAAATAAAGAGAGGTTACATAATATAGGTTAATTAACTCCTGGATAGAGGGAGCCAACACCAATCCCAATCCCACATATCTCTCAACTATCCTAAGATATCTCACTTATCCCTTTATTTTCTTATACACACCTATCTCTTTATGTGATTTGTTCTCACAAATAACTCATACACATAATTATATTATTATACCTATATTATTACTAAATGAGTTTAAAACTCATATTAATAATAATAATATTACAAACAAATATAATGTGATCACTAATTTTAGGCTATGCTTAATAACATCGACACTAGTGTTTATCTTAGATGTTAGTGTCTAAGGAGAAAGAAAGTAGGTACATGCTTAGAACTTATAGAGGTGGAAGATAAGTAAATTTTAAGAATTATAGGAAAGATATAAGACCTGGGTCATTAATATAATACTAGTTGGAGTAAGAGATAGGCCAAGGGGCATAAAATAGAGCAGATGCAAGACTTGAAGAAGTGAGAAAAAGTCTATAATTGAGAGGAACAACCTAGGTCTAAGTTTTCAAAGTATATGAGACTTAGGTGCTATATAATACATAAATATCATCTACATTTACCCCTTCTTAAACTATAAATGAAATTTTTAGTTTAAAGGAAAGGAATGCATACTTGGGTGTGTATAATACACCTTGTATTTATGTGTGTCCAACTTGAGTGCTTTGATGGTGATTGAGATGAAACTAAGAGAATGTTACAATATATAATCAGTGCATATAATCTATATTTTAAATTAATTTAAATAGATTAAAATTGAAAGATCAATGTTGAAGAGTAGACCTGTGTGTTGATGTAACCACCTTGCCTATTGGTAAGTTGATTTTTAAAGGATGTGTCATTATAAGGATATGAAATTGAGATTAGGAAAAATATAGTTATATATTGAAAGTTCATATATCCAAGGATATATATATATATATATATATATATATATATATATATATATATAGAGAGAGAGAGAGAGAGAGAGAGAGGTTAATGATCTTAACCTTGGAAAAAAGATGAGTTGCTACATGGCACTTGAGATTAGCTCAACTATGCAACCCAATGATATTTATAACCTGATGAAGTTGGATGATACAATAAAGTCAAACCTAAAAAATGGTAATATTGAGTAATTTAATCACCTCAACCATACCAAAAAGTGAACCAACTAATATAATAGACTAGCTTAATAAAGTCTGTAAAAGTCCAACTGAGATATTAGTACATAAAAGTATGTGATGTGATAATACTAAATAAAAGAGTTTTGGAATCTAAAAATGATTTGTATTTTGAAATATTAGGTATAAATTTTATAAAATATTCACCTTACATATGTCTCATGCTAAAAATACGTATAAAAATGGTACCAATATATATAATTCTACCACAACCATGAATCTAAATCATATAACTATGTGCTTTGGCTAATTCAACAACTATGTAAGTGTGGAAAACATGCTCGCAAAGAATTTTTCCACTATATATAGATAAATCTAAAAATTGATATAAGTACAAATGTAGAGAACATGTTTTCAAAACACGATCCCATTATAATCTAGACATGCTGAATTTTTAATAAGTGTAGAGAATATGCCTCTATGACTTAACCCTAATAATATCCCTCTTTGAGGTGAGGGAAAGATAGGAACTGATAGTTACCTCACCTCAAAAGGATAAGATGACTGTATAATCTATGAATGAAACCTTGTAGCATATATAAGGAACATGTCTAGGTAGATATAACATTAAAGAAGATATAACCAATGTGATCACATGAAGGGATAATATGCATGATAAGGATAATGTCAATGTCTAGATAATAATAGTAAAACCTCAACAAGTAAACACACACACACACAAGATCACTCAAAATTAATTAAAAACCTAATGTTCTAAAGAGACCACAATCAAGGGGCATGTTCAAATGCTTAAAAATAGAAGGGACATGATTTTTCCAAATTTACATAAAAGAAAGAATGACATATTCAAATATATATACAACAAACAATGACATATGCAAATGTCAAATAAATCATACATAGGCACAGGGGCCATAAAGAAAGGAGCATATTAAAATTCTCAAACAAGGATTAAAATAATAAGGAAAAACACTCAAGGAAGTGCATAAAAGAAAACATAAGCAACCAACATAAACATGTCATAATAGCCTATGGATCAAATGTGTTAGGAGAAAAATGTCAAGTGTATAGCTTATCAAGTACCATGTGTAAGATATAATGATGGATAAAGGCATGTATAAATACATATGTAAGATTAAACATGATAATGTAGAGTGGCCATATAATGATATAACCTATGTGTATCAAGATCAAAGAAGTGGATGCATCCAATGTCTGCATGACATGAGTAGAGAGAAGGCCCAAAATCTTAAATAAGAATAGGTCATGTATATGTGTATATTTGTATCACACTCAAGTATAAGTGTGACACATATGTGTGTATGTATAATTAATTAAATATGCCATCCATCAACATAGAACTAACACATAGATGCCAAGGAGCCAATATAACATCTAGGTGATGAAAATATTTTTAGATTTTTAAATATTTGTTGGAATATTTGAAGAGACTACTCTATGATCTCATCCAATGGATGGACATAGGTATTTCCCCCACTTGGTGCTTGAGAACCTTATGGTGGATATTTTACATTGTTTTCATCATTATTGAATAGGTTTAAAAGGTACATATCATGTTCCTCCTCACATGTTGCATGTGTAGTAGAAGAGGTAATTCTATCATTTAGAATATGTATTAATTTTCCTTGATGAGAAAAATGAATACGTTGTTGATTTTGATCATTTTTTTCTTCCATTTGGTATAGCCAAAGAGATCGTAGTGTAAATGCATATGGATATTTATTAAGCACAACCCAAACTCATGTTTGAATTACTTTAGGACCACAAGCAATTGGTATTGTTATGTTTCACAAGGAGTCTTCCCAACCTCCTTTGTTTTGTAAGTTTTTTAGATCGAAGATAATTCATTGATAACATCTTATATTACAAGTAGTTTTTATTGTGTAGGATCAATATGATTATGCCAAAAATAAGCACCAACCATGTATAAGGTGATTGCTAAATCTTATTGGTGTGGATGCTTTTTGTGTTGTTCACTTTAAGATTCTTGTATAATACATAAAACTTAGATTGACTCCATGTTAAGTAACATTTGTAAACTAGTCATATAAATATTATGAATACCACATTTTTTTTATAATGCTCCTTAGGTAATTTATCTCCTTCATTTGTGTGGGATATTTTTTTTTGTATTTAGAGGTAGATATCTTAAGTTCCTTTGAATGAGTAATTATGAAGTAAACATTTCTATACACGTCATTATATAAATGGGTAAATGACTCATATTATTTATGCAATGATATTTCCTTTAATGGGAAAAGAAGGATTTTAATAAAGATAAAGTATAATTACAAATATGAGGGTCTAAATTATAGATCATATGATGTACTTTTGAATCAAATAGTATAATCTTTAAGGGATTCATCATCACGTTGATTAAAATTATGTAATTATTCAAATGTAATTTTTGACACCTTTTGGATATTGAAAGTCATGGATAATGCATATTATAATTATAAAAAATTTGTTAATGGACCCTTTGGTAAACTATATAACTAATTATGAGCCTCATCTAAAATGCTCACATGGAAAACCTTTAGTAAAAATTTGTCATATTTTTCCCATTGACCAATAGAATGTACATAACATATCAGGTGCTCAAATGGATCTTTATGTGTTTCAAAGAGAGGTAAATATGGTAGAACAAAAACTTATGGATAAGGATATTCAAGTATGAATTTTTGAAGAGGTTAATTATTGAATGATGTTACATGTGTATTATTATTATGGAAATCCATTTGCATGAGATTTTTCATGGGAATAGTGGTGTTTGTCATAAGTGTTATTATTGGTTGAAACCCACCAATTTTTTTGAATATGGGCATATGAGTACCATCATACTAATGTATAAAAAGTGTAGTTTCATGATCACTAAATTTAGGGTAATTTGGTAGTGGTATGGGATCTTTAAAATTTGGTGCTTTTGGTATAATAATTTGAGATTGAACAATATTTGGTGAAGGTCCCTTTATTGGTATAAAATTTGTTTATAAGGAGAGTATGAGGGAAACATCACCTTTTTTAAGGGGGATATTGATTTATAATGTAAGAATTATGGGGGTGTGAATCAATTTTATTTAAGGCATGTCCTCCTATAATTTATTTGTAAATCATTAATTATTTCATTATGTATTTATCTAAACATTTTATGATCAAATAAAGGATCCTCTTGGTCATATGTACCCACTTATATGGTAAATTATGCATTAATGGCATGATTAGATGACTTACCATATTGTGTCTCATGATTTTTTATGAAAATACTAATCTTTTCTGAGATATATTATTTTTTGGAATAGTAGGCTGAATTATACCTTGCTCATGTTTGCACAATCCTCGGCCTTTGTATCCATATTTTTGAAAATATCTAAGACCAAAATAGTATGATGGTGGTGTCATAAGTATGGTTAAAGGCTATTTATCTTACTTAATATGGCTCAATTCATCTCTTGCAATAGTGGGAGCATTTTTTTTATTAAAGGGATAATAGCTACTACCATTCAAGGCTTTGAGATTAGATGCCTTGGTAGTTGGAAGGATACAAGAGTAATCGATGTTTACCCCTTATTTGATAGAAATTTGGAGAGTTTCATAATCTTAGTCATCAAAGTAATAAATATGATCCATGGTAAGAGATATGAAGCACATAAATATTATAGCAAAGTAGGTAATAAACATCATATAAGTTATGCTTAGGCAAAAATGATGTTTAATGATTAGGTTCACCAAATGTTTAACCCTTTAATGAAAGGGTTCACATTTGGTTCACCAAACATTTAACCCTTTAATGAAATAGGTATAGATACATTGGGGTTACCTAGATCCTTATTAAATGGGTATATAAAAATGAACAAGCACTATGGTGATAATTAAATCTACACCAGGCCAATTGGGTGCTAAACTCAGATATAAACATACACTAAATTTATTATGTTGAGACTAGGCTAAATATATAAAGTACAACTAAATTATGTATGGAAATGATAAAGAAGTAATAAAATTAGCTAGTTCTAATGCTAACATAGTGCTATATCTAGAACGGGTAGAAAGCAAGCTAGAAGATGATTTTAGAATAGTCACATGATTTTGGATTAGATTATTTTGAAGATATGGACACTAATGTTAGCCTAGGATAATTGTGTTAATGTTATTGTCTAGATTTGAAAAAAGTGTCATGTAAAAAATACCTACTATAAAAGGATGTGACCACTGTATGCTTCTAGGTTTGTCATCACCTTCACTTTGGTGTATTAAGATCTAAGTTATGGACTATCACTCTTCATGAATTTGTAAAACCCTACTTATTCATGCTCATTTTTATTTTTAGTAATATGTCCTATTAAGGCCAAATTACTACCCCTATTATCCAAAACTTTCCCCAAAATGGTTAATTTCCCAATGTAGTTGGTCAAATTGATCAATTATGGCCTAAAAATTCAAATCTTGGTAAAAAATGGGGTTAAAAAGAATAAAAAATGATTACAAAATTATCAAAGTATCTCAAAATAGCTTTATTCATGTTTGAAAGGGTGAAAATAGCCTAAGCCGAAAGTTTTAAATCATTAAAAGGTCATTTGATATGTTAAGTAGCCAAAAAATCCCCCAATTAGACTCCCACATGCCAAATTTTCCAAATAAAAATTTAAAAATATGAAAATATGCATGGATGGCATGAAATTATTCTCAAACTTTCCATTCCAAGTGGTGGAAGTGAAAATCTTTCTTCAAAAAGCCAAAAGGATCTTCTTTTTACCCATTTTATAAGCAATAGTATGGAATACAAATGAAACATACAGGGTAGGGGTAGTCATTTATAGGGAATTAATAAGATTCCATAGGATTTTTATGGCTATATAGTCCCAAAACTAGCTTTTTTTTGTTTCTTGCTTTTTGGTACAAGGGGACATGCCTGTAGTTTTTCTGATAGTATAGCTTTCTAGAGGAGGGTAAAAATCTCAAATTTTGGGTGAAGAAAGTAGAATCAAAGGGATTATTGATGGTATAATAATTTTCTCAATTGGATTCTCTAGGATCATGAACCATTCAGTTGAAGTCAGGGTAAATTCTATTGCCTAACATCCAAAAAGGTAGTTATTTTTCTTCAATTTCTCCTCACAAGGGCAGAGTTTTAGAAAAATTAAAATTGTTAAAAAATATTGAGGACTTTATATACCATTTCATGTCATTATAAATGTGTTATTAATATAATTAAAGGTCAAAAAAAGGTCCCAAACTTAGCCAATCAATCTGCACTATTGACAAGCTTGCAAGGGAGGATTGTGCAGTCCAAAGAGAAGGGACTAGCTTCAAGTTTTCAGGAAATTATGTCCTTTAGGGTTTACACAAAGTTTTCATGACTTCAATGTATGTTTATCAAGAAATTATTCTATATTCATGGCTAAATAAGCCCATCTCCATGCTCTCAAAGTGCTTCAATAGGTTATTTTAACATAAGTTAAGTAATTTTTGCATTTTTTGAGGTTTTTGGAGAAAACCATGTTTCATTCTAAGACTATAGCTCTTCTCTAATGGTCACTATTTTTATATATCATGATGATCATGCAATATTTTTGTCTATAACCCTTTCCCTTGGTCCTATCATTCTTCCAAATGCTTGTTTTCACCTCCATTTCTTTTCACCTCATTCCACTACCTTAATATGACTTTTCACTATGTTTTTACCCTCCTTTCATGATTCCCTAATCTTTCCACCTTCCTTTATCCCTATCACACTTCATCCTATCTCCACTCACTCCTCACATCCATCTCAATCTAATGGGTCTAGTCAAGAAGCCAATAGTAAGCATAATCAAGGGGTTTGTAGATAAACAAAGCATCATAGTACAATCATGAAAGGATCATCTACAACTCATAACTCAACCTAGGTATGATCATGATGGTGATAAGATGAGTTATGGGGTTTTGATAATCAATTAGGCCTTCATCAAGGTTTAGGAGAACAAATTCAATGATTATCAAGAGAAATAAGGAATTAATATGCTTTTAGACCCTCCTAAGGTCATAAACAGTTCTCTATCTGTACGTACAAATAACCATCATAAAGTCTTCTACCAGGGTAGAGATATGGTCACTTTTGAGGATGATATTTCAAGGTGGTAAAACATGGTATAAGGTGGATAATAAATTCATTATGTTTTGAGGGGAGAATTCATTTCAAGGTTTATTGAGGGTTTTAATAAGGTCAAGATTATTTAGCCATACCTAGCTACAACCATGTTATATAGGCCTACAATCATCCAATGATTTTTGGACCCTATAAACATCACTGAGTGCATGGATTATATATTCTTAGCCAAGTGTTTCAGGAACACTAAGCCTAATGATCAAGCATATGAGGAAGAAGAATAAGGATCAGTTCTAGTTGTGAGCTTTCCTTAAGGACATATACAATCCTCAGTCACCGCCAAGGGTTGACATCACCTAACATTCATGGTTTGATTCAACATTCATTTCATTTTTCAAGGTTTCAACTTATGATGTTACTTCATGAATCATCTAAATAGAAACAACCTCAGGTGTCCTTGATATCATCTATAGGTCTGCCTGCCCTATGGTAGGCCTGAAGGTTCTTTTAGGCTACTAGGCCTACTTGATCATTAGGGGTATTAAAACTTGGGGTTTGATTAAATTTATCAAAGATATAGGGTACAAAAGAGAATACAACATGAAGGGTTTAGGAGATTAGAATAAGTACCTATATCCACCTGATTTTATCACCAATAACTCACTATGGAGATGTACAACCCTAATGTTGACCAATAGGCTTGTGCCATTCCAAAGAAGGCCCGTTGAATAAAAAGGTTAGTTTGTCTTAGGACTCTAAGGGTTTGTTTGGTCACCAAATATGCATGAAGAGTATTGAAGGCATAAATTTCATGAAAGACAATGCATAGTATTCAAAAAATAATTGTAGGGGAGGCTAGGATCACCTATAGTCACTTAAAGGCACAATCACCTTTTCAGGTTGATAGTGAGGATTAGATATAATGGTTCGTAAAGAGGTTTTTAGATACATGAAGAGGTTTCTTGAGAAACAATTAAAATGATTATAGAAGATCATGAATAAAGGGATAAAAGAGTCTTAACATGCATATCCCTAAAAGGGTCAATATCATCACCTATAGGTTCATACTAAACATTAGACTTGGCTCTTGGTGGTCCTAAGGCACTAAATGTTCTCTAAGAAGGTTTTTAGCAAAGAGATATGAAGCATTGAGTTTGAAATTATAATGAGGAAAACATAGTTTCAAAGGATATTCAAGACCAAGTAGTGTGATGGTATAAAATGCTAAATTCCACCTTGCAGACACTAAATAATAGCCCTATAAGAATTGTATGGATAGTCACCTATAACCATTCCCCAAATAGATATAACCAAGGATCTTAGAGGGAGGGTAAGGTCTATTTAAGGGTTTGGGATTTAAAAATAACTCAAGCAAGTAGATAGGGCTTTAAAAAATAGAATGCAACATCAAAGGTATCATGACTCAGTCATAAGGAGACCTACAACTTTTCTAGACCTCCAGCTTCCCCAACAGAATACAACCTACAGTCAATTAGATGTATAGTGAAGTTTCTCATAGTTTTAAGTTTTAATGGATGATATTGTGTCTATAAAGGTAACATATGAAATAAGATATCCTCCTCACACCTCTAGAAACTATTTGTTGGTGGTCATTACTCCCCAAGCATCTTGTACTTTGTCACTATTCGTATAATGATAAATCACTATAGTATAGTTAGGTTATATATGTGGATGTACACTTGGAATAGGGTGATGGTTTATGAGTCTATGTTTCATGAAGATCATTATAGGTTGGTACTTCAATGGAGACCATAGAGAAAGAGTAAGTTCTTTTGATCTTTTGACATCATAAACATCTACAGGTAGCTCCTTAGAATGACCAATAGGCCTGTGCCATTCCAAAGAGGGTAATATTTCATGAGGATTTCATGACTATAGTAGGGTTTGTTGTTAATTTTGGGTTTCATGAACCAAGCAATGATATGGTCAAATCAGAAAAATTTAGGGGTTTTCAACTTAGATGGAAAGTGTTTAAGCAGTCACAATTATCTTACAACCAACAAGGAAAGGAAGCCCTACAGGTTTCTATATTACAAGGCATAAAGGTTTAGATTCATTATGAGGGTTTTAAGTTTTGAAAAATCACTATAAAAATGAGGTGGAGAATGAAGAGGTAAGTAGGGGAAAGGATTGGAAGTGAACAAGCTCATCAAATTACCATCAAAAGGAATCATGGAAAGGGTAGTTTGTAAGCAAGTCAAGCACCAAACTCAGTCATGAAAAGGTACCTACAGGCCTATGCCTTGTAGAGAGGCCTAGTTACATATGAATGAAACTTCAAAGGATTTCAAGAGGTGAATTTGGATTGAAAAATACATGCTTCATTTTTAGAAATTGATTGTCATCCAAGAGAGTAATAAGGGATGGCTCCATTAAGTCTAACCATGCTAGTAAAGTACACGTACAACCATATCTCTATGGTGGTAAAATATTTTGAGAGCATTGTGGTATCTAGGCCCTTATAATGAGGGGGTATAGGGGTAAAAATTAGTGAAATTTAAGAAAGATACGGCCAAAACACACTAAAATGGACTCTCAAATATGGCTGTAGCCATGTTTACCCTAATACAAGTACCCTATAGACCTATTTTTGACTGTGTGAGGGCTTTCTTTGAAAAAAGGAGGACTTTTCCATGAAAAGAGGCCATTTGAAGCATAAAGGCAAAAATAAACATGGATATTATCATCCTTATACATGAATCAATCAATAATTTAAGATTCATGAGGGTTTGGAAGGTCATAATGATGACTTACAACCATCAACCAGGAAAACATAGTGACTTACTAAAGGGTTCTTATTTCAAGACATTATGTCAATGAAATAGTAATGATTTCCAAGAAATAAATGTAGATGAAGGTGAAATTCTCAAATAAATATCATAATCATCAAGAATCATGAATTAATATAATAGCATAAGCCTATTGTAAGGAGCTATACCATGCTTAGTTGCCTTATTAAAGGTCTAATCATGCTTGAAAACACAGGTGGAGATTATTTTAAAAATCTTGAAGAATGTATTGAGAAAAATTAAGATTATTTTGATTTTTATATATTATAAAAACCATGAAAAAACCTCCTAAACATGAACACTTAGTCAAAAATGCAGACAGTCCATGCATGGAGGTCAAAATTGAGAGAAAATTAAAGATTTTGGGAGCTATAGGTGGAGTTAGGACTTGAAATTTTTTACACAAATTCATAATGAGTTAGAGAAAAATTTTAAAATTTTTAATGGCCATTGGTCAAGTGAAAATATTCATTATTTTGTCTCAGACATCAGCCTATTTGTTTGAGATCACCATTGGAACATGCTTCATTTTGGAGTGCCTCAGAAGCTTATAAGCCCAAGTAAAGGATTTAAAATCATGGGATGATGTTTATAAATCATATTAATACCTATATAAAGTGTAAAAACTATAAATTTTATGCAAACCAAGCTCACACAGTGTTTTGTAAGCAAATAGGCACTTAGGCTAAAAAGGCATTTTTGGACTTTTCAAGAAAAAATGACTTTTAGAGTGTTTTGATAGAATGGATCAGGTCATATAATGATTTTTTCAAGGTTTTTTAATCTTGGAAGGAAATATTTTCATTTTAGTGAAGTTTTTCACTTTTTGCAGTTTTAGGCACCCTTCAAAGCCACATGTTCAGATGCTCTTTTATTCACCACATGTGGAGTTGGGCCAAATTATCTTAGTATGTTTTGAGTAACCATATTTGATTGGAATTAATTAACAATTGAGATCAGTTAAGGGGCTGTGATTTATGAATAATCACTAAGAGCATAGGCAACCCAACCCAAAATGTAATCATTTCCCCATATGCAAATTTCATTTACATGGTAACTTTTCATATCTTTTGCAAGGGAGTTAGATATTTTCAAGAATGTTATAGGAGTAAATGTGATACACATAAATATAAATTGTTTTATATTTTGAGGTCTGTATTTCATGAATCATCAGCTTAAAGTTTTAGTTTTAAAACCATCCTAATCACCTAAAAAACTAGTTTTGAGAAAAGTGTATTTTATTGATATCAAATCACCATGAATAAACCTTAAAAGTTTTCAAACATCAATTTAACTTAGAGAGGATTCCATAAATGTCAATTTTATGTATGGAATTGTTCAAACGAGGGTAGAAATCATTTTTTATGAAAAAGAGCATGTAAAATGAAGTACAAGATAGTTCAAAGGAATCTAATCATTGGAGATCGAAGCCTAGAACTTTTTATTCATCCTAAAATATTCATTTTAATAGAAATAATCATATAATTTTCCCTACTAAATCAATAAAAATGGCCAGTCTATTGGAAAATGGCACAAAATAGGCCTAATCAACCCTTTTGACTAAATGATGAAGGTTTTCTCATCAAAATCATAATTTTGGTGATGAATAATTATTTTTCAGTTGTAATTTGTTATTGTTTTAGGTTTCATGTCTTATTTTGTAGGTTTCATGGTGTCCAAGTGCACAAATTAACCTTTAGGCTTAACTAGTCTAGTTGGCTTAATTGTTCAAAGGGCTAGGTTTGAGTTTGGCATTGGAACAAGCTAACAAAGAGTCCAAAAGGAGTTTATATGCCATATATATGTTTTTCTCATGAATATTCAAGCACATTTCAGCCTTCAAGGTCCCTTTTCATGTAAGATGGAGTTAGTTAGAGTTGACTAGTCAAAGCTTATCATGTATCTTCCTTGTTTTCCATGCAAAGGGGAATGTTATCTTGCCCCAACTTAGCTTCAAACAAATAAATTTGAGTTCCTTCTTTTTATTTTGGCATATAATTCCATCTAAGGAAATTTTGACTTCTCAAATAGGCTCACCATCCCTTTTATGCCAAAGTTTGAAATAAAGCATGAAATTTTTATGGAGATAAAGCTTTTTATAAATTGTTTAATCATTGTAAAAGGAGTTGATCTTGAGTTGAGTCAACCAAGACTAATCATTCCACTTTTTTAATTCCACATTGGTTTTATTTAGGGTTTGAAACATATTTATTAGCTTAATCAAGCCATTTTTTCATTATTCCTGGAGCAAAAGAAGAAATTGTAGTCTAGACCATACATCAATAAAGAAGATTTTGTTTTGCATATGAGTTTTGACATAAAATAGAGTGTAATTGATTGTGTATTAGCATATAAGTGATATTATATCTCCTTCTGGTAGGTCCCTTCCTCAACTATTACTTTTTATCTCACCTTCTGTAGGTCATTTAAAGAGGTAAAATAAATTTTGTAATCCAAAATCCTTTCAACCCTTCATCTAAAATATTTATGCTTAAGGGGAAAATAGTAATTTTATTTATTTATATGCATGCATTAATTTCAATAACTTCTAGAGAATATAAAAAATTTAGGTGCATCACCCCTTTAATAAGATTTTCCTTCAGTTTTCCCTTCCCTTTTTCATCTGAGAAATTATAGTGGTCAAAATTTAAAGATAAATATTAAGGGAATCATCCCTCTCTGGAGGTTCTTCTTAGTATAGAATCACCCACACTTTGAGAAGTTCCAATTGTATTAGTTGGAGAGAAGGTGTGCTTTCACATATTTAAATAGGTTACTCTCTAGAGTGATAACAATGACCTTGACTACACTTACAACAATCTCTCAAATAGTGGTTGAAAAAGTTAAAAAATAGCTCTGTGTGGAAAACATTTGAAACTAGTTTTTTCCCACCTAGTTGGGCCCCCTAAGTGTGACCAGAGGGATCACAGATCCAATGGAGGCTACTACTAGTGGCAGTGCCTCTGGGGATCTGATCAAAAATTTGATAGAGGATATTCCATCGAACAGATGGAAGAAATCACTAACAGGTGAAAAGACGTGTCCCTCAAAAAGCATGTCGAGCCTCCTTGTTACCTCTGAGGGCATGGACCTAAATATCCTAGATGATCTGGTGGAGGAAATCATGGCATCCATGGACCTTATGTTGGTAGGTAAGTTTTTCTCATTTCATCCTAGTATTGAAATGGTTAGGAAATGGGTTTTGTCTAGGTGGAAAGTTAAGGGTAGTGTTTCGATCACTACCATGGCAAGAGGCCTATTCCTTTTTATATTTATGAATAGGGAGGACATTGTAGCTACTCTTGCTAGAGGACCATGGTTGTATGGTCCACATTCTCTTGCCTTATACTCGTGAAAACTAGGATTTGATCCTAACTCAGACCTTAATAAGTATACTCCTGCTTGGGTAAGACTACCAGGGTTCCCTTTGGAATTTTGGGATGAAAAAATCTTCACAGCTATTGGCAATTCTATTGGCCAATATGTCATTGTAGATCACACAACCAGAACAGAGTCTAGATGTGTGTATGCTAGATTTTGTGTCAATGTTGAAATTAATAGGACTCTCCCTACGTCCATAGAGCTAAACTCTAAATATGGGACTTGGACTCAGCTGATCACATATGAAAATGCTACCACTTTCTATCAAATATGTAAGAGAAAGGGACATTTAATGACATAATGCAAAGCAAAGCAAATGGGAAAGAAAGATGATTCCCAGGTTGAAGGGGAGGATTAGTCTCTCAACCACAAAAAGAATATAAAGTAGGGAACAGAGAGTAATGTGGAAAATTTTGACAATATAGAAAAGGTAGAGGAGGAGACAGGTAAGGAGGATATCACTAGTAGTGAGGGAAAAGTTGTCCCAAAGGAAAATATAGTGTCAGATGATAGTCAGAAGGTTATATTAAACACATCTAACCCTCTAGACAAATAGACTAATATGTCTAAGGAAGGAGAAAGAGGTAACCATCTGATATAGGAAGACAATGCAGAAGACAAAGTTCCAAGAGATGGATAGGAAGAAGTAACTCTATAAATATATCCCACTAAAAGAGAAGCAGGCTTACAGTTAAACACAGACATTTTCCATGCTCTGGAAGTCAGAGACCAAGTAGGAAACTATTTAGCAATAGGTGAAATAGGAAAAAGTGGCAGTAATGAACAGGAGGAATGGGTTACCCCAAAGAAAAAGAACCAAAAAGGTAAAAAATATATAGATGTTGGCACTGATCCCAAACAAGGGAGACTAACCCTAAGAGAAACAAGACAAAGAAAGATTGCTAGGGAGATTGCCAGTGGTAAATAGAAAACACTAGAGACCCAACCTCTCAAACCCTCTAAATGATAATATTATCTTGGAACTTGAGGGGATTTAATAGTCCTTCAAAGTAGTTTGAGGTTGAAAACTACATTTTAGATAATAAATTAGATATTTTATTACTCCAAGAAGTCAAGATGAATGAGGAGCATTTTAGGAAAATTACTGACTACATATGGCCTAAGGTAGCTTTTTGCATTAGTCCAGCTGAAGGGGCTTTAGGGGGGATTGTAACCATGTGGAATAGTGCTAAAATCTAGGGGTCTCTTGTGGCTTATAATAAACACTTCCTAATTATCAATTTCTCTGTGAAATCTTTGAATTGGTCATTGATCAATGTCTATGGACCGAATAACAGAGCTTTGACGAAAAAATTATGGATAGACTTGAGCAGTTTCAAGAATAATCCCTAGAACACTAGATGGATGTTAGCTAGAGATTTTAACACTCCTCTATACTCTTCTAAAAAATAGGGTGGGATTATGGATTACTTGGACAACATGTTCAACTTTGCCAAATTTATCAATGATTGGGGATTATTGGATATAGAACTACAAAACCAAAATTTTACCTGGACTAATAGAAGAAGAGGAGATCAAATGATTCAAGTTAAATTAGATAGATTTATTATCTCAAGTAACTAGAAGGATTATCATAATATGCATGTGTAGGCTTTTCCTAGAACCATGTCCAACCATTGCCCGATCTTCCTCAGTTGGAGAGAATAGGGACAATCTAGACCTTCCCCATTCTATTTTGAAGATATGTGGATCAAACACAAAGACTTTAGACAAATGGTGGCCCAATGGTGGAAAATTCCTATTCAAGGTACTCCTATGTTTAGAATAGTCAAGAAACTTCAGCATATTAAACAAGAAGTTTATGGATGGAATAGATACAACTTTGGGTAGGTCTTTCAGCAGAAGAAAAATATAGTGAGAAAACTCAATGATATACAACAACTGATAGATCAAGGAGATGACTCTAAAGACACTTTAGAAGAAGAGAATGTCTTGTCTTCTAAATGGAAGAATCTTATGGAAAGAGAAGTGGTTTTCTAGAAATAGAAATCTCGTGTTTAGTAGCTTAAAGAGGGGGATATGAACACTACCTTCTTTCATCTCTCAGCTATGAAACATAGGAAAGCCAACTCAATAAATAAGATTGTTCTAGATAATGGTGACATTATAACTGAGGATAATGAGATAGGGGAATAAGCTAGGGCTTTCTTTCAAAATTTGCTCACAGAAGAAAATAATAATGATAGAAATGATAGACCTATGAACCAGTTCATTGATAAAATCCCTTGTTTTATAACAAAAGAAGATAATCTAGAGATGTTAAAGCCTATATCTGAGGAAGAAGTCCATGCTATTTTATTCTCCATGGGTGCATTCAAAGCCTTGGGTCTTGATGGCTTTCCTCCTATATTCTTTCAGGAATATTGGGAGATAGTAGGAGCGGATCTCACAGCTACTATTCATGATTTTTTTAGATTAGGTAAACTTTTGAAACAAGCTAATAATACCTTCATAGTACTTGTTCCAAAAAAATCACAACCTTCACACCTTACTTATTTTAGGCCCATTAGTCTATGCAACACTATTTATAAGTTATGTACTAAAGTGCTAGTTAAGAGGATTCAACCTTTACTAGACAAAATTATTTCTTTTACTCAAAAAGGTTTCATCCCAGGTAGGCAGATTCTTAATGTTGTGATCACCACACATGAGACTATTCACTCCATGGATAAGAGCAGAATCCCTGGTATGGCTCTCAAGCTAGATATTTCTAAAGCTTATGATAGAGTCTCATGGACTTTTTTGTTCCAAGTGATCAAAAAATTTGGGTTTAATGATAAAATGTCTTGCTTGATATGGAATGCTATCTCTTCTACAAAATTCTTGGTGCTAGTAAATGGTGTACCTAAAGGGTTCTTCTCATCTTTGAGAGGAATTCGTCAGGGAGACCCTCTCTCCCTGTACTTATTCATCATTATGGTAGATGCACTGGGAAGATACATACAAGTAGATATAGCCTCAAAAAAGCTAGTGGGCATCAAACCTGCCTCCTCCCTTCATCCTATGGTGGTGCAATAGTTTGTGGATGATACCATATTCTTTGGCATCTCATCGATGATTGAAGCTAGAAGATGGAAGAATATCTTAAATAATTATGCTAGAGAGTTGGGACAAAGGATAAATTTCCAAAAAAGTAATGTGTATTTCTTCAACACTCCTAATGAACTTAGACATATAATCATTGATATGTTAGAATGTGCTGAAGCTACTCTACAACTACCTACTTGGGTCTCCTACTCATGGTCATAGAGGTATCTCCTAGTTTTTGGAATGGAATTGTGGAAAGAACGCAGAGGAAACTTCTTGGTTGGAAAGGGAAACTACTCAGTAGTGTTGGTAAATTACAACTTCTTTGGGCCTCACTGTAAGGTATTCTTACATACTTCCTATCTCTTTTTAAAATTCCTATATATTTTGCTAAGAAACTGGAATAGATCCAAAGAAAAATTTTATGGATGAGGGTGGAAAACAAATAGAGAATATCTTTAGTCAGATGGGAAAAAGTGTGTCTTCCAAAATTTCATGGTGGACTCAATATTAGGTCTATCAAGAACATGAACAAAGCCCTTCTCTCAAAAGTTAGTTGGAACCTGATCCATAAAAATAATGATTTGGGGGAAATAATGTATGCCAAATACATGCATAGCATTGATGATTCTAACTTTATTCAACAAATGGGATTACCCCAAGGATCTGTGATATGGAATAAAATGCTAAAAAGTAGAAGCCTTCTTAAACAGGGAATTAGATGGAAATTTGGAAATGGCTGGCATATTAAATTTTGGGATGATATCTGGTTAAAAGACAAGGCTCTCATCACACAACGAAACTATGGAGAGATTGCTGACTTGGCTACTCAATTTTTTGGAGATAGGGTTAGTGATTATATGGAAAATAACAATGGGATGAGGAGCTAGAAAAATCTATTAGACTGTTGTAATCATTGGCCTAAGCTTTTCCCTAGAGTGCAGGAGATCCAATAGTGCATTCAAGAGATTATAATCCCTCTCTTCCCTTGGGAGGATGAACAATATTGGTGGCTGATAAGAATGGATCATTCTCTGTCAAATCTACTTACCATCTTCTCATTCCTGAAGCTCAGAATAAAGATGTATGCAAAAAGGTTTGGAATCATAAACTTATTCCAAAAATTAACATGTTCTGGTGGGCTACTGCTCATAACAAAATCCTAACTCAAGATAACCTTCAAAAGAGAGGGTTTACCCTGGTTAACAGATGTTTCTTATGTGGTTCAAAAGAGGAATCAGTTTCACACCTCTTCATCCACTGTGATTTTGCCTAAGAATTATGGGGCACAATACTTAACAACTTTGGTAGTGAATGGGTCTATAATTTTGACCTTAAAGAAGTAATTCTTAGCTAGAATCCAACCTTCACACATCCCTGGCTTATGGAATTATGGAAGCAAACTCTACCATGTATGAACTAGATTTTATGGAAAGAGCACAACCATAGAATTTTCAAGGACGCTGCTAGAAATGCATCTCAGGTGTTTAACTCCTTTGTTAAGACCATTACGGAAAGTGTCACAATAGCTCATATTCGTGTTGTGGACAAACCCCTATCTCAAATTGAAAACCAAATTGTATCCAAATGGAAGGTTTTAAACCAGATCCCTGGGTATAATAACTCCAAAATGCTACAGAGACTAAATACTAAATGGATCCCCCCAAAGCATAACTGGATGAAACTCAACTTTGATGGGGAATCCAAGTCAGATGGTAAAGCTAGTGGAGGAGGAGTTATAAGGAATGATAAGGGATGGATGTCTGCTATCTATGCTAGTGGAATAGGATGCTAGAGCAATAACTATGCTGAAGCAATGGCTCTACTATAGGGGTTAAAGTTAGCTATATCCCTAGGAATAAGGAACTTGAGTATATAAGGAGACTCTAAAATGGTCATTGATGCAGTTAATAAAGAATAAAATGTGGGAATTAATCTAAAAGACATCATTACAGATATTCAATTTCTTTTGCAAAATTTTTCTAGAGTAGAGATTTCCCATATTTACAAAGAGGGAAACAGGGTCGCTGATGCTTGTGCAAACCTTCATCAACAATTTTTAGGTTGGAGGGTGTGGCGACAAGGTGTTCATATTCCCTTAAAAATTAGGGAGATTATTCAAAAGGAGATTACTTGTCAAGAATGAGGTGCATTGATGACAAGGATAGCTCTCGGAGGCGGTCCATTTGGAGAGGGTCATCGTGGATCTCAGAACTTGATAACCTTGGTACTCATTTGACAATCATTCATGATTCATTGTATCATGAGGTTGAGGTGCATGGGTCTCATCACAAAAATCAATGGGAAATAATTTCTAAGCATGGGAGTAGACAACATCATCTCTGTAGGGTATTTTGAATAATGAGCCATCACATCTTCATTATGCATAAATGGAAACAAGGGTTAGCATCCATTTCAAAGCTGAAGGCTGAACTTAGGAACTCCATAATTTGGGTCTAAAAATACAAAATGGGAGGAGACCATATTCAAATTCAACCTATCTCTTATTATGAATTCAAAGATAATCCACTGGTTTGGCATTATTGTAAAGAAGGGGGTATCAGCCCATATTTGGAAAGGCTTAATGGTTACGACAAAAACTTGTTTGAGTAGTTTGTGAGATCTTGGTTAAATAGGTAGGTCAAAATGGGTGTAATTAGTTTTTAAATCTTAAAAAAGGTGATTTCTATGGCCACAGGAATGACCATGTAGGGAATAAAACTTCAAAGGAAAACCAAAATTATGGATCTGGCAAGCCATAAACTATTTTTGGGTGAGGGAGAAGAACTAGTCCCGTATCAAGGAGGATTCGAGTGAGATAAAATTATAGAGCCATGGGATGGAGTGTGCTTCATTCTCATGAAGTACTTCATGCTCGAAGGGTGATTTACCATGTTCTACAATTACCACCTCCCTTTGTTAAATCACTTCAGGCACAATGTTATTATTAGTTTCCCTTTTTACCTACTCTCCTCTTTGGAACACTCTGTCCTGAGGGTGAGAGCTAAAATGGCTAATAAGCCAGATATGAACCCTATTCCCCTACACTAGGGGATAATTTTATACTTATACAACTTTCATCGAGCCCTAGAGCCATCCAAGACTATCAGAGTTGATAGTGGAGACATTCCTTCCAACCTAGTGTCTGGCGATGCTATTCATGCATCCTATTTTTCCCCTAGTCCTACCAAAACAAAATATGTTTCTTTCTCCACCCTAGAAGAGACCCCTATTGATACCCCCAGCTCCTTTGAAAGAAATAAGGGTAAGAAGAGAAAGGTTGATGAAGAGGAAGAGAATATTAAAGAGACCACGGAGGGGACCCACAAAAATCTAGGTAGGGCCACAGGGGCCAAGGTGGTAAATCTCACAAGTCTTCCAAAATTAATAAGGAAGGATTCTCCTCCAGAGTGTGAAGGTTAGGGTAGATTGTTGGTAAACCCACCCTAAAGGCCAAACTAATTGATTACTTAGAAAGTGCTTCAAAGGAAGCAACCCAGGAGGAAGAGTCTAAGGAGCTGGAAATCCAAGAAATTTTAGAGGACACTAGAGGGAAGTAGGAGACTAGGGATTTTGAGGTTACTGAGGAGTATGGTGCTGACACTATGGAAACTACTGACAATAAGGGGAAAATGTATGTCAAGGAAGCTAGTGAGGATATTGAGAATGAGACTCATTGGAAAGCTGAAATTGGGGCCCTGAAGGATCGTATTCAGAGGCTGGAGCAGAATTTTGCCAAAGGACTCTGGAATACAATTCTCTTGAACATGTCTATGCTAAAAGAGGTGGGTAATACTGGGCATACTAGCAATGTGGAGAATACTAAGAAACTTAATGATCTTCTCAAATTAATGGTTATGTAAGGAGAGTCCTCTCTGACTCTAGTCTTTCCATCTCTTGTGTTTTGTTTCTATGTATGTTGTTTCTTGGCTAGTGCCATCATCTCTTTGAAGGCATATTTTGTTTGATTTCCTTCTTGTCTTTTTTGCTCTATAAGGGTTCAACCCCTGGTTTGCTGCCTTACCTTAACAAAAACAATGACCTTGGAGGAAAATGGGTTAGTGGGCATATAGTGTCTAGCTAACCCAAAGGACCCCTATATTAGTGAGCACTACCTACATAGCCTATATTTTGAAGAGGGGCTCAAATTGATATAGTTCTCCCCTATGTGTTGGCTTTTGTGTGAATCATGTAATATGTGAAAAATAAGTATAATGGTGACTTAGCTTATAACTTTAAAAATTAGGCTCTTGGTATGATCCTATAGTACTTCAAACCTATAGATCTGATGTTATTATTATTGGCATGGAAATAGAGAATATTTATTTGATTAAATGCTTGATATAATGCTTTTAATAATATACCTTAGTCTCTCCTTATATTTTCTAGGTGGGAAATGAATGAGGGTTAATATTGTATTTATATCAATCCTTTTCAAGAAGTAAATAACATTAAATAATTTAATCTAACCATTAGGATACATTTCATTTGAAAAATAAATGACTTTAGGGAAATAGACACTTTTGTCTAGTCAGAACACTAAAATTAACACTAGTGTTTGTCCTAGATGTTAGTGTTTAGGGAGCAAGAAAGTAGGTATAGGCTTATAACATGTATAGGTAGAATATACGTCCTTATTAATAATTATGGGTAAGATAAAATCCCTAGGTCATCCACATAATACTAGTCATAATAAGAGATAGGAAAGAGCTAAGCGAATGGGGGAAGATCTCTTTAGAGCTAAGTAATTTTGGGTTAGAGTCTAATAGGTAGGAAATTTTTAATTTATTGAATTCCATGTTATTATGCTTTGTTATTATTCTACATATATATGATTGATTTTGAATGAAAATGATAATTACTAGGTTGTTGTTGTTATTATAATATCAAAAACATACATACATTTACCTTTATAAAAATAGTGAACTACAATATAAAAGATAATCTAAGTTATTATCTAGCATTGGTAGCTTAACTATTATTTATATATAAAGAACTACAACATAAACATTAGGTCTATTATAGATATTCATAATCATAAATAGTTATGTATAGTGATTTAATCATGAATTTCTAACTAGTTTTTGTGCAAATTAGGTGGAAATGGTAATCCATTAAATTGAGTTGGGAAAAAAGGGTGATTTGTATAGGGAAATTATAGAAACCAATGATAATAATCATGAAATTATAACAACAATCCATTTATATTATAGGAAATTATAATAGCCATTAAATTATACAAAAATCTAGGAAATTATAGTAGCCATGAAATTATAACAATCTAGGAAATTATAATAGCCATAGCCATGAAATTATAACAATGATCCATTAAAAATTGTTTAGAATAATAGGGAATGGTGATGTGGTAAGGTGAAGAGAAATTATAACCATGATTTATATGGTAAAATGATAGTGTCAATATGAAATGAAATAAAAGACAAATATATAACATCATGTATGCAAAAGAGTATACTTTAATTCAGTTCACCAAACTTATCGGTATATTCTATAAGAATAATGATGATATATTATAGAGATTCCAAACTTAAGTATAGTGTTATATATTTAATTCTTAGGCTATGGATCTAATTCAGAGTATGACATTTAGTGAAATATAATTAAAGGATCAAAAACATGTATACATCCAATTCAAGTCACTTCATACAATGAACTTGGGAGTTTAATTGGTCAAGAATATAGCAATAATTTTGATCACTTATGAATGTATGTAAAATGGACAATGACTTCACTAGAATAAGGTGACTCAGTAATAATGAAAGAGTATTTTTTTATTCAAAAAAATAGTCCTAAAGACCAATACTAGAATATATATTATTTTTCATAGCGTTTATAATGATTTTATAATACATGCTTTTGTAATGGTTTGAAATCTTATAACAACTCATATAAAGGTTTATATGTATATAATTTAGATACTCCTATTTATGTATAAATCTTATAAATATAATTTGGGATGTGTGTCATTAAACCATGAATAAAATTTGTGGACTCTTTTATAACCAGCCGTGAATAATAAACATGCCAATAGGTTGCATAGTTATGAGATAGCGTAACAACTGTCAATATAACCATAAATATATTCTCTTTATATCCATTTTTAGATTTGACATAAGATTAAATCATGAATAATTATATAAGTGTCTCCTTATGGTGCTATTAATGATTAATTATTGGATGTATGTAATGTGTGGGAGCATCATTGGTTTTTGGCACCAAATTTTATCCAAAGTCTCCTCTCGCTCCTTTCCTAAACTCATCCTCTTGTGATCCTCTTCTTGGATGTTTAGAAAAGAGTATGATACACCATAAGTTACATATATTCTTTTTCATCCAAGGTAAAATAATGATTTTATCTATCTTTACCTATTTAAATGGTTATGTCTATTATTTTCTATGAATATATTTATTGTTCCATAATATTATGGAAATAACATGTTTATTAAAAGCTTGTCAATAAAGTTATATTGACTAAGTATTTAAATGATAACCTTAAAAGACTATTGATATCCTTAAACCATATCCATATATATTTTTGAGAATATTTATGTATAAAGGAAATAGATCTATATGAATATTTAGGAGTCATTAGAATAATATAACATATATGGGTCTATCAAGTTATATGCTTCTAAGTTTGTTAACAACATAAAAAACTTGGTCACAGAACTTTGAGAGCTGATAAATAGTGTCAACATAAATATAGACTCCTAAAAAAGTGTATAAATGTAATTTCATGTTCAAACAAAGCATAATATAAGACTTTTGATTATTAAAAGATAACTAATTGTTTGAACAAAAGTGTATGTTTTCATTTATTCATAACTACTTTATTATGGTTGGTTTTGGAATTTAGTAGTTTTACTTAATAATACTAGAATACAATAATATGGGTTATCATAGGGTTCATTATATTTAGAAACTACTTATAGTAATTAGAAACTACAGTTAGATATATAGTTTACCTGGATGGTATAAACTATAGTTATCATTCTTACTATTTATGTGATAGATAATATTGTGAGATTCATTCATACATTTGATGGAATAGATGTATGCATTTAGATTACTCATGTGATTATTATGTTATGTGATTTATATTAGGATGTAATCTATATGAATCTATTGGTTATACTTTGTTAACCAAATTTTGCATTGTTGATACTGAATAAGTAGTGAGGTGGATTTCACTAGCTTACTAACACCACAATGGCAGAAGAAGGTAATCCAATCAAGTGGTGTGTATAAATTTTATTGATCCTTAGATAATTAATTATTTAAAACTTTAAACAATGTAATGTTAAGAGAGACATTATCATTTCATGAGTATGATTTACATTTTTTTGTGATATCTTGGGTAGAATAGGTTTCTTTATGATACACCACATGTTTAGTATTAGAAATCATGCAACACATGGGTACTAGCTTGTCTCTCTAGATTCCCACACTATCACTATATACTCATTCATGAATGGAGGGAAATTCCCTAATTGGATTTGTGTGGTGGATCATTTGTCTATCGTTGGTGTGGAAAACCACTCGGACGATGCTCTCCCTCTCCTCAATAGTATTAATTTTGAGATGACACTTGAGATTACCATAGATACTAGAGTCTAGGGAACTTATGCACTAGGGATCCATGTATTGTATATATTTACATTATATTTTATTTATTATTGAAACATTATTGTGATGATCTATAATTACTCATTTATTGTACATTAATAGTAGTGGTTGTATGCTTGTACTAGTCATGGCTAGATATCTCTAATTACTTTCTATAATAAATTATGATGTGTTTATTATGATTATAGTGATCAATGATGTATGATGTGGTATTATTTATTTATAGTTATCACACTTTTAGTGTTTAATATGTTCACTAATTAGATTCTTGAGGTGTAATCTATTTAAATCATATGTTGTTTAAATTTTAAAAAAATCACATATTTCTAGGTAGATCCTAATGGGGATGTTACATGTGGTATAAGAGTTAAGATTCAAACTCTAAGACATAATGAGTCCACTAAGGTTTTCATATCCTTATATTGATGGAAATGAGGATGGTGAAAGCTAGAGTTTTTGGAGAGGGTCCATCAAATGTCAATGATAATAACCCTCCATTTGTTCCTAGTTGATTTACCATTGAGTAGTCAATAAAGATGGATTAGATAATTTTAACCATGAGTGAGACCAAAGATCAAATTAAAGCCTTAGATTAGGTGGTTCATGTCCATGAAGAGGAATAACATCAATATGTACTTGAATAACATCTCATTGAGCAAGAAAACCCTTAGGATGTGAGAGCTCAACTAGCTATAGAATTGGTAAGAGATATGAATAAGGTGAACCCACCTAAGTTTGATGAGACTATTATGGGTGATGGATTTGAAGCATGGATGATTGAGATGGAGAATTATTTTTAAATTCAAAACTAATCTGAGGTCACTACGGTAGTATGGGGAACATACTAGTCAATTGGTGAGGTAGATATGTGGTGGGACAACAAGAGGTTAGAAATGAACCTTAACTTTACCACCACCACCACTTGGGATTAGTTTGTGACTTTTTTCAGGTCATGTTGATTTCCATATATTTATTTTGATTAGAAACTCATAGATTTATAGAGTCTAAAGTAAGGAGAATGAATGATGAATGAGTAATAGGATCAGTTCACCAAAATTTTGAATTACATACCTCAGTACTAGGGAGATGAGAGGTTCAAAATTATAAAAGTTTATCATGGTATTTAGACCCCGAATTGGTGGAGAGGTAAATGTTAATGGACCTTCTAACATGGACTAGGTCTTCAAGAAGGTAGTCAAACATGAACAAAATTTGAAGTCTATTTCATAGGCCAAGGACAAGTTCAATAAAAAGTTTGGAAATTATAAGTCAAATTTAAAAAAGAAGAATTGGAAATAAAGGAGTGGAGACTCTAGGAAGTATTTCAAAAATTATAATGCCAAATTAAACAATGGTTCAAGCAATAATAAATTGGGAAATGGTTCCAAAGGTAGTTTCAAAGGAAACCAATAGATTGATAGGAAAAAATCACCTAGAGGTTGTTTCATTTTTGGAGATGACCTTTATGGTCATGATTTTACTTAGGAGAAGTCAAAGAACAAAGGTCTTATTTCTCTATAGAGAATTTTTCAACAACATATTCATACAATAGTTGATAATCAAAAAGCCAAATTTCAAACATTACCCATAGAACTATTAGGTACTTTATTTGAACATCCAGTTTCCATTTTGATAGATATAGGGTCCACTTAATGTTTATATCTCCTAAAATAATTATTAAGCTATCTAGGAGAGCTAGGGTAATGGAAAATGCATGGTCACTATAGTATGAGAATGGCTCAAAAGTTATGGTTAATACATTTTTAGTCAAAGTGGATATTACGTTGCCCAAATTCACAATAGTAGGGGATTTGTATATAACCCACTAGGGTCATATGATGTGATATAAGGAGTCAAATAGCTTTCAAAACATAAGGCCAAGGTTGACTGTTAATTGAATAAGGTTTAGTGTTTGGATGATTTTGGAAATTAGATATAAATTCAGGGTGAGAAAAGAGAGTAGAGGCTTAGGTAGATTTTTTCTATGCAATTCAAGAGGGCTCAAAGAAAAAGGTGCCAAGTATTTATTATCAAGATAAATGAAATGGAGGAACCTAAGGAACCATCTCTTGAAGACTATCCATTCTTTAATAATTTTCATGACATAATTTTAGAAGAATTACTAGGATTGCCTCCTAAATATTAGTTCAACTTATTTATAGATATCATACCTAGCTGAGAACCACACTCTAAGGCACCATACATGATGACAATCATTGAGTTGGTTGAATTGAAGGCTAAACTTCAAGAATTTTTATCTAAGGGGTTAATCAAGCTAAGTGTGTCACCATGGGGTGCACTAGTTGTTTTTGTCAAGAATAAATATGGTACTCTTCAAATTTGTATTGATTATAGAATGTTTTACAAGGCAAATATCAAAAATAGGTATCTACTACCTTCTATAGATGATATTTTTAATCAAATTAGGGGAACACAAATATTTTTTAAGATTTATCTTAGATCTAGATATCATCAATTGAGAATTAGGGATTATAATATTCTAAAGACAACATTTAAAACTCATTATAGACACTATGAGTTCATAGTGTTACCATTTAGGTTAATAAATACTCTGACAATACTCATGAATCTCAGGAATAGTGTGTTCAAAGAAGATCACTTTGTTTTGGTTTTTATAGATGACATTATTATATACTCTAAGATTGAAGAGGGGTATATTTAGCATCTGTAACTAGTTTTACAATGGTTGTGGAATTATGAGCTATATGTCAAGTTGTCTAAGTGCACATGTTTCTAGGAGAGAGTGCAATATCTAGGACATATTATATCTATAGATGGTATCTTAGTAGATCTAGGAAAGATAAGAGCCATTATGGAATGGCCAGTGCCAAAAAATGTGCACAAGGTAAGAAATTTCATGGGATAAGTAGGCTATTACAATAAGTTCATTCCAAAATTTTCCAAGATAGATAATACAATTACTTCTTTACAATGTAAGAACCAAAGCTTTGTCTAGCTAGAGAAGTGTGAAGTAGCTTTTTAGGAATTGAAAATAAGGCTTACTTTAGCTCCTATGTTAAGAGTTTTTGACCCTAATGGTCAAATTTTAGTGGTCATAAATGCATTAGAGGACGGTAAAGGAGGAGTACTTATGTAGGATGGTGCAATGATGGCTTAGAATCAAGGAAGCTAAAACCATATGAGGTGAACTATACCCCTCATGACTTGGAACTTGCAACAATTATGCATGATTTGAAAGTTATATAACATTACTTAGAAAAACCATTTGAGCTCAAGACATATAACTTATGACTCAAGTACATCTTTACCCAATCGAATTTGAATTCTCTTCAAGACACTAGCTACATTTATTATCTAATTATGATTTTGACATCAATTATATCAAGGAAATGGAAATAGAGTATCTAATTACCTAAGTCATACAAGGTACATAGCAACCATAAATAATATTAGGAGTAATTTTAGGGATATAATGATTGAATTATTTCTAGGAAATGAATTCTATAAGTAGGTCAAAAAATAATTGTCTGAGAATGCTCATAACCCTCGGTATAAAGGATTTAGATTAGAGAGTGATGGTCTTTGACATTATAATGGAAGGATGTATATGATAGGTCAAGATAATTTATGAATCATAGTGCTAAAGGAATTACACAATACCCCATATTCAAGACATCCAAGAGTAACCAAGCTCATTTTAGAGCTTAGATCACTATATTTCTAGAAGGGAATCAAGAAATATGTAGTAAACTATGTGTCACATTATCTGGAATGTCAATGATTGAAATCTAAACATGTGCATCTAGTTAGGTTGTTATATATATATGATATACCGATATTTAAGTGTTAGGTGATAAATATGGACTTTATCCAAGGTTTATCAATGTCATGGCACATGCACAACATGATCTTGGTAGTATTTGACAAACTAACCAAGGTGGCCCATTTTATACCAGGCAATTTGATATATGATGCACCTACTCTTGTGAAGAGGTTTATAAAGGAAGTGTATAGGTTATATGGATTTCAAGAGAAGATCATTTTGGATTGTGATCCAAATATGACTTATAGATTTTGGTTAACTCTAAATTCAACTTTGGGTACATAACTAAATTTCAGCACTACATATCACCCAAAGATTGATGGTCAGACTAAGAGAGTTAATCAGGTGTTAGAGGATATTATTCATTTGTATTGCATGGATCAACAATAAATGTGGAAATATTATATTATATTTGTTGAGTTTACATATAACAACTCATACCAATCATCTTTGAATATGGAACCATTTGAGGCACTGTATGGAAGAAGGTGCAGGATATCAATCAGTTAGGATAGGTTGGAGGATAGGGTAGTATTTAGACATGGGATGATTTTAGAAATGGAATAAAAATTTAGATTAATCAGGTAGAGACTGGTTGAGGTCAATGATAGGTAAAAGAGTTATGGTGATTTTAAGAGGATAGATAGGTAGCTTTTAGTAGCTGATAAAGTGTTCTTGTAGGTTAAGCCACAAAAGAGCTCGATTAAATTTGAGAAATCAGTGAAACTATCACTGAGATATGTGGGACTCTTTGAGGTGTTAGAAGTGGTCAATTCTATAGTGTATAATCTTGTATTTCTACCATCCCTAGATCTATTATATGATGTCTTCCATGTTTCTTATCTTAAAAGTATATAACTGATCCTATGCATGTGTTGGATTGGAATGCTTTACATATTATGAATCTTGGGATGGTCATGGTAGAACCAATCAGAGTAATTGACACACAAAAACTTCATTTGCATAATATCGATATGTCATAGTATAAGGTCCTATAGGACCAATACTTTGAGTATAGTGTTACTTGGGAGGACTATAATGAGTTCTATAGGTGATTTCCACATTTATTTGCTTGATTTGACACTTTATACTATGTTATTTTTCTATTGAATAATAATTTTAATTCAAAACTTATGTTTTAATAAGTGTCATCCAGGATAATGACTAGCTTTAGGGGGAAAGATGTTACATCCTGATTCCTCACTAAACAAACTTAATTATACATGGACATTTATAGTTAATAATTTGATTTGGTTATTTTTAATGAAGCTTTGAGATATATGTTGTTATACGATAATTAGGTATTGTTTAAGTTACATGATTACATTACTATGAGTTAGCTATAGTGTATATTATTACAACATGATCATGTTGATTTATTACTTTAGTATATTTCATGATGAATTTATGCCATGATGCTATGATCTAACTAAATACTTGTTTGTGAGGTTGATGCAGGATAAATCATCCCTCAGAGCATGATAGAGGCAGATCATGATCAGAGAGGGTGATGTAGATGGAGTTATTGGCAGACAATAAAGAAACTAGATAGAACCCTACACACACCACATTAGTAATACATGTTAGATGCATAGTGGACTGGTTAGCATAATGTGTTTTTGATTTTATTTGCATTAGATGGTTGTTTATACATGATTGATAGAATAATTTAAATGGTTATATAGATTTCATCTTACATGATTTATGTGTGTGACCATTAATGCTTTTAGAAATGTGAATTTCATAATTAGATTAAATTTGGATTTATTGATTGATGAATTTATCATTAAATCATCATGACATTTGAGATGTTAATTTAATTAGTGAAATTATTGATTATTGAAATAAAATAAATAAAATATAATAATTTATAATTAAGAGGAAAAATAGGAAAAAGAGAAAATATAAAGTTTTAAATTTAGGAAAAAATAAAAAAATATATTAATAAAAAAAAAAGACAAAAATCTAAAAAGAGAAAAGATACACCCTTTCTCATAAGAGGAGAATAAAGATAAAAACAAAGAGGAGGATAAGGGGGCAACAGAGAAGGGAAAGGAAAATAAAAGAAAAAGTAAATGAATAAGGAGAGAGCCAAGCAAAAGGGGGAATATGTCTTTAGGGCTAAGTGATTCCAAGTCAAAGTCTAAGAGGTAGGTGATTTGTGATTACCTTATTTCCATGTTATTATGATTTTTTATTATTCTACATATATATTATTTATTTTGAATGTAAATGATAATTACCAAGCTATTATTATTATTATTATTATTATTATATAAAAAACATACATACAATTACCTTTATAAAAACAACAAACTACAATATAAAAAAATAATCTAAATTATTATCTAGAATTTGTAGATTTATTAATTATATATAAAGAACTATGGCATAAACATCAGGTCTATTATAGATATTCATAATCATAAACAATTATGTATATTAATTTACTCATGAATTTCTAACTAGTTTTTGTGCAAATCAGGTGGAAATGGCGATCCATTAAACTAAGTTGGGAAAGAAGGGTGATTTATGTAGGGAAATTTAAACATCTAATTATAATAACCATGAACTTATAACAGTGATCCATTCATAGTATAGGAAATTATAATAGCCATGAAATTATAACAACGATCCAAGAAATTATAATAACCATGGAATTATAACAATGACCCATTAAAAATTGTGTAGAATAATAGGGAATGGTGATGTGGTAAGGTGAAGATTAGTTATAACCATGTTTTATATAGTATAATGATAGTGATAATGTGTATCAAACTAAAATACATGTATATAACATTGTGTATCTAAAAGAGTATACTCTAATTCTTTTCACCAAACTTATTGGTATATTCTATAAGAATAATGATGGTATATTGTATAGATTCCAAACTTAAGTATAATGCTATATATATATGTAATTATTAGGCTATGGATATAATTTAGAGCATAGTGTTGTATATGTGAATCAAAACATATAAATAAAATCAAACATTAAGTGAAATATACTTAGAGGATCAAAAACATGTATACAACCAATTTAAGTCACTTTATATAGTGAACTTGGTAGTGTAATCGGTCAAGAATATAGCAGTAATTCTGATCACTCATGACAGTATGTAAAATGGACAATGACTTCACAAGAATAAGGCAACTCAGTAGTAATGAAAGAGTATTTTTTTATTTAGAATAATACTGGTAAAGACCAGTACCAAAATATATATTATATTACATAGTGTTTATAAATATTTTATAATACATGCTTTTGTAATGGTTTGAACTCATATAATGGTTTCTATTTATATATTTTAGATTCTCCTATTTGTATATAAAGCTTATAGATATAATTTGGGATATGTTTTATGAATAAAATTCATGGACTCTTTTATAACTAGTCATGAATAATAAGCCCATCAATATGTTGCATAATTATGAGATAGAATTAAAATTGTCACTATAATCATAGCTATATTCTCTTTATCATAATTTTTACCTTTGACATAAGGTTAAACCATGAATACTTCCATAATTGACTCTTTATGGTGATATCAATGATTAATTATTATATGTATCTAATGTGTGGGAGTATCATTTGTTTTTGGCACCAAAGTTTGTCCAAAGTCTCTTTTTGTTCCTTTGTTAAATTCATCCTTTTGTGATCCTCTTCTTGGTTGTTTATAAAAAAGTATGATGCAGCATAGGTTACATATAATCTTCTTCATCTAAGGTAAAATAATGATTTTATCTATCTTTACCTATTTAAATGGTTATGGCTATTATTTTTTGTGAATATATTTATTGTTCCATAATATTACAAAAATTGAAATATGTTTAGTAAAATCTTGTCAATAAAGTAATATTGATCAAGTAATTAACTAAAAAACTTAAAATACTATTGATATCATTATACCATATCCATATATATTATTGATCATATTTATGTATAAAGTAAATATATCTATATGAATATTTAGGAGTCACTAGAAGAATATAACATATATGGGTATTTTCGGGTTATATGCCTCTAAGTTTGTTAAAAATATAAAATAATTGGTCACGAGACTCAGAGAGATGATAAAATATGTCAACATAAATATAGACTCCTAACCAAGCATATAAACATAAGGTCATGTTCAAACAAAGCATAATATAGGACTTTTGATTATTGAAAGATAACTAGTTGTTTGAACAAAAACGTATGTTTTCATTGATTCATAGCTAATTTATTATGAGTGGTTGTAGAATTTAGAAGTTGTGATTAATAACACTAGACTATGATAACTTGGGTTATCATAGGGTGCATTATATTTAGAAACTACTTATAGTCATTAGAAATTACAGTGAGATGTATATTTTAGCCGAATGGTATAAACTGTAGTTATCATTTCTATTATTTATGTGATAGATAATATTGTGAGAGTCATTCATACATTTGATGGAATAAATGTGTGAATTTAAATTATTCCTATGCTTATCATGTTATGTGATTTTTAGTAAGATGTAATCTATATGAATCTATTGGTTATACTTTGTTAACTAAATCTCGCATTGTTGATACTAAATAAGTCGTGAGATATATTTCACTAACTTACTAGCATTACAATGCTAGACGAAGGTAATCTGATCAAGTGGTGTGTATGAATTTGACTGATCCTTAGATGATTGATTATTAAAAACTTTGGCCCAAGTAATGTTAAGTGAGACATTATCATTTTATGAGTATGATTTATATGTTTTTGTGATATCTTAAGTAGAATGAGTTTCTTTATGATACACCACATGTTTTCTATTAGAAATCATACAACACATAGGTACTAGCTTCTCTCTCTAGATTCCCATGCCATCACTATATAATCATCTATGAAGGGAGGGCCACTAACTAATGGAATTTGTGCATGGGATCATTGGTACATGGTTGGTGTGGAAAGGTACTCGAATGATGCTTTCCCTCCCCATAACAGTACTAATTTTTAGATGACACTTGAGATTGACACATATACTAGAGTTTGGGAAACTTATGCTATGAGGAGCCATGTATCTTATATATGTACATTGTATTACATTTATTATTGAAACGTTATCATGATGAGTTTTAATTAATCATTTATTATACATTGAAAGAAGTGGTTATATGCTTGTATCAGTCATGGATGGATATCTATAATTAATTTCTATAATCAATTATGATGTGTTTCTTATGATGATAGTGATTAGTGATGTATGATATGGTATGCTTAATTTACAATTATCACACTTTGAGTATTTTATATGATAACTTATTAGATTCTTGAGGTGTAATCTATTTAAAGTATATGTTATTTAAATTTTTAAAAAATCACATAATTCTAGGTAGATCCTAGTTGGGACATTACAATTGATTTAGTATTAAATGGTTCGATTATGTAAAAAAATTAGAAAACATAAGAAATAAATCAAACTAGTTGATTAAGTAGTTAATTTTTAATAATGTATTTTGATTATTTACAACATGGAGATCTGGTACATCCTTTATTATTTGATATTTTAAAAAGACATTGGAGATATTGGCACCTAATAGATGCATCATGGCTACTAAATTTGATGGATCATTTGAGTGATGTGGATAGAGTCAATTGGTTAGATCATAGGGGTTTTAGAGGTATCATGGAGATGAGATAGATCCCATTGAGTGTTGATCTCAATTTTATGTTCCTAAGAACATGAGATAATTGACCAACACTTTTTGATGGGAGTGGATGGGGAATCCATTGAGGTGGGTATCACTTTGGAGGATGTCCACACATTATTTGGACTTCCTATAGGTAGGACACTGAAGATCACTAACATACTAGAGGATTTAGATGAGAGAAAATGACTAACCTAGAGGGAAACATGTTCATATAGGATTTACCCTAGATTGAGGGTGAGCTTATTTTATGTTTACATTGTGGCCATTCTAAACATCCTAAAGGTAGTGATAGAATGTGTGATAATACAAGTGTTATGTCATAATTTAGATGATAAGGTACCACTATATGTGATAGCCTTATATTAATCTATATTATATTAGTGAGAACTCTATGATTTTGGGGCTATGATCTAGGTCTAGATCATGCATGATATGTATGGAATGTTATCTATATGTCATAATACCATGGGGCATGTGGTTTTATTAAGTGCATAGATATATGGGAGGTTCTACATGTATCAACTTATTGGGTTTCGCCATGTGGTCGATGATAGGTTGCATGAGGTCATGAGGTGGAGACATATCATGTAGTAGGGTCATGCCCCATGGAATAAATTATATATGATCACATGATGGGAGATTGTGTGGTAGCCTTATATGCACATTACTACTATATGGCCTAGTTGGTCAATTTTTGCTATAGGGTTGGCACAGGTGCAAATCATAGGATACTAAACATCATTGGTAGAGCCACCTTCAATGGCATGCTTGCTAAGATAATTTAAAATCCCATACTTGTAGTCCCCTATAATAGTGACTACTTATTGGGTATGACATCTTAGAGAGCTAAGAGGGAGGGGAGGAGGAGGGGTACTAGTGTAAATACCAATGGTTAGGTCTCAACATGATAGACTATGGAATAGTTGAACATGATAGCAGGAAAAAATAGAGCCAATAAGGGGATATGATATGAATGTGGATGAAATCACACAATAGGAAATAAAATAGATGTAAAAATGACCACCATGTCTACATTATAGATTGAGGTACTGTTGGTGAGAGGAGACATAGGTGAGGGCTACAACATAGGGGGACCCAAAAACCACTCCAGGATATAGTTGGTCCATAGAGGCACCTCTAAGGAGAGGATCATGGTGTGATTGAGTGGTGACTCTTAATTTTGTACTAGTGTGGAGGAAGCATACAAAGGAAGTGCTTGGTAGATGAACCAATGGAGAGACAGTGATTGGTGACACCAATACTGGTGATAAAATGTTGTAATTTGAATTTAATTTTTTGATATAGGATATTAGTTGCATTATGATTATGGTAGATAGATGTTTGTGAGATATATATGTGATATGATGGCTATCTCATTTTGGTTTTACAGATCTAAAGGTAGAGGAAGTTAAATGAGGACCCTTGATTGTGGTTGCACATAATGACATTTTAGAGGGGGCATTGATACCATACGACCCTACCACTCTAGATGTTCCTATGGTTCCATATATCCTAGCCTAGGTGGGTTAGGTTATACTAGTGGGAGAGGCCACAAGATAACTTCAACCATGCAAAGATGGGCTATAATCATCAATAGGGGTTAGAGAGGGAGAGGCATAGTCCTGGTAGGCCTTAACACATGAGAGAATGACACACATGGTGAAAACTATTTAGCTTGGATAGGTGCAGGCCCAAGTGGCCAATATACAAGGGTAGGTTACATGTTTGAGATCCTAGACTACCTTGTTATAACATACTATTTAGAGGGGATAGTCCCAAGTATCTATGGGTAGCATGGCTAGGCCACAAGATATACAAGATGGAGCCCAACCTTAGAGCTAGAGCTATTATATTTTGTATTTTGTATAAAAAACATTATATATATATATATATATATATATATATATATATATATATATATTTGTTTTGATCTCATGAGTTGTATATGTATGTGGGCATTGATGCATGGATATATTTCTTTCTAACACATGTATTTAGCTTTTGTTGTGCATGCTATGTGAAATATATGTTTATTATTTTCTTTTATAGCATTATGTGATACACATGCATGGTTAAAAAGAAAAAGGCAAAAAAAAAGACTTGAAATAAGTATAATTAATAAAAAAAATGTAATATACACTATTTCATGATGGGAAATGTGTAATAACAAAGTACGACTAAATATAATAAACCAAAGATGGTAAAAAGGGTAACAAATGTTTTCAAACCATGTAAAATATTTACACCAAATTAAAATTAATAAAAATCATACTATATCACATTGAGAAGTATGTATTTTTTTAATAAAATGGAAGGCACATGAAAACCAAATGGTATGAAAACAAGACAAATAATTCAGTCAATCATACTAAGTCACATTGGGAAGTATAAAAATAAAGACAAAAATGGTTAAATGAAATTAAATTAATCATAGTAATTCAAGCTGGGAAGTATGAAAAATTTAATAAAATGGTTATATGCATACATGCAATCAGAAAATCAAAATATAAAAGCATAAGATTAATGAAGTAAGCATAAAACATACTATATCAATATGGGAATCATGTAAATGACATGTAACTTATAATCAATCATTACTTATCTCAAATTTGACACATGTAATTTCATTGTGACTTGGGTATTGGAATAATTTATGAGGAAGGCCTGGTCCTATCCATGGTCTTACACTACAAGTCATAAAGGAAACACCAATGAGGTGTAAATAATTATGGGAATGATTTTAAAAATAATGTTGGTAATGTGGTAATTTGTGACGAAGGTTTGGTCCTATCAATGGTCTTACAATGTAGCTCATAAATGGAAACCCTGGGGGGAATGATCAGTTAACAAAATAATATTTATCAAGGGGAAGTGTTAGGAATGTTATAAGTGAAAGAGGGAATGTAAAAATCATGATGTAGGCATCTATTATAATACCTTAGGAAACATGAGGCATACTAAGTACATAGGAAAGACACTAACATTCTAGTGACCATCAAAATACAAAGGATAACCATTCACAATAAGTGCAAATCTATATAGGCAAATAAATGAGATACTAAGATCAAATAATTCTAGTTATATGAATAATAAAATTAAAATAGACCTACCTTCCAAAAAAATATTCTCCATTCCTCAAAACATCTTACAAAGGTGTCAGTCTATTGTGAAGATTGGGTACCTGTGTGAGAAAGTAGGTATCACTAAAAGATTTTTTTATTATCCTTTCCCAATCTGCTAGCCTAATGTACCCCATTGGACTTCAAATTTATCATGAGACCAATTGTGGAGTTTGAGCTTCAATTAGATAAAGGAGATGAGTTATGAATCACATCTTTTAATGTGATTTAACTTTTGAGATTTGTGTGTTTCCTTTTATATCATTGCCTTGTGTTTAAATGTTTTGTATTTTATATTTTATATATTTTAATATTATTCCTCCATATGAATTTGGAATAAATAGCATGAGGGATAAAATTGATACACACAAATGAGCTTTAGAATTTAGCTAAAGGGAAGCTAAGTATCCAAAGATATGACTAACTAAACACTTAGGATTACCTATGAACCAATATGTTATCTCAAGTTTCAACCATGTATATGCTTATTTTGTGAAAGGAAATAAGGGAATAAATGGCGATACAAAGTAGATCGGTAAGATAGAATTACAAAGAGATGAATTATTTTCTAACTAATCACATGGTAAAGAAAGATTACTAAGGGGAGCAAGGTTTATATAACCAAATCACAATAATAATTATCTGTCTTGTTGAGATAAGGCATAAAAAACCATGAGAAAATATAAATCCATCCATGAAAATAAATGAACTCATAAACATAAGCATGTAATCATGGAAAGCATAAAAACAAACCATAAGAAAAGTTGATAGAAAATAAAACTATATGCAACACATAATGCATGATATAATAATCCATGCAAAATAGATCAGTGAAGAAAAATTTGAAACATATTAAAATGATATAAGATATATAAAAGTGGATCAAAATTCCAATCCAAAACATAATTAAGAATAAAGTGAAAGAACACCATGTTGTGTTCATAAGTACAGATAAATTTGTTCACAAATATTATCCATAACATTTGATACATATCTATGAAGTTAGATCTAACTGTATCAAGAGTCTCATCGATACTCAAATAAAGTTTTGAAAAGACCTCTAATTAAATATTCTCAACAAAAATGTAATTATAGATGAAGGATCATGCTCATGAGGGATCTCATGTGTAGAATACTCAATAAGGGGATAGATGTTGGAATAGGAATTGTATCTGCAAGACATGAATGTGACACCACTGTTGGAGAAGGAACCATGAGTTGGGAAGAAGATGTAGATGAATTAGGAACCATAGGTGAAGAAAGAGGAGCCATATTATATGGGTGACCTATTGGAAGAGGAATAATGGGTGCAGGAATAGTCATAAGGTGATCATGAAGAAATGAAATAATGATTGATATGAAGGGTACCACATTGGTTCTACAGATAATATAACTCTATATTTTAGAATATACTTAGTTAACAACTTGGGAGGAGGTATAGCCTTATCTTTAGGCTAGGGAAGGGTATGACCCAATCTGTCAATATATTATCAAAGATTTCAACAATGGGTGGAATAATGATTATCTATGCCATGGAAGAAGCATATATGGATGTTAGTATACTTTGAGGGTCTACTAATGGAAGGAATAGAATAAAAAGCTGGGGAAGGCTAGTATAATTAGTAGTCTCTAGTCTAATGACTGATAAATTTGTGAATATCATAGTAAGGTTGATTGGCCCATTGTGTAGGTAGGGGATCAAGCTATGGCAAAAGAAGGAGGAATTTGCCAAGGGGAAGTGGGGATGGTGTAGAGATTGGGCTAGGATCATTTGAATGAGAATAAAAATTAGATGTAGGATGAGTCTTAGATAAAAGTAAAGTGGGAGTAGGAACCAAATTAGGCTCAGTTGAAGATAAATTAGGACACACAAAAGGTTTAAGAGGAGTGGCATGCATCTATAGGGGAATAAAACTATAAAGATCTTGGTATTTATCAAAATTATAAGGACATGTCATAAAATGATCCATGAGAATTATCCTAAGAGGCTCTACTAAAATTGGAGGTGTACCATGCAATCACTCCATCTCTACAATTTAAAAAAAAGGAAGAATAGTATAATTAAGAACTATGTTAGAAAAAATATGATAATACGAATGGAAAGACTAAAATAAAGAGGTAAAATATCTAAGAATCTCAAAATATCTATCCTAGACAAGTCCTCTTACAAATGGATCATCTAAAGTATAATCATCATCATAATTGGGTGTATGAAGTTTGATGGTGTAGGTAGGTATGATATTTTTATCAAAAGTGGCATGATGAATAAACTAGTGAGTCTTGGTTAAGACCATGGGTATATTAATCAATAGGTGGATGATAGGAATGTAGCTTCAAGGACAAAAAAATAGGGTGATGAATTGAGGGGAGAGATATGATGTTTTGACCTTGATTCTAATCTTGTCCATCTCATCATCATCAAAATCTAAGAGGTTGGGTGGTATGTTCCCAATGAGTTTGGGGTGACCATTATAACCTTAGGTGGACTTGACAGGATAATTAAACCATTGATATTCCATGAATGGGATACTAGGTAAGGGTTCAAGGGTTGGAGTTTTAAATACACCACATTATTGTAATTATTTAAAATTATAAGGGTTTGTGTCTCCTTAAATCCTATAGGTAACACCATTATGGGTAAATATGACACATTGGAAAGTAGATGAGGTGATAACCCTCATGCAATGAGTATAACACCTACCAAGTAAGATATTATAGGAAACGGGAAAGTTGAATATCATAAATTTAACTTAAACAATGATAAGAGGGGTGGTAATAGGAAGCCACATGCAACCTAAAGGAGGAATTTAACTTTGATCATAAATTTGACATGTAATATGTGTGGACTTATGATTTCACTTAGAATATCCAAGAGTTTGAATGAAATTAAGGGAGGTGATGAAAGTACCTCAACCCTCATTAATCAAATCATGCTTGACTTGGATATCATCAATTTGGATGATAATAAAGAGTTGAGGATCATTCATGTGAAGTAGAATCTCATCTAGGATCTTGGAAGTAATAGGAAATTTTAGGGAAAGAGAAGAGTTTAGTGTTTCATCAATGTGTATAAACATCTCTTTGCATTATTATAAGATAGTATCTTCTAACCTAGGTAAGGTGGCTTCACATCTTATCAGGGTAGGATGAGGTATGTTCATTTCAAATAATAATTTCACCATATGGTTATGATGATGAGAAGTTTTCATAAGTTCAAGAAAAGGTATTTGAGATGAGAGATTAGTAAGTTCTATGATGGGGTCCCATTCATCATAACCCATAGGGGGAATGCTAGATATAGGTGCATAATGTTATAGGAATTCCTAGGAAGGAAGATGGGAAGTCAATTCAAACTTGTTTTAATAAGACGTGTTTGGTTTATTTTGAGGACAAATAGGTTGATTTTCTTTAGATGATGTAATAGTTGATTTAGGTTTTTATTATGATTGAATTAAAGAAATACTATGGGAAGGTTGAAGAATGTTATTGATGGGTGTATATGTTTAGGGAGTTATAGAAATAGTATGAGAGGTGTTATATAATTGAGGTGATTAAAGTATTTCTTAGAAATATATAAGGTCATCTTTCCCCAACTCTATTAGATGAGATAGGGAAGAATCTTGGATAACACAAAATGTTTAGGAGGTTTGGTGTGTGTGGATTGGAGTAGAATCAATGAAAGCAACTAACATTCACATATTAGTCATATTTACCACATTTTATTTAGGATTTTTGTTTATAAGACTTTAAAAATTATTAGTGGAAGGATTAGTCTTATCATTTATATCTTGATGATTAGGAAGACGATCTTTATATATGGCAATATGAGCATTAACTTAGTTTAAAGCTTGATTTTTATTTTGTGTTTTATGAGCTTTAAAGGCTATATCATATGTTTTTTGGAATTTATGAATGAGTGAATTATGATAAAATTTTATTCCAAGAATAAAATCCATAGCTAAATTACATAATTGTCTAAAAGTCTCATGAGAGTGGCCCCAACTTGCATGAAACCAAAAAAAATTGTTTGGATCATACCATGATTTCATAGGATGAGTGGGGTCAAGCTCATATGGTAGAGGCTTAGGAAGATGATTTTGAACCTTGACTAAGGATACAAATTTATTAATTTTTATATTATTTATTTGGGAAAATTATAAATTAGGGGTGTTGTTTAGAGGGGAAGCATGTTCTACAATGTGTTTGGGAGTGATGGCTTGAATATTTTAAATGGTGTTATAAGAATCAATGACACCATCATTGGTATCATGATGGTTTTTATTTTAATTATCATTTGAGTGTGCATGAGAGGTTTGGATCGTTCAAATTAGTACATGAGAAAATCTTGGCACTTAGATTGGTCAAGAGCTTATTCTAAAGTTATTGTAGGGAGACTTGACCTAATATTGAAACTTGGGGTAAAGAGCATTAATGAATAAAAGAAATATATTATCATCCACCATGTTATGCTCAAACTTATAAGACAAGGTCTTCCATCATTTGATGAAAGCTTATGTTTTTTTTATTTCAAGTTGCTTACAATTAATAAAGTGAGCGAATGTATTCTTAGGGAGATCACTAGTTTGAAACTCTTGTACTATGGAGTTAACTAGATCTTCCAAACTAGTGATAAAATGGGATCTAAGTTTATCATACCAATCTGAATCACATATAGAGAGTTTTGTACTAATATTTTGGTAGCATCAAAGGTATTTAGCTTGACCTAATCTTTTTAGAGATTACCAAATTTTTATAAATGTAATGTGAGATCAGTTAACCCATTATAACTAATGGTAGGTGTGATACCTCATCTATTGATATTAGAAATTTGAGGTATAATAGGCTCATTTTAGATATGTTTGATCATTTTATTAACAAGGGGTGGTTGAGGAATGAGGTTACTATGGGAATTCCTATGGTGGGGTACGAGGGGCATTTAGATTGTATGTTCCCAATAGAACCCATTGAGGTTGATTTTGAAGTTGAATGAGATGATTTTGAATATGAATAATTTTAATAGATTTATTGGTTTAAAAAAATTTCATTTTATTGAGAGTTTACAATAAGAGTTGTTGGGTTTGAGTGGTATTTTGACTAGTTTACACGGTATGCAAATCATTGGCATTAGTACTAGTGGCTTGGGTTGTACTATGAGTAGTGGTATACATGAAACTAGTGGCATGAGAAGCATTGGTAGAAAATGAATCACTATTATCATGATTAACATGTGTAACAAAACATGCACTAGTGAAATGATTGGCATTAGAGGAAAAGGAATCATTAGCAGCATCATTAACATTGTAATGAATTAAACTTACTATCAAGACCAAAAATTAAAATAGGCTAAGATATAAAATAATAAATTAGAATTGAGTCATATTTATTGAATTTAAATAATTAAAAACATTGAATAAATAATCCTCAACTCAGAAATAGAGTTGACATGCAAAAAAAAAAAAAAAAACTAAAATCTAAGAAAAAGTTTTATTTTTAGTAGCTACTATTTTTAGTAAGTTTTGAATACAAGTGCATGAAGATTTAAAATATACAAAAATAATATAAACACTAAAATTATCCTATAGGATGAATTTAAACTAAATTTCATGTCTGATCATAAAAATATGTAGTTTTAAAAAAAAATCTTGAAAAAATCATTAAACTATAATTTCATACCCTTAAATGGTCTCATTTGGCCTCTGATTTTTTTTAAATGCATCTAAGTGGAAAATGTGGCTTATTTCAATAATTAAACTTTTTAGACATTTTTTTTAGTGCATGGAATATCTCAAATAGAGCTACGAGTCAAAAGTTATGGCCTCTGGAAGTTTTGCCTATTTTTACTGCATCATTCTCCTCTAGTTGAAAACAACTCAGCTCTTATGAGTTGCCTTGATTATACTTCTACCATTTTTATTTATAAATGTTATTTAGCTCCCATTCTATAATCTAAGTTTTATCTTCTTATTTTAATCCTTCCCACTAGACCAAAGACATTTTATAATTCCCTTGCATTGTGCTCACTGTCTTCATATCCAAAAATTATACTATCTTTTTCTTCTTCTTTGGAACCTATTACTACCAATTTACTTCTTCATATTTTTTACCTTCACCATATTATCAATGGAATTCATATAATTTTAAATACTAGAGAGATATCAAAGTTATGTGGTAAACTCACCTCATAAGCATTGTCATTGATTTTCTTCACAATTCTATATGGACCAATTTTCTTGTACTTCAACTTGTTGTATGTGCCTTTTAAAAATATTTATTTCCTCAAGTAAATGATTAATAAATATACCTTGGGTCTTCTTCTGACATCTACTAATGCTTTATATTTCTCATTACTTTCTTAAAACTTTATTCTTAGTTCTTCTTGCAACTACTGTATATGTTCTATAAATGCTTCTGCATCATCACTAATTCGATCTACAATTGATAATTATACCAAATATAAATTACCCATAGGATTTCTCCCATAAATAATTTTAAATGGTTATTTTACTATTAATCTATTCACTGAACTATTATATACAAACATAGCTTGTGGTAAATCCAAGTCTCATTACTTGGACTTCTCTCGTGTTATGCATCTCAACAAATTTCCCAAGATCCTATTCACAACTTCTATCTATCCATATGTTTTTTTGTGATATGCACTACCAAATTGTAGCTTAGTACCCATCTTCTTCCATAAAGTAATCCAAAAATGACATAGAAATTTTGTGCCCCTATCTAAAGTAATAATGTTTGAAACACCATGCAATCTCATAATATACTTAAAAATAATCATGAAACTATAGTGGCATCATTTGTTTTATTACATGTAATTAAATTAAATAAAATATATCTACAACCAAAAAAATTAAATCATTACCTCTCTGTGTTTGGTAATTCCAACACAAAATCCATACTCAAATCTATCCATGGTCCTCTTGGAACTAGTAATGACATGTATAGTCTAATATTTTATGCATATTATTTATCCACCTAACATATCCTACACATATAAACATACTTTGTCACATCTCTCTTCATATTTGGCCAAAAATACTTTTCCTCCACCAAAGATATTTTATTCATCTCACCAAAATGTCCAGCCAAACCTCCACTATGTAATTATCTTATTATATTGTCTTGTAGAGACCCAACTAGAATGCATAATTGTTTCCCTTCGAATAGATAACATTATTGTATAAGATAAATACCATTATTAGTATCTATCCCACCTATTAATGGATTCCTATATTACTCAACTATCTTGCCAAAATATGGATCAGTATCACATAATTCTTTGATAGATTTAAATCCAACTAATTCACTCACCATAGTAGTTAATAATGGTATTCTCTTTATAAATTCATTAGCTACCTAATTCTATTTTCCTAATTTATGTTTCAACACAAAATTATACCCCTGCAAGAAAGATACCCACTTTACATGTCTACTATTCAACTTCTTTTGTGTATTCACATACTTCAAAGCCTCATTATATATAAATAGGATAAACTCCTTAGGCACCAAGTAATGCTTCCCATGTCTTAATTCTTGTACAAATTGCATATAGTGCAACATCATAGGTAGAATAATTTATTCGTACCTCATTCAATTTCTCACTAAAATATGCTATTGGATTTCCTTCTTGACTCAACATCACCAATTCCCACAAATGAAGCATCAAAATCAACCTCAAACACTTTCTTAAAATTTGGTAATGCTAAAATTGGTCTTTATATAAACGTCTTCAAAAATTCAAATCTTTTTGTGGTTGTTCTAATCCATGCAAATTCCTTCCCTCTCATGCAATCTGTTATTGGTTCCACAATACTACTAAAATTTTTAATAATTTTTTTGTAAAAACTTTATAAACCATGGAAACTTCTCACATCTATAATGCTTTTTGGAATAGGACACTCAATAATTTTATTTATCTTTTCTTCATCCATTGTCACCTTATCTGCTGAAACTACAAATCCCAAAAATATCAAACTAGTTTACATAAACTTGCACTTCTTCAAATTTACATATAAATTATCCTTTCTTAACAAATATAATACTATTCTCAAATGTTGTAAGTGTTATTACTTAGTCTTATGGAATATAAAAATATCATAAAAATAAATAACCACAAATTTACTAGTATATTCTCATAGCATTATATTCATCATCCTCATAAATGTGTTAGGTGCATTAGATAATCCAAAGGGTATGACCATCCACTCATATAAGCCATCCCTATTTTTGAATGTAGTTTTCCACTCATCTCCTTCACTAATCCAAATCTGATAATAAACACTCCTTAGATCAATCTTGATAAAATATTTTACTCTTGTAAGCACATCCATCATATCATCTAAACAAGGTATAGGAATCTATACTTGATTGTAATTTTATTAATTGCTATACTATCCACACACATTCTCCATCCTCCATATTTCTTTGGAGTTATCAATGTTAGTGTTTCACATGGACTCATGCTCTTCCTTATAAACTTCTTTCTTAATAATTCAATAACATGTTTATTTAATTTTGCATGTTCTACTGGACTCATCCTATAAGTTATTTGATTGGGTAGAGCTGATCATGGAATCAAATCAATGTGATGTTGAAAATATTTCTTCGGTGGTAAACCATCTGATAACTCATCAAGCATAAATCTTCACATTTTTTCAACACGCTTGTTGCTTTTGTTGGTATTTGCATCATTTTTATGTCTTCATTCTTTATTACTAATACATAACAACTTGTTACCTTCATATCATGGATAAATTTTTTAGTAGAGAGCATGATTTATGTCTTCTCTTCCTCTTTAAGAGGTAAAAAAACTACATTTGTACCACCTTTCCAAAAAGTATACGTGTTCTTTGCTCTATCATGAATTAATTTCTTATCAAATTTCCATGGTCTCCCTAATAACACATGGCATGCATCTATCAAAATAACATCACACCATATTTCATCATTATAAGTTTTTCCTATAGAAAACTTGATTAAGCACCTTTTATCTATTGTAACCTCATTCCCTTTCTTAAACCATGAAATACGATAAGGATTAGGATGCTTTTCACATTATCAATGTAGTTTCTCTATCATTTCTTTAGAAACTATATTTTCAAAATTACCACCATCTATAACTACTTTGTATACCTTTCCACCTAACGTACATCTTGTTCAAAAAATGTTTGATTACAGCCATACATCACCATCTTATTTATTCTACACTTTTTCCTTTGATCAATCATTGTTCTTCTCATCATGAGATTCTCTCCAACATCTACTCATGTAATTTTAGTATTTTGCTCTTTTATCTTAGCCTTAACTAGATTCACTCTTGGGTGATCCTCTTGCCTCCTTTATTGATCTTGATAGTACAAACACTCAAATTCCATATGCTATTCTTCTCAAAATATATAACAAATACAATATCTATGTTGATTAAGGAACTATCCTCTAGCACCACCATAACCTCATCTTCTCTAAAACCATCTTCCTCTTTATTGGTATTCAAACCCTTGCCTATTCTCATCTTGTCTTTCTACACCATGTGATTATTCACCTCTATTAGTATTAGACCCCTCTGGTGGTATTAAACCCACCTTGTCCCCTTATTAGAGGGTATCCACCTCTTATTAGACTAAGAGATGTTCTTCTAAGATTTTATCTATTTTATTTTTCTTTTGCATTCAAAGCTAATTGATAAGCCTCCTCCATGCTAAATATTCTATGCATACTTAATTTATCTTGAATAGTAGATTGCAAACCATTTACATGACTTACATCCAACTTATCTTCTATTTCATCATGCTCTACTTATATGGAAAACTTATAAAACTCATCTATATACTCTTGTATATTGTGATCCTTTTGCCTCAAATTCTAGAATCTTTTGTATAGGTTTTGTGTATAATCCATAGGAAGAAATTTCTCCCTTAGCTTCTCCATATTTTTTCATGAATTAATATTACTTTACCTTTTCTTTGTATCTATTTTTTTAGGTGATCCCACCAAATCATTGCATGACCTTTTAATTTTGTGCATGCAAACTTTACCTTCTTGTCTTCTCTCATAGTCTTCCACTCAAAGAAATTTTCCATGCTATTCATCCAATCTATCAACCCCTCTAATTTTAAACTACCTCCATAATCTAGAACATCAACTTTTATTCCTTAATTTATTCCTTATAAATCTTGAACCATCATCTCTTCCATCAATGGTTGATGATCTTGTTCTTCTTCTTGCTGAATTTCTTCATCACGATCTGTGTCTTCCTTAGCTTCATCGCCACCTTATCTTCTTCTTTTATTGGTGATAATATATGTTAATTATTTCACTTGCCTCTATAGATATTTTATAGGCCATTTAATCTATTAAATACCTCCTCATCCTCTCACCATTTCTTACTCCTCCAAGATTCAACCTTGCTCTAATACCAAATAATGAACCAAAATTATTGTCAGGACCAAAATTTACAATAGGCCAAGATATGAAACAATAACTCAGAATTGATTCATATTAATTAAATTAAAATAATTATAAAACATAAATAAATAAACCTTAATTTATAAATATATCTGACATGAAAAATTTTAAAAAAATCTAAAATCTAAAAAAAACTTCTATTTTTAACAGCTGTTATTTTTAATAAGTTTTGCATGCAAGCATGTGTAGCTCTAAAAATCTCCAAAAATATTCTAAACACTAAAATTATCCTATAGGATAAATTTAAACTAAATTTCACATCCATTCATAAAAATATGCAATTGTTAAAAATAGAAAAAATCTTAAAAAATCATTAAACTATAATTTTGGTCCCTTAGCTGGTCTCGTTTGGCCTCCATTTTTTTTTGAAAAATGACTCTAGGTGGAAAGTGTGGATTAGGTTAGAAATGAAATTTTCAAGATGGTTGTTTTAGTGGATGAAATATCTCATATAGAGATATGGATTAAAATTTATGGCCTCTAAAATTTTGGCCTATTTTTATTGCATCACATTGGTAGCAAATGATGCACTAATGGCTTTATGGAGGAGGAGGGGCCTTGGAAAAGGCCCACTAGATGTTGAACCTGCCATGTTAGTGGAGATACTTGGCATGGAGGTTAAAGATATCATATAAGAAAAGATCATATTGTGAGAAAGAATTAAAATAAAAAGGAGAGGTTGAAGAAAAAAAGGTGTCACCTCCAAATCCATGAAAGAATGTAGGGGAGGGTGAAAAACATTCTTCTACTTAACCACTTATCATGAGATTACAAATAATTGAAGGTTCCTTTCCTCTATTTTTGATGAAACTCATTAATGAAGAAGATCATTTCATGTGTTCACTCTAATTTAGGATCATATTCTAAGGAAAAAATGGGATTATGAACTGATGATGAATGAGGAAAAGTCCCATAATTGATACTGTGAGTGGAAACATGCACATTACTTTCATCTAAAGTGGAAGCCACAAACTATTTTTAGGGAAACCTATTAGCATTGTTAAATCTCATCATGTCCTTTGGATTCAAATTTGTGTTATCCTCAAACAAGAATTTCATGATGAGATAAGGGGGATAAAAGGAGTGATGCAAAGACAAAATTAGGAAACATGAGACAAAGTCAAACTAGTTGACTATGTTTTGTAAACTAGGGAACAAAATAGAGAAACAAAGAACATAGTTATGGTGGTCAATTGTGTACTACTGAATAGAGAACAAACTAAGAAATAAGAAGACATAGTTATATAGGTTAATTTGGTACTACTTAAAAAAGGGTTGAACATGAAGATAAAGATACATAGTTAGATATGTCAACTATGTACTACAGGCAGAAAGGCTAAATAGACTGTAAGAGATTGTATCGATAGAAATGATAGTGTTATGAAATAGAGGAAAATTTTTCAAGATAATTTTAAATCAAAATGAAATTAAGCACATAATTAATTGGATAAATGTGACTAATCTAAATGGAACACATAACATAAACCTTATACCAATGTTGGTCAATGCAATTTTTTTAATACAACATATAATGATCAAAGAGTAAGCATAAAATTGAAAGTAAATGCTAACTAATTGGTCATAATAAGTGTTATTAAGTTTTAATGAAGTTTAATTTTAATGTGATAGGGAAGTTAGCTGTAATGAGGAACTAGAAAGCAATCTAAGGTTGGTGTCAGGACATTTAGGCTAAAATGGATATATATTGGTATTGGTACTGGCTTGGTATTGGATCTTACCCCCTCACTTCATAATCCTATAGTGATAAGGGTTTCATATGATTTTTCAATATATACCATCAACCATGTGTTCATACTTGGTGTAAAAACTAAGTTAGCTTCCCCCTTGGTGATGAAATCCAAGTAGGTAAACCTTGGGAAGATAAATGTTTAACACTTTTTGAATGAAAAGTGATTTGGTTGTGTGTGTAAAAGAGAAAAATAGTGTGACTACAATGGTAATTTAAAAAATTACCTATTTAAGTTATGTTTTTTACTCTAAGAACGCAAACAATTGAAAAGAACATGTGAATTAATTACTAACAAATATAGGTTAATTCCTTGATTAAAAAGAGTACAGAGTCAGTTCAGGTGACATTATATGTAAATAGTGTAGAATAGATTTGACTGGATCACTATTATTTTGTATAATTAAGATATATAAGAACACATTTGAATATGTTGACTATGTATTCTAGATGGAAGATAAATTATAAAACTGTGCAAATGGGTTGACCTAGTTTTATAAACTACAAACTTGTGAAAAATAGTATTGAAATAAGAAAATAAAATGATAGAGAGATAAATAAATTAACCTTGATGGGATTGAATATGTTTAGATTGTAAAATTTTATGCAGTGATGTTCAAATACTGATTCAAAATTTGACAAACTGAGTCAACTAGATCGATGAAGTTTGTAAAACCTATATGTTGAAGAAGTTATGAATATAGTCAATTGGTTTGACTATATTTATAGATCTATATGCTAAAAAAAGATATTGGAAAATAAAGTCTACTGAATTAACTATGCATGTAAATCTAGAGCTAAAAAATATTACTATATCAAACTGATCGATCTAGTAACTTGTATTTGGTGAAGCCCTGCATAGACAAAACATAGTCATTTTGGAGTGACTATGTGTTGAACTTATGCATAGAATATTATAACTATATCAGCTAGTTTGAATAGTACTATAAATATATAAAAATATAATATGATGACAAAATAATGGTGTGAAAAAAATTACAAGGGTTTGATTCACATCAAGTTCACCAAAATGTATGTAAAGGGAAATGCAAATGATCTATTAATCAATCATAGATTGAAGAAGATAAATCCTACTTACACTTTTGATTTTTGATACATTAGATATTTGATGTCATGACCAAGATGGATCTATTAAACCTAACCAAAGGATCTCTTACCATAATAACATCACTAGAAAAAATTCTAAAGCATCTAGTCAAGCAACACTATGCAATAACCCTAGTTAGGTCCTATGTTTTCATATTCAAAAAAGTAAATGATAAATAAAGTAAAATATAATCTAGTGCTCACCAAATCTTGTGGCACAAAGTGGGGTTAAGAAACATAAAACATAAACATGCATAGAAGATATATACTCACATCAATGTATAGGAAATCCTAATGCATGGGAGAGAAATATAAATGCTAATCTATCTAGTCTTAAAAAGGAGAAACAAATTTAGGAATACTTACCTTTGAAGACAAACCCACTGATCCTCAATCTCTCTCTTGGATAAGATGGTTCAAAATATGTTATTTTGGTATGTAAGGATAACAAGGATATGTCAAATTTAGGATACACAACCTTTCTATGCATCCAAAATATTTCTCCACAAGACAAGATCTGTATCTCCAAAGAAATTATTGAAACCTTAAGCTATGCTCCTTAACTAGAATGATGGATAAGTAGATGCATAAGATATATTATTATTATTCTCTTCCTAAATAAATGACAAAATGAGTGTCTATATATATATATATATATATATATATATATATATATATATATATATATATATATATATATATATATATATATATATATATATATATATATATATATATATATATATATATATATATATATATATATATCTAAATATAACCCTAAACCTTTCTAAAAGTTTAGTTGATAGGGTTAACCCAATTGACTTTGTATCATTATTGATAAAAGCAAATTGGGTCTTGGTTTAGGTTAACCAAGGACTGACCTAGACCATAAATATGATTTATCAATTAGAATATAGGGTCGATGGGGTTGATGATGTAACTTAAATTGGTATAAAGGGTTTTAGGCTTGGGGAAGGGCTAATGAAGGTGGAAAAATGTTGGAAAAATGTGAAAGAGAGAAGATAAAGCTTAGGGAATTATTTTAGGAGATGGATGTGTAGATAGAAAGTGGTAGTATAGGGACAACAATCCTATGAAGCACTAACGGTTTGTCTACCATTTTTTTGATGCACACTTTAAGGAATTCACTCAAAGAGATTGAGACTCAATGGGTTCTTCCAAGAGAAAAAACATCAGTAATTGATAAATTTTGAAAATATTGTGTATACATAATGTACCTTTGAAGTGTCTATAGGTTTTATTGTCCCATGTTTAGGAAATGGATCATTAAATATGTTTAAATTTTTATTTTAATTATGTTGTGGTCTAGATTCCTTTTTAGGGGTTCCCTAATTTATAATATTATCATCATTAAGATATTAAATATTATATCTCAGTTTGAAGCATCTATTTGTTGAATGTCCCATAATCTAATGATAATCACAATATGCATTTCCATAATAGTTACTTAGTGTATGCCTATTTAGATTAAGCTCTTATGGAGGAAGGAGTGTGATATTATTTCACTCAAGTAACTTATTTAGTAATATATGAGGAGGTGATGGTAATCTTTAAAACTACCCATTTGGTGGAGCTATCAATTTTAATTGGTTTATAAGTTGTAACATTACATTGAATGTAATCTTGGCCTCAATATTATTATCATTTGGGTTGAAATTATAACTTGATTTGAATTTAAAATTTACTTTTGAATTAGTCATAAGATTATATGTATACTTTATGTTGTTTAAATTTATTATTTTGAATTCTTTGTCCCTTATTATATGGCATAACTCATCAAAAGACTTGAATCTCTTGAATATGTTTGACTCATAGAATGGTACCAAAAAAAAATATTTGAATATATCATGTAATTAATTTAAGGCCACAACATTAGTTATATTGGATACCATAGTCTTGTGTTAAAGTATGTATTCACTGATTCGTTCATTAGATCCCTACTTAAGTTTAGCAATTTGTGTGTGAGATATATTCTCAATAATGTTGATGGAAAAATGTGCTAAAAATTGGTCTATAAAGGGGTTTATGTCTCTTACATATGTTGGATACTTTTTAGTGATGTCATAGAGGTGTCTAGGTGAGTGGATGAACTGTCTTGATAGTCTAAATGTTAATGACAAAGTGTTCAATATGCTTGTCCTAGTATACTTGAAGTATTCTTGGTTGATCTTTAGTTTTAGCATGATTATGTATGTGTATAAAGTATTTAACATGTGTGAGGGGTCCTATCAGACATCAAGGATGATTGGATAGCTTGTGGAAGTTCATGGTATTCATCTAGTTTTTCATTATGTTCATCTTGACATAGTTGGTTCTGTGACATAAAAATCTGAATAGGCATATTGATGATGTTATATTTCACACGTGTGAAGGTTATTAGAGTATTTTAATATATGTATGGATTAACCTATGAAATGTGATCATATGGTTCAAATTTCATGTCATGTAATTGAGAAAAACAAAATTTATTAAGGGGAAAAGTTGACTTCTCAGGTATAATTTACTATGTTCCCATACTTAGCCAGGCTGTCACTGCACATCATGTAGATATAAATGAACCAAAAAGTTTGAGAATTTATTTATGGTAATTATCAAGTCAATTGAGGCCAAATTATTTCATGTAAATATTGTCTTGAAGTGTTTTCTTGCTTAAATTATAAAGCTTCAAAGTTACTCTTGCAGACTATGTCAGGCCAGAGACCATCAAGTTTAAACACACTGAAGTATAAGGTCACTAGTCAATATATCTAATGGTGCATGTTAAATAATATATATTAATAAAATAGTGTTTTTATAGGATAATATTTCAAATAATTAATGTTCTAGTGATAAGTGTCACATTCATGAAGCTTGGATAGGAGATCAACAGTTCACAGTTGATCATGAAGTCAGAAGATCCATGATGTGGGTCGAGTCAAAGAGTTAATTTTTGTAGAAGGTGAATAGAACTACCAAGTGGCACAATATTTAGTCTTTTTATATATATCTAATGGTGATCATTTTAAGATAATGATCGAGCTAGTCAGAGGAGATCAATAGAGCATATTTATTTTAAATTGTTAGGAAGTAATGAGATGATGACAAGTGTTTAATGTTTAATGGTAAACCAAAGGTAAATATTGAGCTAATTTCAAGGGAAATAGATTATACATATTATTTAAAACTATGAGAGAGCACAATATGTTGACAAAGTGTTCAAATTTTAATGATTGCTTAGTAACCGTTGAAATTCAAATATTTGAAATTATGAGGGAAGACCAGTCTATAGTTTTTATGCTATAACTTTTGATATATGTAGAATTTGATCATGGTGTTAAAAAAAATTTAGAGGACTTTATGGCACATCCAAAAACCTAGTTATAAGGTCTAATTTTTTATAGATTCAAATATATTGAGCTTCAAATTTGATGGTGTGTTTGACCATGGACTATAAGTGACCCTAAAAGGATATTTTGAGTTGTTCTATTGGTATTTATATGTTTCAAGGGGAATTAGATATTATAAAGTGTTGTAGACTCTATGAGGATGATAAATATGAAATTTGGAGGTTTTAATAATCCATATTCTATATGAATAAAGGCTTAAAATTTGATTGTGTGTTTATTCTTGGTGATCATATATACAGAATGATGTTTGGGCTAATTATGTTGTAGCAGAAGGGTGTTGTGATGAATTTTATCACTTATGGTGGACCTATAGATCATGTGGCATGGGTCTATGTATTTTTAAAGTGTTATTATGTTTTACGTTTTCTCAGATAATTTTTTAATAGGTGAATGGGTCTCCATAAGACCTAAAAGGACACTTAGGCCTATTTGAAAGAGGTTACTACTTAAAGGTGACCTATGTAGATGCCTTAAGATTAAAGGCATGTGTTTTGGTAGATAAGGAAGGTTGTGAATATTTTATTCTTGATGAATCTATAAAAGGTGAAATCAAAGGTGGTGATTTCTAGACTTACATGAAGAGGTGGTGTGAGAGTTGTGGAGTGAAGGAAAGGGTGCATGCCCAATGGATGGGTTGTAGAGAAGAGTAGGTTGATGACTATGTGTATGACATGTAGGTCATATTTTTTACGTCAATAACAATTAACTTATAGGTTTTAAGATTGAAGATGAGTGAAGAGGTCCAAAGAGATTCAAAAGGATGTTTTGGATGCCTTAAGTGTGAGCAAAGGATAGATGATGTCTAATTAAGCTTGGTGGTTGATTTGAGAGACAAATCAAAGTGTGGAATGTGTGCATGACCATTTTTTCATGTTTTTAAGGTTGTGATAGATTTGTTGCTGATAAGTATAATGTGATCTAAAATGTGGTTTTGGATGTTTTTAGCTATGTGAAGAAGTGAAGGGGGATGATATACATTAAATCTCCATTAGATTAGTAGGAAATTAGTGTTCAAGAGATGCTCATTTCATAGGTGTTGGGAGGGTGCTCAATATCTAGGTTAGAAGTACTTGACCAATGGGTGGTCATAAGGACTTGATCATCTTAGGAGTAGGTTTTCCTTGTGAAATAGGGGTTTCACTAAAGATGATCAGAAGGACTTCACCAATACGTGGTTAGAAGGATTTGATCATCCTAAAGGTAGGTGTTCCTTGTGAAATAAGTGTTTCACTAAATTTTGGTCAAAAGGACTTGACCAGTCTCATGTTTTTAATCATTTTATAATAAAATTAGTCCATGTGTTTTTAGGCTTGAGAGTGGGTTTTATTCCCCAAGAGGGTTTCCCACATAGATCTTTTGTTGTGTGTATATGATCTTGCATTATCTATTGTTCATTGCTATAAACATCTTAAATGTTTCATGAATGGTTGTATTTAATGCTTAAGTGTTTGAAGGGTTTAAAAATTTAATTAGATTATTTTCCATCACTAATTCACCCCTCCCTCTTAGTGGTTTGTACCTCTAACAATTGGTATCAGAGTAGGTTCTTTGGTAAAGGCTTGACAACTTGAAGGAGATCCAAGGTACAATATGGGTAGCCATCAAATACAAGGAGGTTTTTCCACTAAGCAAGCACTGATATTCAATGGATCCAATTATTATTTTTGGAGTTTGAGGATGAGAACCTACACCATGTCCCTAGGGTTTGACACTTGGAAATTTTTTGTGGATAGTTATTCTGCACCTACTATTCCTCCATCTAGTGCTACATATAAGTTTTTTGAGAATAATTATAAGGAAATGAATGCTATCACTTGTGTTATTTTAGAGATTGAATACACCAAGGTAATATATTGAATTTATCCAAGGAAATGTGGGATAAATTGAATACTATTCATGAAGGAGATTCAAAGGTTAAGTTGGCAAAGTTATAGACTCATCAAAGATAATTTGAGTCTTAAGATGAAGGAAGAAGATTGTATGGCATCTTTTCTATAAAGAGTTGATGATATTATGAACATCATCATAGGTCTTGGATATAAGCTTGAAGAAGCTACTATATTTCAAAAGGTATTAAGGTCTCTCTCTCTCTCAAGTTTGATTCTAAATTATCTATTGTAGAACAAAGTCATGATATTACTCAGTTGAATATGGATGAATTGCATGACATTCTTAGTGCCTATGAGATGAGAGTCAATGATGATAAAACACCAAATAAGTAAGGAACATTCAAGATATAAATGAAGCCAAAGAAAAATTTCTAAGGTAAGAAACTCAAATAGGATGACATATCTGATTTTGATGAAGATGAACTAATTTCTTTGTTTACAAGGAAATTCAAAATAGGGTCAGGTAAGTATAAGTGTAAACTACCTTTCAAATGCTTCAATTGTGGAGAGGTAGGACATTTTGCTAACAAGTTCCCTCATAAGCATAAGAATAATGATGATGAAGAGTATGGTGAAGATCAAAATGAATAAAACATATAGATTTGATAAGAGGAAGAAAGGATTTAAAAAGTATGACAACAAAAAGTCCTTTAAGAACAAGAAGAGTCTCTACACCAATAAATATTATAACTCATCAGATGAGAGTGAGCATAGTGATTCTAAGTTTGATAATGAAGATGATGGTCTTGTTGAAGATAAATCCCTCCTTATGGTTGAGGAAGGAAGTTGATCATATCAAAAGGAGTATACTTGGAGTGATTCAAATGATGATAAAGATGAGGTGGATTGTGAGATTGAATTGATGAATGCTCTTGAAAGACTAAAGATTGAGAAGAATAGTAACAAGAAGATGAAGTAAAAAATCAAGGACTATGAGGATAAATTTAGTGTATGAAGGAAGAATGAATGAAGGCAACAATGAGCATGAAGATATAGTCAAGCATCTTAGTTGTCAATTGGAAATCCTATCTACAAGCTTGAAAGCTAAAGAAGATGAATGTTCAAGATATGTAATCGAAAATGAGTCATTAAAAGCTGAGTTAAAGAAGATATCTAGTAATAAGAAGTCATTTATGAGATTTGAAAAGAGTTTAAGTGATCTAGACAATATTCTGAGTGATCAAAAGCATGAAAGTGATAGAATTAGTCTTAGATACAAAGAAGAACTAGGAAATACAACTCAAGTCAAGATGAAGACTAATGTAAATCAGACCTTGAAGGTCAACAATCAATCAAAGAATGAAGATATTGGGATAATGAAGACAAATTAGATTAGATAGCTAAATGCCATGAGATATGAAAGTTTCAATGGTTACTATTACACTTGTAATTAGTTTGGGTATAGAGATAGATAATGCAAGAGACCTATTATAAATGAGTTTGCATGAAACTATGATAGGGGTCATCAATAAAAAGGTGAGTCTTCTTCAAAAGGAGTAGTTTGTTTCAATTGTCAAAAGAATGTAAATATTACAAGATTCTAATCTAGAAAGGTAGAATAAGCATCTTGTAAAAGGTACAGTATGCTTCAACTATCAATAGAGAGGTCACATTCTTAGATTATGTAAATAAAGGCTTACAAGACAAAATAGGTTTAATCAGGCTCCTAGAGTGAAAGAAAGAAGAAAAGTTAACTCATGGAAACTAAAGGTGGTAAGTGTGAGTCATGATGAGTCTATAGGTCCAAGCAATCTATTTGTTATGGTGGAGAATGATATAGAAGTTAGAGAGTGACAAGAGCTCTCATTATCTTTTTATGTTGTGAATGAAGAGACCAAGCCCAAGGAGAAGACCAAGGTGTTGATTGATGCTAGTTTTGAGGTATGTATGGATTCAAGTGAACATCCTACTATTTTTAATCATGTTTCATGAAAATAACATAAATTTTCAATACCTAGTGATGAGGTTCCAAATTGCAAGGAAGATTTTTTAACTCAGAAGGTATGTCATGAATCTATGTTATCCCCATGTGTTATCAATACAATATTAGAAGAGAAGGAGAATTTTGTAGTGGATGATTAATTTGTTTATCTTAAGCCTAAGAAGAAGAATAAGAATAATTATAAGTATAAGATGACCAAGGAGGAGAAAGAATATGAGGAATTATGGTTAACTCCTAGTTTCACATTGTTATAAGACATTGTGAGTTAGGGTGTCTCTATCTAGGGTTTAAGGAGACACTTGACAAGAAAGAGAAATAATGGTGGATGAAAATTAAGATTTGGTTGATGTTTTAGGAAAAGAATATCATTTTAATCTATTCTTGGCTAAGGAGGAGTAATGAGTCTTATAAATCTACTCCAAGATGTTATGATGGAATGAAGTTATGTGTGCAAGGTCTGTAAGCTGGGTATGGAGATATCTTGGTGTCATTACAAGTTATAAAGGTGTATTAATGGCATATAAAGGTGTGATGACTTTATTTGTATGTGTTCTAGGTGATTTCAAGCTTTGAAAATCTTATGTGCAATTGGAGAATTTTTGTTTGCTCTCAGTTTCCTAGTTTATGCTTAAGGGTATGCAAGTCAAAAACCATGGTATAGGAAGTATGGGTTCCCAAAGGATTCTAGGCTCAAATATTGGTCCAAAGTGTGTGATGATTGTTTTCAGGTGTGTGTGAAATTTTAGAGGTGGGCATTGACAAGGAGGTTTGTTGACCTTGATTATTTTGAGATTCTAGAGTCTTAGGCTATGTTAGAAAAGTGGTTTACCTTATGATTTGAGGTTTAAGGCTTATTAATAATCTAAATGGGCAAAATGGGTTGTTAAATAAATCTTCATAGAGATTTTAAGGTTTTTGGTTTTCAAACTATTCAAGTTTTTGTCAAGATGGAGGCCTAATTGGCTAGTAGGTTTATGAAGGAAGTATGTTGTAGAGGATGAGATAGGAGATGAAAATTGGTGTGCTTGAGGGGGAATATGAGAGAGATCCATATATGAATTTTTATATTGAATATATGTCCACTAAATTTTTTTGGCTATGCAATTTCTACGTAGGGCTACAAGGTGTCTAGACAGGCTTAGTGTGAAGATTTGATGTTTTTTCTTAGTTTCTCCAAGAGAGCAAGGCATGAGTATTTCAAGGTGATTTATAAAGTTATTTTAGATCATGTTTCCTATTCTGGTGAGTATCATGAAGTTATATTGGTGGTCCTTGAGGTGGCTTGAGAGAGAAAGCTAGTAAGCCTGTGTGGTGGTTCTTTATGATTTATGGAGATATGAAGATGATCAAGAGGTGAAATGGCTCAGAGATATTAGGGGGAGTCCCTCTTAGAAGTTTCTTGGTGATTTCCATCAGATTTTAATACTTTTGTGTGTTTTTTCTTCATTGGTTGTAATGATTGGTTAAAGAGAGTGTTGGCATGTAGCAAAAAGAAGTTGTCAAAGCAAGAAGAGGTAGGCTCAAAGTAAGGGGGAGTTTGCATCATCTTTCTAAGGTTGTTATGCCTTTAACCATTGGTGTGTCTAGGGATATGTGTGGCCAAATTATGGCTTACATACCTCTTTTATTTACTTATTACATTTCTCTATGTTCTTAGATAGGTCAGCCTATGGAATAACCTTGGCTAAGTAGGCTATATATAGGAGGTAGTGGTTAGTCTTTAATCATCATGTGAAGTATTTTTCTATTAGTGAATTATTATGGAGGTTTCCCACTTGAAGTGGATTTTCTATATTATCTAGTATTCTATTTTCCTATCAATTATCATTGTGTAATCTCTCACATTTTCTTATTCTACATATTATAAAATCATTCTATGTAAATATCTAAGTAATTTCATTACAAGTGGTATCATAGCTTCAATTTGGGAAAGTTTCCTATGGCATTGTTTTTTGGATTTGGTGAGGTGTGGCTTTTAGGAGTAGTGAAAGAAAAAAAACATAACTTGTAATCTGGGAAGAATTAATTTTTTTCATCAATGTAGTATTGCTCAAAATGCTTTTCGAAAAAAAAAAATTGAAAAAAAATTTTGGAAATTTTTTTTCCTCTTACACACTTGTAATCATTGGATTCGTCTCGATGAGATAATCGTAATGATGTATTCTATCGGTACACTTTTTTTTGGTACCAAAAATTTTACTCTAGTGTAGAAAGGTAATCATTGGATTCATCTTGACAAGGGGATACAATGGTACCATTTCTTGGTACACTTTTTTGGGGTGGGTTAAAACCCTCCTAGGGTTTATTTATGATAGGCCCTTCAACTCAAGGAAGAAAAGGGGCATCAAAAACTCCTAAGATTCCTATCGATGACATGGAATCTGAAACTTCAAATTTGATGATTTCTCAGCTTCAAGAGGACATAAATAACTTATTGAGGCATGATGACTTTGTTACAGTCCAAGTTGATGTTTTAGGGATGAATATAGAGATTAATAGAGTTCACAGTGAATTATAGCATATCACTACACAATTGGCTACACTCACATCTCAGTTTCAACCTAATAACCTACCAATTCAACATTTAGATCCTCCTTTCAATAATGCCCATACTAGTATGAAACTAATGTTTCCAAAGGTGGACATGCATAATTTTTATGGTAAGGATCATATCACTTGGATTAACCAAATTGAGAGTTTATTTGAGCTGCATCAAACCCCTAATTCTCAGAGGGTGACGGTGGCATCCCTGTATATGGAACCTAAGCAATTCATTTGGTATCACTGGTTATGTGCTCAAAAGAAAAAGAATGGTGCTCCTATTACATGGACTATTTTTACTAAGGATTTAACAACTCATTATAAAAATAATTTCTTTGAGAACTATTTCTACCAATTAGCCAAGCTATGGCAAAGAGGACCTGTGAAGGATTATATTCATCAATTTCAAAATCTATCTTTATGGGTGGAAAATATCACTAAGAAAAATTTGACAATTTTATTTTTGGGTGGCCTTAAATATAGCATCCAATAAAAGGTTTGAATGTTTATCCTAACATCTATATCAAAAGCTATCCTTAAGGAATGCATGATAGAAGAAAAAGAGATGGTCAAAAGGAAAACTTTCACTACTGGTCATGATCACAACTTTCTAGCACCATCATTTCCATAGCCCACCAAATTAACATAATGACAAATTAATGAGAAGTGAGCCAAAGGGTTGTGTTATGGTTGTGATATAAAATGGAGTAAAGACCATCATTGTGCTAAAAAGAAGCTATTTTACATTGAAGGTGCTAATGATGATGAAGATGATGCAAAAGTACATGATGCAGATGTAGAAGTTCTTAAGGAGGAATTTGAGGACTCTTAGCTTACTATTTCATGCCATGACATGTTAGGTATTAGTACTCCCCAAAATCTTAATGTGATAGGTTTCCTTAAGAAATAAAAGGTCACTATCTTGATTGATTCTAGGAGCACACACAACTTCATCCATAGTAAGTTGGCTACTCATTTGAACTGTTTCATTTATCTAGCTCCAAAATTTTAGGTTATGATTGTAGATGGTGGTACTATCAACTATTTAGGAAAATGTCATAGTATTAAGTTGGCCATGGGAGACTACTTATTATATTCTCCTATGTTTGTTATTTTGATGGGTGGAGTTGATATTATTCTGGGAGTCCAGTGGCTCACCACTTTGGGCACTATTGAGATGAATTTTCAAGAATTATTCATGCATTTTCATTCTAAGATAGGACATTTGAGCTAAGAGGATTAAAGGCTAAGTCTCCCTAACTTGTTAGCTCTTATCAAATGACAAAAATTCTCTATAAGAGTGTTGAGGGATTTGTAGCTCGCTTATTTTCTATGGAAGTACAACCAACTCAACCATCTCCACCTCTTGATCTACAACAAATAATTGATGTTCATTCCATTATTTTTAGAGACATGCCAAAAGGACTTCCACCTAGTTGCATGCATGATCATGGTATCACACTTATTCTTAGTATTACACCACCCAACATTAAGCCATATAGGTATCCCTATGCCCAAAAAAGTGAAATTTAAAAGATGGTACAAGAGATGTTGGATGCAAGAATCATTCACCATAGCCAAAGTGAATACTCATCACTAGTTGTCATTGTGAGAAAGAAATATGACACTTGGAGGATGTGCCCTGACTATAGAGAACTCGAAAAGTACACTATCAAAGATAAGTTTCCAATTCCTATCATTGATGATTTGATAGATGAATTGAATGGAGCTCTTTATTTTACCAAATTAGATATGTGTTCTGGGTATCATCAAATTAGGATCCATGATGAAGACATACCCAAAACTGCTTTCAGGACTCATGATGGCCATTATGAGTTTTTGGTTATGATTTTTGGCCTAACAAATGCACCATCTACTTTTCAGAGTTTGATGGATACTATTTTTAAGCCATTTTTGAGGAAATTGTATTTGGTATTCTTTGACGATATCCTCATTTATAGTAAAAATTAAGCAGACCATTTGCAACATGTGAAATGGGTACTCTCCATTTTGGAGCAAAATCAGTTGTATGCTAAACCTTCCAAATGTACTTCTGGGGTAGGTGAGGTTAAATATTTGGGTTATTTGGTGTCTTATGAAGGAGTGAAAGTGGATCTTAAAAAAATCCAAGCAATGGTAGACTAGCCAATTCCTAAGACACTCAAGCAACTTCAGGGATTTTTGGGACTTACTGGTTATTACCTCAGATTTGTCAAAAATTATGGTAATATTTTATCCCCACTTACCTCTTTATTAAATAAAAACTCCTTTCAATAGATTGATGCATCTACCTAGGCATTTGAACAATTGAAATTGGCTGTGTACTACTCCTGTATTAGCAACTCCTAATTTTTCTAAGACTTGTATGGTTGAATGTGATGCATTTGGTTATGGCATGGGTGTTGTACTCATGCAAGAAGGTAGACCACTAGATTTTTAAAGTCATCAACTCAAGGGTGAAAGTTAGTATAAGCCCATCTATGAGAAGGAAATGATGGCCATTTTGCATGCAGTCAAACCATGGAGACCTTATTTGATGGGTCATCACTTTCAAGTAAAAACTAATCATGATAGTCTTAAATATTTTTTATAATAAAGGTTGGCATCTGAAGAACAAAAAAAATGGGTAACTAAGATGCTAGGCTATGATTTTTAAATAGTCTACAAAAAAGACAAGGATAATGTGGTGGTAGATGCACTATCTAGAAAAAATGAATCAGTTGAGGCATTATTATGTGTCATAACCATTTTTTAGGCAGATTGGTTAGGGGAAGCATGATCATAATGGGAACATGATAGTAATACTCATGATTTGATTCAAAATATTTAGCAAGGTTTAGATCGATTTGAAAAATTCACATGGAAAATTAATGCATTATGGTACAAAAATAGATTGTACCTATGTAAGAATTCTCTTCTTAAGCAAAAAATCCTTCAAGAACTTCATACAACTCTATTTAGGGGTCATTCAAAAAATTTGAAAACCTATCACAGGACCAAGCAAGATTTTTTTTGGGAAGGTCTCAAGGGGGATGCCCAAAAATATGTGGCTAAATGTATGATTTGTCAACAAAACAAAGGTGAAACCATCAAAATTCTAGGTCTTTTACAACCTTTATCTATCCATAGCCATCATTGGGAAGAGGTCTTTATGGATTTCATTATAGGGTTACCAAGATCTAATGGTCAAAATGTTATCATGGTTGTTGTATATCTCTCAGTATGTATGCTCATTTTTGTTCATTATCCCAGCCATTTTTTTATAGTACAGTAGCTTTTGCTTTTCTCAATACAGTTTAGAAACTACATGGGACCCCTAAGATCATTGTCAATGATAGAGATCCCATTTTTACTAGTAATTTTTAGACTAAGTTATTTACATGTTTAGGCACTCAATTGGCTCATAGTTCATCCTATAATCTTCAATTTGATGGACAAACTGAGGTATTCAATAAATGTCTAGAAGGATATCTCCATTATTTTGTTTCTAATAAATAGGATAAATGGGTTTATTGGTTGCCACTTGCTGAATGGTGGTATGATACTTCTATTCATAATTCTTCCAAAATGTCTCCTTTTGTGGCACTATATGGATACCACCCTCCATCCATCACTTCAACCTTGAAGTTCTATCCTAAGGTTAATGCAGTTGAATAACATATTCACCATCAATATGAGGTCCTTTCAATTTTGCATGAAAATTTAGCTATGGCCCAAAATCACATGAAGCAACAAGTAAATCAACATAGAAGTGAGAGACATTTTGACATTAGTGATTGTGTCTTTGTTCACTTACATCTATATAAATAGATGTCATTGAAGCAAAAAAAAAAAGGATAACAAGTTATCCCCTAAGTATTATGGGCCTTATCAGATCTTGTAAAAAATTGGCAGTGTGGCCTACAAGTTAAATTTTCCTTCATCCACTCACATACATCCATTATTCCATGTATCATGCTTAAAGAAAGTCATTAGACACATAGTTACCATTCAAATAGAATTACCAAAATTGGATGAGGAAGGTAAAGTTATTCTTGATCCTGAGGTGATCCTTCAATGGCATACCAAGCAACTGTGTTCTAGAGAAATTATAGAATACTTGATCAAATGGAAGAATATGCCATGTGAAAATGCCATTTGGGAGGATGAAGCATTTGTGTAGCAACATCTAGAGTTACCACAATGTTGAGGACAACATTGTTTTGAAGGGGAAGGGATTTTTATGTCCTTAACCATTAGTGTGTCTAGGGATATGTGTGGCTGACTTGTGGCTTACATACCTCATTTATTTACTTGTTATATTTCTCTATGTTCTTAGATAATTCAGCTTATGGAATAACCTTGGATAATTATACTATATATAAGAGGTAGTGGTTAGTCTTTAATCATCATGTAAATTATGCTATTAGTACATTTTTGTGGAGGTTGCCCCCTCAAAGTGGCTTTGTTATAATATCCAGTATTCTATTTTACTATCAATTATCATTGTGTAATCTCTCATATTTTCTTATTATTTGTAATATAAAATAATTATATATGAATATCTAAGTAATTTAATTACAAAGGTGGTCCTCTCCTGTTGGTGGTCTTTTTAGGTCCTCAAGATTAGTTTGCTCCCACTTTGTCATTGTGTCAAAGGGAGAGAAGGTTCCTATTGTAAGAGTAATTGAAGAAAGAGAAGGAAAGTGAGTTGTATGATGGGTGTTGACATCAATAAAAAAGTAGAATATTGTTGAAGAGTTTTTAGTGATGCCATAGAGGTGTCCATGTGAGTGTACAAAGTGTCTTGATAGTCAAAATGTTAATGACAAAGTGTAAAGTGTGCTTATCCTAGTATGCTTGAAGTAGGATTGGTTGATCTTGAGTTTGAGCATGATTAGAAATGGGCCTAAATTATTGATCATGTGTGATGGGTCATATCATAGGTCAATGATGATTGTATATCTTATGGAATTTCATGGTATTCATTTGGTTCTTCATTATGTTCATATTGGCATAGTTGGTTCTGTGACAACAAAATCTAAGTAGGCATATTGATGATGTTATATTTCACATGTGTGAAGGTTCTTGGAGAATATTGATATATGAATGGATTACCCTATGAAATTTGATCATATGTTTCAAATTTTATGTCATTATATTGATCATATAAAAATTTATTAAAGGGCAAAGTTGGCTTCTCAGACATAATTTACTATGTTCCCATAATTAGCTAGATCGTCACTGCATGTCATGCAAATATGGATGAACCAAAAAGTTTAAGAATTTATTTATATTAATTATAAATTAAATTGATTTAAAATTAGTTCATGTAAATATTATATATAGTTCCAATAAAGTTCCCTAAAAATTTGTACTCTTGAAGTGTTTTCTTGCTCAAGTTATAAAGCTTCAAAGTTTCTCTTATAGACTGTCAGGACAAAGACCATCAATTTTAAACATGATAAAGTCTGAGGTCACTAGTAAATATATTTAATTATTTGTGTTAAATCATATATATTTAACCAATTATTCATGTAAAATTCAATATGTCAAATAATGAATTCACTAGTGATAAGTGTCATATTCATAGATCTTGGACAAAATATCAATGGTTCACGGTTGATCATGCAATTAGAATATTAATGGTGTGGGTCAAGTCAAAGAGTTTATAAAAAGACAATAGAGATTAAAAGTGTCATAATATTTATGTTATTATCTAGATCTAATGGTGATAATTTCAATATAATGATTGAGTTACTTAGAGGAGATCGATGGAGCACATTTGTTCTAAATTGTCAGAAAGTAATGAGATGATGACAAGTGCTTGATGGTTAATAATAAAGCAAAGGTAAAGACTAAGATAATTTAAAATGATATATATGATGTGTATTAATTAAATATATGAGAGATAATGAGATGTTTACAAATTTTTCAAAGTTTAATATTTGTTTAGTGGCTGTTGAAATTCAAATATTTGAATTTGTGAGGGAAGACTAGTCTATAGTTTTTATGCTACAACTTTTGATATATGTAGAATTTGATCATGGTGTAAAAGGAAAATTTATAGAGGACTTCATGGAACACATATAAAACCTATTTAAAATTCCTAATTATTTTTATAATTAAATATATTGAGCTCCAAATTTGACTGTGTTTGACCATGGTCTGTAAGTGACCCAAGAAGGATATTCTGAGTTGTTTTATTGGTATTTGGATGTTTCAAGGGGACTTAGATATTGAAAAGTATTTTATACTCTTATAGGATGATATTTATGTATTTTTAAGGTTTGAACAATCCATATTATATATGAAAAAATTCTTATAAGGACTATGCTTTCATTCTTGGTAATCGTATGTATAGAATGATGTTTAAGCTAATTGTGTTGTAGCAGAAAGGTGTTGTGATGAATGTTGTCACTTAAGGTGGACCTATAGATCATGTGTCATGGGTATATGTATTTTTAAAGTGTTATTGTGTTATAATTTTTACCTTATAAGTTTCAAAGAGGTGAATGGGTCTTTATAAGACCTAAAAGGACACTTAGGCCTATTTAAAAGAGGGTACTACTTAAAGGTGACCCATGTAGATGCCTTTAGAGTGAAGGCATGTGTTGTGGCTGATAAGGAAGGTTGTGAACATGATATTATTAATGGATATATAAAATTTGAAATAAAAGGTGGTGGTTTCTAAACTTGAGTTAAGAGGCAGTGTGAGAGTTTTAGAGTGAAGGAAAGGGTGTGTGCCTATTGGATGGGTTGTAGAGTAGAGCAGGTTGATGACTATGTGTATGATTTATAAGCCATATTTTTGATGTAAAAAATAGCGATATTATATTTTTGAATATTAAAGATGAGTAAAGAGGTCAAGAATTTTCCAAAATGATGTTTTGGATGCCTTTAGTGTGAGCAAAGGATAGATGATGTATGAGTAAGCTTAGTGGTTGATTTGAGAGGTAAATCAGAGTGTGGACTATGTGTATGACCATTTGGTTAGGTTTTTAAGGTTATGATATATTTTTTGATGATAAGTATAGTATGATACAAAATGGGGTTTTAGATGTTTGTGGATATGTGAAGAAGTGAAGGGGGATGATATACATTGTATCTCCACCAGATTGGTAGGTAATCAGTTTTCAAGAGATGTTCATTTCATAAGTGTTGGAAGGGTGCTCAACATTTGGGTCATAAAGAATTGACCAATAGGTGGTCAAAAAGACTAGATCATCTTAGGGGAAGGTTCTCCTTGTGAAATAGGTGTTTCAGTAAAGATGATTAGAAGGACTTGATCATCCTAGGGGTAGGTGTTCCTTGTGAAATAAATGTTTCACTAAATTTTGGTCATAAGGACTTGACTAGTCTAATGTTTGTAATCATCTTATAAGACAAGTATTCCATGTGTTTTTAGGCTTAAGAGTGGGTTTTATTCCCCAAGAGGGTTTACCACATAGATCTTGTGTTGTGTGTATATTATCTTGCAATATCTATTATTCATTTCTATAAATATCTTGAATGTTTCATGACTACTTATATTGAATGCTTAAGTGTTTGAAGGGTTTAAAAATTGAATTGGATTATTTACCACCACTAATTCACCCCCCCCCCCCCCCTCTTAGTACATAGTCTATATTTTTTCATCATAGAATCATCATAATGAATGATATTTGAAACATTTAAAATATCTTGGTCAATAGTTTATCATTATATGCATAGTCTAAACATGTTGTGTGGAATGATCTAATGTGTTTATCGAGATCACCTTTACCTTTGTGTAATGGGAACATTGGAGATACAAATCCTATTGGTAAATGATAGAATACTATCTTATGAGATAATGGGTTATGAATCAAGACATGTGAATCCATAAAATTAATATCTCTCGATGCACCTTCTCTATTTATAACACCATAGCCTATAGTTTTGTATTAGTCTACTCAAGGGAACATGTATTAGGGGAGGTTGGTGATGGAACATGCATATTCATCTTGTGCGGGGTAAAGGTTTTGTATGTAATAATAGGTATGGAGATCTAATTGAGTCCTCATTTTTTTCCCAAACCTTTGGTGGATGTCACATAAGTCACTAGAGGTGGAGGTGTAGTGAGAGTAGAATTAGTATAGGTCTAAACACCTAATGTGGAAGATTTTTCCAAATTTGTATACTAGTATCTTGTTATATATAACATTTCATTGATATAATGTGGATTCATGTAAATATATTTTTTGAATTATTTATTTTTTATTTGATAGGTAAAACGGGTTGAAGGGACCCAAACCCTATATAAAAGAGAGCAAGATGAAAAGTGAGAGATAAAAAACAAAAACCAAATGGGATAAGGGTAAACACCCTAACAACCAGCCTAACTTCCACTAAACATCGACCAAAAATTATTCAAGAGCACAAAAAGGACCCAAACCAAATAAATGGGAAGAACCAAAGTTATGTTAACTCAGAGTAGGCAACTAGTTACTTGGTCACTGTATTAGCTTTCTTATGACATTTTCCTCTGGTGAAGCTACCAATGAATTAATCCTCCTCATTTTCTAGCTTCTTCCTTGTGAGGTATACATGAGGATATTATTTTATGATATCCTCAGCAATCTAGGTATCCTCCTCCCCATTATCCTTCTGGAGAGAGTCCTCATTGGAGTTGTGGGTCTTAGGGGTCCTGCCATCATGCATCACAAACTTGTTAAAACTGAGAGAATTACTTAACCTTTCAAATTTCTCTAAAATATATCCATAGAGGAGATTGTGGATTGTGATTTTAGTATGTAGTTTTAAAAGTGAGTCTTAAACACCCTTGTTTCCATCAACCCCTAGTGTGGCTTTTCCTTTAGAGGCAAAAGAGGGGTTTCCAAGATTAAATTTATTATTCTAAACCTAGGTGTTAGAAGCCCCCAATTTCTTTCTTTGATTCTCCTATTCAGAAGCTAAATATTGATTTTACTCCACCTCCAACTCTCCTTATCATTATTGATTTCAATACCCTTGGAAATTTTCTTGGACTAGATTGATTTCCCCCTTTTTATTAGTAGAAAAAGGGGGCCCTGGTGGATAAGATCCATAACAAGGTTCTTCTTGAAATTTAAAATAGAAAACTCCAATGATTGCAATAGAAAGAAGGGGATAATGATGAGATTCCCCTTTAAATGGATCAAAATCAAGAAGTGATGCAAGTAGAGAATGGTGTGTTTACCTTCTAAAGTGTTGTAAAACATTTTTTGGAGACATACCTACAACCATTTCTTTGGAAAATTAATGTGCATGTAGCATTTATTGGATAAAGTTTTTGGCTTGTATTTATCCTTCTCTTTCTTTAATAAAATATACATGAGTTCTTCCTTATTATTCTTGTCTTTGAATGCCTTCACTTCATGGCATTCCATTCCTGTTGTATCCCCAATCAACTCTTCTATTATTTAAATCTTTAGCCTGTGCATTCTCACCTCATGATCATTCCAACCATGGGAAAAGTCCCTAGAGAACGATGTGTCATGCCTCACCAACCTTTCTATGAATGGGGTCTACCCCCCTTTAACCATTTTCTACCATACATGATCATTTTTATTTATGTCAAAATAGGAAATTGATTTGAAATGATCTCTATCACTATCCATCTTCACTTTAACTTTGTTTCTATTTTTGTAGGTGTTCTTGAGAAGAACTGGGTAGTATTAAAAAATAGAAGCATGTGGAACAATGATTAGTCATGAGATGGGTGAAAGGGCATGATGACTGGCCCTTATGCCACACCTTGGAAAAGATGGCTTTACATGTGTGGAAATCCATTTGCATAACCCACAATATAAACTTAAAAAAATTTAACATCTTGACTTTAAATGATAAGTCCCTTTTCCTTCTCGATAATTCAAATGACATCATTCAGTAATTCACCATCATGCCAGGTGATGTAATCACTTCTATATACCCCTATATTTGTAAGGTAATTGACACCCCTATTTCCTTCTCTATAAACATGATCAATAACAACTCCTTTGAATCAATTGAGAAGGGATTTAGCATCACAGATGATTCCTAAAATATTTTAGGAAGATGGGGATAGGCCCTTAAAGAAATTAATGATATTCATTGAGTTCCCTTCTATATAAATAAATTGAGAACCTAATTTAACCACCTCTTCAATGTCCCATAAGGCCACTGAAGCTTCTGTAACGTGGTTGGTTTGAATATCAAGAGGCCTTGCATAAGTCACTTTAATATTTCTTGAAGAATCCCTAATCAAACCACCCACCCTAGCTGGGCCAGGATTCCCCTTTGCCACCCCATCAAAATTTAATTTGACCCACTAAGGAATGGGGGGAGACCATTTGATGAGAGATCTATTTGATATTTATTATCCATGGCATCTATTTGATATTATTTATCATCCATGGCATCTAGTTGATGTTTATTAGTTGTATTATTAGTCTCAATATTAATGATAGTTCCATCAATAAGGTGAGTAATATGTGATGTATTTTTGGAAATAGGAGGAAAAAAATATGTCATATGCCCTTTTCCATATACTAGTAATAAAAAGAATCTTATATTGCATGTTATAACAATAAGATTTTAGCAAGGCTTGGGATTGTTCATTGTTAATTTTAACCTTATTAGTGTATTTAGATTTTATATTTTTAACCCATTTCCTTACATAATTGATCCAAATAAGATATGTTATCTATGTATAATAATATGAAAAGAGTACCATCATGAGTTGTGTTAACCAATAGTTCTCACTCAATATGGACATGATTAATGTGTATTATTAATGGATAATCACTAATCAAGTCTGGAAAAAAACCTAGGGCTAGATTCTGAAACCCTAGAGGGATGAAAGCCTAATGATAATATAGGGCCAAAGGTGAAAATATTATTTATGTATGAAAATAAAAATTAGACCATAAAGTCTTAAGAAAAAAATCTGAAAAAAAGATTTTTTGTGTATAGAAATTAAAAAATGAGATTTTAAAACCCTAGGACAAAAAATTAGAAATCTTAGAAGTATCAAGACCTAAGGGAAACCTAGGTTTTTACACTATTAAATATATGTATGGATTCCCTAATATATTTTACCCAAAATTGGATTAAGAGTAATTATTAAATTTTATTAAGATAATAAATTGTATAATGTTATAATATTTAATGTCTAAACGATGTACTTATAAAGACCCTTAGTATATTTTAGGTAATTATATAATAATGATTTATTATTTATTAACACGGGTTAACAACATCATGTAAATACATAATAAAACATTAAGTATTTATTACCTATCGATAAAAATAAAACATTATTTTTTATTTTATTATTAGTGTTTTAAATGTTCTCAAGATGGTTGAACCCATTGGTTACAATGGTAACCTCACTTAAAGTTATACTATAAAATAAGGTTTACCCTTATTATTAAACATCTCGATGTATTGAAAATATTTTAACTGAACAAGAGTTTTGTGAAGGATAAATAAGAATTGAGATCGAAAGGATTTTGTATTGGGGTTATATTGGTTTCTCAGTAGTGATTACTTTTTTGGTGGGTTTTTTTACCTCTTTGAGTTTTTCCCATGATAAATTCCTATGTTAATATATTTATGTTGTTTGATTGTATTCACCCATATAGATATGTGTTATTGCATATTATTTTATATATTTTATGCATTCTTTTATGGAATTAGAGCCTATGGTGGGTTGAGTATTGGTAAGTGTGATTAAAATTGTATTAGAGTACCCATGGAGGCCTGGATCCCTAGAGAGCAATGTTTTGATCAAATTAAAATAAAATAATTTTATCTTTAACCATGAAAAGGATTTTTATGGCCATGGGAGGCATATAAATTAATTTAAAATCATTTTAGGCATCCTTGTCCCTTGTAAAGCTTGGTGATTATAGATTTGATCAAACTAACATTGTAAACTCTATTTCAAGTAAATGGAGACTTTTTTGAACCTAGATATCATCTTGAATACCATTATTTGTTGCAGTATGAAAATTTTATAGCTGGGGTAGCCATTAAAAGCCTAAAAATTATTTATTAAGCTAAAAATTTCATTTTCAAGTTTTTTGAGGCTTAGTTACAAGAATTGAAGATCATGTGTCAACTTTCAAAGCATGTGAAGGCTCTCTAAGTCTTTTTTGATTTTTTAATCCTCTATAGGTTCCATTGTACTATTGTAGCATAATTTAAAATTTTGAATTTTTATTTTTTGACTCAAAAATTTCAACTTGAGGTTTTTATTGGCATCATTAAGGCAATTCAAGGTGGTTCCTAAAGTTTTAGCCTATTTGGTTTCTTGTGCATGTTACTATGATGTTAAAAAAATTTGTCTGAGCACCATTACTCTATATGATCATGATACAGGTAAGGGTAATTTTATATAGTTTGAATAATTATTTAAAAAATAATTATTTTAGTTAAATCCTAAATTCTAATGCAATATTGGTGGCCCCCACCTTTCTTTAAAGTTTTTTACTAAGTGTTAAAAACTTTAATTTTTTTTTTTTAAAAATTTTACATGCACACGCATGCACGCCCATGCGCGCGCGCGCACACACACACACACACATTTATTTAAAATAAAAATAAAAAAGGTCTATATATATAATATTTCATGTGTATTTTTAACTAGTCTCTTAGATGAGCTGGTAAACTTATTTTTAAAAGAACGTATAACTAAGGAGGTCCCAAGTTCAAAACCCTTTAATTTTTTAACTTTGAATTTTATTTGAAGTTCATTTAATTTTAATTTCATTCTTGAATTTCATGCCAAACTTCATGCATTTAAAACCCTACTTGACCTATCAAACTTATTTTGATTTTCAACCTATTGAATGTTTTGTAAAACATAGTAGTGTAATCAGTTGATCCATAGGTTTTGGAACCTTATAGACACATCTACGTGGTATATTTTTTATTTTGAAACCTATTATTATTAATTTTACAAATTTTTAATAATAGTATCAGGATGGTTGTTCTGAGTGTGACTCTTTTGACACCTCATTTTGTGTGTGTGTGTGTGTGTGTGTGTGTGTGTGTGTGTGTGTGTGTGTGTGTGTGTTTTACATTATTTGGAATATAAATTATGAAATCAATCATAGTTGCATGTGTAATTCACTTTATTTTATAAAATAGATCAATTTTTTTTAAATAAGGTTAATTTGTTAATTTTTTCTTGTATTAGTATGTTTTTGTCACTTGTGACACCCTATTTTATCATAATTTTCTTGCTTTATCTAGAATTAAATTTAATAATTATTATGTGTTTGAAATTTAAATTTATTTTACTATCAAATAGATTAACAAATACCATTAAAAAAGATTCATTTTAAGCATTTGGTTATTATCTTGTTTAAAGGGAAGCTATGGCTTCGCCTCATTTTACATAGATAAAGTTCAAATGCTTAATAGAAATAACTATAATATATGGAAATTTATGTTAAATTTTAATTTATGGCTTTAAAGTTGTGGAATATTATTGTTGGGACCAAAAAAATCCCTTTTAGATGAATATAGCCCTTAAGCTTACCAATACATTTCAACATAAATCATAAGAAACCATGTATATTATCTTACAGAGTGTTAATGATAAATTCTTTCTCTACATTAGTAATCAAGAATTCCTAGAGATGCTTCTAAACTCCTTGAACCTATTAATGAGGGCACTCACCTCTCAAAAATTATTAAGTTAATCTTTAAATTACTAACTACACATATGAAAGGTGATGAAAAGGTTGTGAATTTTCTTGATAAAATTAAAAACATTAAAGTCAGTTAGATGGTTGTAATTGTAATTTGATTCAAGATCAACTACTAATTTTATCATTAAATTAAATATTCATGAAAAATTTAAAAAAAAATTATTTCAATTTTGAATTCTAAATATCAAATTGAGCAAGATATCCTTGACCTTACCACTTTGTTTGATCTCTTGATTCAAGAAGAGCAAGTTATGACTAATTTTAATTCTAAAGAGAATTTCAATCAGGCACTTTTCATTTTAAATAATGTTTTATATAATAATAAATACTATAAATCTAACCCTAATTCTATTAGAGGTAAAAATAGGAATGAAAAATATGGTAATAAGAATCATAAACCTAAGTTTAATGGAAATTATAATCTGTGTGGTAAACTTGGTCATAGAAGTGAAACCTATTATAAAAATAAGGATAGAGTTAATAATCAATCTTCTAAAAATAATAAATTTAATAAATCTAATCAAAACAAATTAAAAAATCAAAACTCTAATCAAAATAATAATTAAGATCAAAATGTTGTTACTTTATAGGCTACTTTATTCACTTCAAATAAAAAGGAATGAATTTTAGATAGTGGTGCATCGCACCATATGAATTGATTGTCTAATATTTTTTGTGATTATAGATATATATCTAAAAATATTTACTTATGAGATAATTCATTTTTATAAGCAACTACGTAAGGAAAGATAAAAATTTTAAATGTTGTTATTAATGATGTTTTCTATGTACCAAATCTTAAAAATAACTTGTTATCTTGTTCATAAATTACTAATGATAATTTCATTGCAACACTACTTATAGATATCTAGTCCATTATAAATCAATATAGATATCTTATTGTTGAAGGGGTTCAAAATATTTTTTTTTCATTTTATCTTCTTATTTTACATGTTTTATTTCATCACATAGTAAGAATGAATCTCAAGTATGGAATGAAAGATTAGGACATGTTAGTTTTAGAAGTTAACATGGTATGTAAATTCAAAATATTGTTGTTGGAATTCTTTATTGACCTTATCATTATGAAACTTATGCAAGTTGGTTATGTGGTAAGCAACATACTAACCCCTTTCACAATAATCATGATGTAAATTCCTTACATAATTTAGAATTAATTCATAATGATGTTCTAGGACCTCTTGAAGTTGTATCTCTTAATGATTTTGTGTATATTTTTATTTATTGATGATTACACTAGAATTATTTGGTAATTTTTTATTAAAAATAAATCTAATGTTTTCTTTAAATTCAAATAATTTAAAGCTTTTATTAAAAATTCATCTAAATTTTCTATTAAGAGATTAAGAACTGATAATGGTGATGAATATGTTAGTAAAGAGTTTAATTATTTTTGCATTAGTTGTGTTACTCAATGGGAACTAATAACTCCCTATTTCCCTCAAAAAAATTGTATTATTGAAAGGAAAAACTACACCATCATAAAAATAGGTGGAATAATGTTGCATTCTATAAATATTCCTCCTAATTCTTATGGGTTAAAGCCATGAATACTATTATACTTATTCTAAATAAAATCCCTATTGAATCTTTGAATTTTAAAATCAAAATACATGTATGCTCATGGTATTTCATTTGATTTGATAAAACTATTTTACTGTTACTTTAGAGATACTAACTATATTTATAGTGTCTCATTTACATTATATTTGTTAGTAAAATGATTTAGTTTGATTCTTGAAAAATAATTATTACAATTATATTGTAATAGATATATTTATCTCTGATGAGAAATCACAAAAAATATATAAATATTATGATTATTTTCAATTCATATGAGTTAGCATTGAAATAAATTTTATGCAAAACATCATGCTTAATTTGATAAGATGATCATGTTTAGTTATTACATTTGGTAAGAAGATCATGCTCAATAAGTTTGGATAATTTTGCTTATATACTTTCATTTGATTATATATGTTAAAATCCTTGTATACTTCATTTGATAATAAGATATGTTATGAAATTCAAAGTGTTAATGTAGTTGGTATTATTAAATCTTAATCATTTACTTTACTAAGCATTCTATTCATATATCTCTAAAATTATTTGTTTCAAACTCATGTCTATTTGATTGGATGATTTCATATCATGCTAAAACTATTCATAATTGATGTATGAGAGGTTATACCACAATATTTTGTTGAAGCATATTAAACTTGAAAAGTTTTGATAAGATTCAAATCATTAAATGAGTTATTGCTAATAAGATATCTAATGTTTGGATTAAATTAGTATCATATTATTAGTAAATTATAGTATACACATCACATGATATTAATGGACACTCATCTTGTTAATACTAGAGATGTCTAATAATGAATTGCATACAATAATTTATGTTTTTTCACTAAACTTTGCAATTAAAGTATTGAACTTGTTTGCCTAAAATATGACTTGATTGTTTTAAATGTGTTTTACCATATAAAAACATATGTCATATTTTTATGTATTTTATTATTTTGATCCTAACCATACTATGTTATCATGAATCTATTTTTGGATATGTGTTTAAGCTTTGTGTAGGTGTCCAACACTAATAATTTAATTATATTGAAGTTCATGTGCATTTTATCCAAGATAAAGTCCTCAATGGTGACATTGATCTACAGTTCTATCCTATGGATGAACAAGTGGTATATATCTTCATAAAACCACTTGGTGCTACCAAGTTTTATTAGTTTTATATGATGTCAGGCCTCTTAATGTTGCTATTGAAGGGGATTGTGTATGATAATTTCACTTCATAATGGCCATGTGTTTCTTATTTTTCTCTATACTTCTCAATTGTAAAGCATTATAAACTTTGTGTGGAAGTTTTGTAATTTAAGTAAAATTCATGTGTAGCTTTTACTTTTATATCCCAATAAATTAAAAACATATTTTTTAATAGAAATCCTTATGTTATGAAAGGCTCCAAATATGCTTGGTTGATTATTCATGATAAATTTTTATATGTAGTCTCTCGATCATGATAACCTAAACTTACTTTTGAGTAGTTTCCTTTTGTTTCAAAAATTGGTGTTTAGCATGATGAAAGTTTTTAAATCCTGTAAATTTTGCACATAGTATAATTATTTTATGGTGACTATAGTATTTATTCTTGTTTAGCATTAAGGGGGAGTGTTAAAACATTTAATGTCTAAGTAGTGTAATTATAAGACCCTTAGTAAATTTTATGTAATTAAATAATAATGATTTATTATTTATTAACATGGGTTAATAACCTCATCTAAATAAATAATAAAACATAAATTATTTAATATCTATTGATAAAAGTAAAAAAATAATTTTTATTTTATTATCAATGTTTTAAATGTTGTATTTATGATTAGACCCATTGGTTATAATGGTCACCTCCCTCCAAGTTTTACTATAAAATAAGGTTTACCCCTATTATTCAATCATCTCGATGTATTACAAATATTTTGGCTGAAAAAGAGTTTTGTGAAGGATAGAGAAGAAGTGAGATCGAGAGGTTTTTGTATTGGGGTTGTATTGGTTTTTTAATAATGAATAATCTTTTGGTGGGTTTTTTTACCTCTTTGAGGTTTTCCCATGGTAAATTCTTGTGTTAATATATATGTGTGTTTTGCTTATATTCATCCATATAAATCCATGCTCTTGTATATTATTTTATATGTTTGATGCATTATTTCATATAATAATTTAGATATTAAGATATGTCATTACATCATACATATGAATGTAAAATATTGAAACTAATTCCAATGATTTGAAAGGAGGGATATGGTAAATATAGTAAATACATCAAATGGATGAGTAATTATATTTTTTGGATGATTATGTAACTATGAATATATTTAAGAAGTGAAAGTTAGGATAAATCAATCATGTGGTTCATTTGGTTCTAGATCTAATTCTCTATATATGTAGTGTTAGTTCCACCAATCTAGGTCACTATCATCGATCGACATTGACCTATGCAAGTTGGTATTAACCTATGTGAAAATAAGTGATTGTGAATGTATGACCACCTTTTAATATATTTATATGTTGTGTGTTTGTTATTTAAACCCTAATGATGTATACAACTCTATTTTTTAGAATTTTTTTCTTAAAACCCTAAGTATGCTTGTAAGAACTAGAATCATGTAAAAATTAGGAAATAAGAATGGGTGAGATAACCCCAATCACCCCCATTTGATGATTAAACCCTACCTAAATATCTAATACTCTGAATAGGTATATGAATCCACACGTAGTTCTCTCACCTAGAGTGATTGAAATTTTGCTTATTCATTATATTCATGCAACTAAAGATTTAGATTTGATACTTGAAAATACTGTATTTGAATTGGATTTAGTGTACTTCAGAATTGGCTTGTGAATTATCCTAGTGATAGATTCAAAAATTATAAATAATAGGGATTATTTTCTTAATGTTCAATAGTGTATAAATGTGTACTAGATAAGTGACAAGTCCCTTTTGAATGATACCTTGATTTGTTTATGTATGAGTCCAATTGGGTAATTTATCACACCATCAAGATGTTATTAAAATGGGATGACCCTAAGGAGATATTTTATTTTACAAAATAGTCATTACTAATATAGGGTTAGTACCAACAAGATCAGGTTAGTAACAACTGGTGATACTAACCACATCTAGAAAAATTAACCTATGCACAAGTGGATTAAAGTGAAAGTATAGAGATGTATGTGAAAGATATTTAACATTTTTGAAATATAAATGATATTTATTTAGGTTGTAATATTAAAAATAATAGATTAAATCATATGATAATATGCAAGTGTGATTAAATATAAAATTAATACCTTATTTATGTACTCAATCCATTTATGTTAAATGTGTGTCAAGCTTGTCATTGTCTAGTAACAAATACCATATTTTAATAGCTACACTAATTAGTTGCAAATAAATTATTATATATGTTGTCAATAAATTATCCATGGTAAATGTAGTGATCCTTCTTCTTATCTAAAAACGTTGTATTCTTTGATGATTTCCTATATTATCTTCAATTCCTCATGCGTGTCTTCTCTCTTGTTATTGAGAATGTTTATCTTTCTTATTATAAAAATCAAGATATTCAATACTTATCTCACAATATTCAACCTTCCCTCAATATAAAAAAAGAGTTCTCTAGTTAGTCTAGCTTCCCAAAGTATGACATATCATTTATTTTCAACACATCTATAGGTGCTAAGCAGCTATTTACTTTTCCCTTTCCTCTTTCAACACTCAATTTCATTCCAAAAAATATTTTATATTATTTTTTATAGTGGTTAAATCCCTCAACCATGCAAATTATTTAATAATTTATCAATGTCTCTCCCTTTATTACCAATTATGTAAATTCATGAATGTTGCCAAGAACAAAGGTTTTATTTCTATCTTATTCTTCATTGGTGGTGGTCTCTTATGTATTTGAATTCTCTCTTTTAAGGCCTCATAATCACCTTTTTATGTAGATTCCATAATTTATTCTCCATGCCTTACATCCATTTCTTCTCTTTGTCTTCTTATTTCCATCATAGGTCCTTGTACCTTACCCTTTGGATCCCTATGAAATAATCAAGTATTTTTAGTTTAAAATGTTTAAATTATCTTCAAACCACCTAACCATTACCTTACATCATCTTCATGGATCTACTCGGTTGTGTAGCCTAAAACCCATAATGCTTTATCATAACACTATCATGTAACTTCTCTCCACAAATCCTCTTCTTTGATTCCTTTCTAGACATTTTCTTCTTTATTTGGATCTTCAAACTTTAATTTTTAAATGACCATTACAAATCCACCATTACCATCTTATAAATTTGAATTTAGTAATATCCACACATGCAATAATATAATTATACAAAAGAGAATGTAGATCAACACAACATAAGAGATATTGGTTGGTGAAGATGCCCAAATAAATAATATAATTAGAAATAGAATAATAGCCTTAAGGTAGGGAAACACCATTAAACACTCCTTAATGAAGGACTAACTCCACAATTCCACTTTGAGGAAGATACCTACAATATTATTTTAACAAATAGAAGACTCGACACTTACTTCATATATTCATACAATGATATTCATCTCCTTTATATAGAATTATATTTCTAATAATGGATGGGTAAACACCTAATCCAAATGTAGATAGACTCATTACTCAAAGTAATAATTCTATAAATTACTCATTCAACCCAATATATTTGACCTATACGACTAACTAAGGGAATATGTGCCACATGTCAACATATCCATCACCCCATATACATTATCATATAATATCTCTAGGTAAATAACATTCCATCCCTCATTTAAATGTTTCATCCTTGAAACATGATAAAAAATTAATTAGTGAGTTTTCTTCAAATCACTACACATTTATCTCCATGCTCAATTGTTTAACCATCTATATGTCACCTTAGTAGGTGATATATTTCCAATCATGTTTTAAAATTACATTATGATACTCTACTTCCATTCATGATCATATATGCATTTACTTCATGTACATGCATAATGATTCATCCTCTAATTTCATGTTTAATATTCCTATATGCTATTTTTATTCCATACATGAACATAGTATTTTTTCTTGGGATTCCATGAATAGCCATGGTGATTTCTCCATTAATTTCCTATGCCATAATCCACTATAATACTTCAATTCCATGTTTATCCATAGTTTTTATCAGTTGGTTCTATATGTCACCATAGTTATTTTTCCTATGATTCCCTATATATCCAAAGTGATTATTGATATCATGTTCCCTAACATGGATATGGAGTGGTTGTTTTCACACTAGGTAGTGGTTTGGGTTATTTCCAAACTAATTTTGTGTTAGTTGTGTTCACACCACTATAGAAGATAATATTGATTTAGATTTTATTATAGTTTTTTTTTTTTTTTGGTGTGTGTATGTAAAATATTTGGTATGCACTTATTTAGGTAATCCAATATATTTTGAGTAGATCACACCAAACAAGCATATTTTGTAAGACCAACTCATTAGCTTATTTATTTAGTACTCCTTATGTGCTTATCCTTGGTTATAGAGAGAGAATTTATAGATTGTATATTCGCTTTGAGTTAATAATGAATATTATATTATGCATATTATTTATTTGATTATTGTGTGTGGTAATTTATAGTTTTACTGTGATAATGGTGTGTAGGAGGGATCCTATGGTTTTATGAGTGTATATTGTGCTCTGATATAGTATCAAAGCCTATTTATTACATCCATTATTTAATCTTGATAAGTATAAGATTATAGTTATTATAAATGATCAACCTAATACACATTATAATTTTTTTTCACATTCTTTAGTTGTGAACTTTACACCCACTGATTTGTAGGAATCTTCATCCACCATTCATATTCATTTGGGTTAGATTTATGATCATTCTTGGTGGTGTCGATAACATTCTTTGGGAGGAATCTACAAGTGAGGTTCCTTCACCACTTATATTATTTGACCAAACATTTCTCCACTTGAATTTTAATTTTCCTTCATTGTGTAAGCTATTTTAGGTAGATTATTTTTTTATCTTACATCTCTCATTTCACAGATGGCTTCTTTGATAACATTTGTAGTTTCTTTTGTCACTTGGTGATATTTTTTTTTGGATGGGACCATTTTTTCAATCACACTACGAGTCATGGAAATTTTAGATCATGTGTTTGTTCTCCATGATGATAAATTACTTATTTAATTTCACTCCTATCCCATCACCATCAGGGACATATTTTTGAGATATTTCATATTTATATCTTTGATGTTGACAATATCCTTCAAATTTGTTATAAATCTTGTTTTCCTTTTAAAGAGTATCTAATTTGATGAATCCAAGTGTTATCATTTTAGTGTTTTGGTAGTGAAATTTTATAAATCATATAGATATCATGAGTCACTATACCCATTTTAACATTAGTGGGGGTGCACACATACTATTTCAGGTGTTGTGATCCTTACTAGCTCTTAAAACACAACATTTTTATATTTGAGGTATTTGATTGAGTGAAATTTTGTTCTATGGGTTTCACTCCATTGTGTAAACATACTACATGATTATGTTTATATTTTGATTAATTCTTCTTGTGAAAACTACATCATAATTCCTATTCTCCACATTTTCTATGGTTTTCACCAAGTTTTGGGTACCTTGCATTGACACATTTCATTCATGGTAATTATTTTTATAAAATATTTGATGTGATTTTTACTAAGTGATCCTCATATAGAGTATTAATTCATATTTTACTTTAAAAATTATAATAATTTGGCATCCATGTATTCTAGTAAGACAGATTGGTTATCATAGTGGCATTTGATATTTCACTATGCATTTGTATATGGGTACCTAATTAGGCCTTATTTCTAGGACCCATTCAGACTCTTTGATTCCTCTTTTATCACTCCCTATTTTACACTTAATGGAAGGTGTTGTATTGGTTATGTTCACATTGGATAGTGGTTTGGATTATTTCCAAACTAGTTTTGTGTTAGTCATGTTCATATCCACTTTAGGAGTTAAGATTGATTTGGAGTTTTTTTATAGTTGTTAGATTATTGTGTGCATGGATAATATTTGGTGTGTACCTATTTAGGAAATCCAATATATTTTTAGAGTATCAAAATAACTAAATTATTTTTGTGAAACCAACTCATTATCCTATTTATTAGGCATTCGTTATGTTTATCCTTAGTTGTAGAGATAGCTAAGTTACATATTATATATTCAATTTGAGGAAATAATGATGAGACTATTGTGCATATTATTTTTATAATAATATTGTGTGGGAAATGATAGCTTCGATGTGGTAATGGTGTGCAGGAGGGATCCTATGGTTATATGAGTGAATATTTCACTTAAATGATGCCTCTACGATTGTTTAATCTCATGATGATGTGGGTGTATATATGCCCTAGACCTAGTGTCCTTTTCAACATTATCAACCTTTTATTTTACCTCTTCCAAATTTTCATTTGGTAGTGTTTATCTCTTGAGTAGATGAAGTTTTATTCTCTAATTTTACTATTTATTCATATTTTAATCTTATTTATACTCTTATTCACCATCTTAAAATTAATCCTCATGATCTAATTTGATCTTTATTTATTATTTACTAAGTGTGATATCCTAAAAAGTGAATGTATTTCTCTTGAACCAAAGCTTCATGAAATTCTACAACACATTAATATTGACTATTACCAGAGTTTGTAACTAAGGATATCCAAAAAAAATCCAAACCATCCATTTCCAAAAGAATATTTTTATTAATGAAATACATGTTTCTTCATATCAATCTTCAAATTTACAAAAAATTAAAAACTCTTACCATATAATTAAACTTCCTTGATATTATTTGAATAAATTGGTAGATGTTTGGCCACATCCATTCTAATTAAGTTATACATGTTTCTAGGATTTATGGAAAAAATGATGGTATTCTTTTGAATGAATCCCTAAAATTGAAATATTTCAGCTAATTTATTTTGATCTAAACTATTTGAGCCCTTATCCACCATCTCTCCTCCTTACTCATCATGATCCTCTACCTCTCTTTATACATCACTTGTAGCCTCCTCATCATCATCATTATGTTCATATTATTTTCCCTTGTCATCATATATATTATCTTATTCATTACCATCATAATCATTATTTTATTCCCCTTATTTTTATTTTATCTCATCAATTTAGAAAAACTTGTTCCATTTATTCCCACATATAATTCAATATTTATTCACCCAATTGAACCCACCAATGATCATTCAAATCTTGAAAGTAAGTGAAAAAATATCTTCCATGAACTTATATGAAAATATCTCTCTTTAAAAAAGAGCCACCATTCTCTAGAATCAATATCATCCTCTCCAAAGAAAAATATTAATTCCATGATCCACAATAACTAGGGTTTCAAGAACACCAAATCTAAGAATGAAAAATAGATATGAATATCTCTACTGACATAAATTTTACCAAATAATCTCAAACTAAGGTCGGCCTCAAAAAAATTTCAAAGAACAAACCCCCATTAGATTTATGAAATTAGTCTAAAAATGTAGATAAATAAAAAAAAGTTCATAAAATTTTTGGTTTAAGAGAACATTTATGAAAAATCATATAATCATAATAAATCACCCAAAATTGATCATAGAACCCTAGTTTTTTTTAATTTTATCCTTCCTAAATTATTTTACAACATCAGTAAAAAAATTGAAAAATAATTTCTAAAATTATGAATGATGGAATGAATTTAATAGAAACACAAAAATAAAAATAAGTCACTCTAAAATTGTCACAAAACCCCAAATGTTTTATTGTATCTTCTTTGAATGATGTTCCAACTCCAATTGAAAAATTGTATAAAATTAGAATAATTTGTGAGATATAATTGATTATTCTAAAATAGGGTTTCAACTAAATTTCTACCTAAATTGAATCTCTTATACCACTTGGTAAGATATATATAGGTAATAATATAATATGAAAAATATAATGTAGATAAACATAACACAAGAGATATTATTGGGTCAAAATGTTGAAATATACAATATAATCAAAAAAATAATAATAACCTTAAGTTAGGGAATATCCATACAATACTCCTTAATAAATTTCTAACTCCACAATTCTACTTCAAGTGGGACACCTCCAATATCATTATAAAAAATGGAAGACTCAACACTTACTTCATATACTTTTACAATGATATTAATATACTTTATATAGACTTTTATTACTAACAAAGGGTGCAAAAACACCTAATCCAAATTTAGGATTACTCACAACCCAAAGTATTAATTCCACAAGTTAATCATTTGACCCAATATATTTAACCTATACAACTAGCTAATGGGACATGTTCTAAATATTGGCATCTCTATCAAACCATATAAATTATCATATCATATCCCTAGGTACATAAAATAATTAATTTATAATCTAACCTACTCTAATAATATGATTTAGTGTCCTCTTAATAATTAGTGATGTCATCCATCTATCTTTTCTTTCCTTATTTTACACATTCTTTAATTATATACATCATCCCTTTTGCATAAATTTCTCCTTGTGCATCAAGCTTACATAACCAAAATTTTGTTCCAATTTTATAGAACCAAAATATTCCCCCAATTCCTTGTTACTTATTTCCAAAAATTTTACATGCCACTTGACACAATATAATAATCTCTTGAGTCTAAAGATAAAAAAAGGTCCTTCAGTTCTGTAAACTTATCTGTAACTATTTCAATTTACGTTTTCATCCCCTACACTTATCTTTCAAAAATTCATCTTGAACATCCTCTTAGTTAGTAAAAATATTATCATGCCATATGTTTCTAATTTCATTTTTCTAGTTGATAAATTTCTCAATTTCATTCTACTTTCACATTGTATACTTTGAAGTCCACCACACTATACAAATGAGATTTTATATCCTTTATTACACACTTGGCCACACAATCCCTCCGAGAGATACTTATATGTTTAGAATAATAATCCAAAGATATTTTTGTTCGACTCATTTGATTATATTGACATGATTTCCTATTAACATTAAAAATAAAAAATAAAAATAATGGAAATAGACTAAAAAACAAGAAATATTTTTTCATTACAATTTTATCCTAGAGTTCAATTACTTACATATTATGTATTTCCACCATGTATCATTTAAAAATTAGTTAGAACCTATTCCCAACAATCCTCATCTAATGTATCTCTTTGGGGTGACATAATTGGTTATATTTCTCTTGTGTGAAGATCATGTTGACTTTACTGGGTAGTTTGATGTTAACCTATGTCATCCTCTTTACCTTGCCTACAAGCTTCTACTCGCATGGTGAGTTTTCTTTCTTAAACTCATTTTTTTGACCAAATTCCCTTATTTTACATTTTAATATGTGTATTATTACTAGATACTCTTTTTTTTATGCACACTATCTTTCTTGCACAAGTCCTTATTTGTCTTTTAATCCACCTTTCTTAGTACCTTAAATTATGGCTTCAATGTGCATGATTCCTTAGTTGATTTTAGCGCATCAACATTTACCTCAAAAAACTTAAGAATTTTTGTTTAGTTGAATTATTCCTTCCTTTCCTAAGGTTTTTCAACCTGATATTTAGTTATGCATGGGACCCATATTTTAACTATCTTTGGTACCTTCATTTTATGAATCTTTATCTTGTGAATTATTATCAATCTATTAGTCACTGACTATGATCCATCACTGTCAAAATTTTCATACTGTATTCTTGTGATCTTAATAGTTCCCTAACCTCAAAAAACTTAAGAATTTTTGTTTAGTTGAATTATTCCTTCCTTTCCTAAGGTTTTTCAACTTGATATTTAGTTATGCATGGGACCCATATTTTAACTATCTTTGGTACCTTCATTTTATGAATCTTTATCTTGTGAATTATTATCAATCTATTAGTCACTGACTATGATCCATCACTGTAAAAAATTTCATACTGTATTCTTGTGATCTTAATAGTTTCCCTAACCCAAAAAACATCACTTTTCCAAATTGAACCTTTCCTCTCTTATAGATTTCCCATATGCTTTATTTGTTTAGTAACATTGAACTCATTTTTCTATTCCTCATTTTAATAAAATCATTCCACATAATTAAGACCACGTTCATTATCTATATGCAAATCTTTCCCCCCATTATCAAATCTCATATAACACTACTTGAATCACATATCAACTTGGTTATTATAACACTATAGCTTATGCAACATCCAAGATAGTTACTTTCCTTAACCATTTACATCACTTCAAATTTCATTGAAAAAGATACTCCCAAGATTTATAGATCTACATTGTGTAAAACACCTATTGGACTTGAATTTATATTTTTTTACATGGAAAAAATAATGATTGAAATTTATAATGATGGATTCCCCATTTGCTTCCATGCCTATTTTTTTAATAAGTTTACCTATGTACCCATATCGATCAATATATTTTTCACTTTCTAATCATTGATATTGGAATCAATGATTAACATTTTATCATAAAATGTATTATTTATAAATCACATTAACTATGTTATTTATTGAAATAATTATGGTTCATACCCCATACATTTTTGAAGACATGATTAAAAAAAGGAATCACTCCTATCTTTAACAATGAAAAGAATTTTGTGATCTCCCCAACTCTACCTCAATGAGGAGTTATTTTTAGAAGTTAATTCACTTTTCCCCCCCATATCATGCATAATTTACTTCACCTTATAGTGTCTTTATAATTTTTGTGTTTCCATCCATGTCTTTTTATGCATGTCCTTTTGGGTAGATTATTTTTAGAACATCATGTCTACACTAAATTTTTTCATTTTAAGGTGGTAGGTTGACCATTCCTGTGCCTATTGTATCCATCTAAATCATATTAATTATGTCCATATTTGGACCTCCAATATCTTTTGCATTACTTTAATTTTGTATCTAGGTCCTTCCCTAGATCAAAATCTAAATCATGACCATTTTTTTCACTTGGTGTTTCTTTATGATATTTCTGCATAACTCAACACAATAATCCATCTTTTTATCACCCCTAAAGTGTCCAAAAGTATAATAATTTGTATAACACATTTGGTAGTGGACTTCAAAACACTTTAAATAGGTTATGAGACTATTTCCTCTAACTCTTCATATTCCTCCTTACCCATAATATATTTTACCTCAATTATAACCTTCCCCTTGGTTCTAGTTATTCTTTCCACCTTGGTTTTGGTAGTAACAACTATCCTGAGTTTTGTTATAAATTTATTGGATATGATAACCACCATTATTTATGGTTGTGGAATAAGGATAAATAGGTATATCCCAATATCCCTTGCTTTATTGATATTATGAATCACTATACAATTTCTACATCATGAGTATTTATATCCTAGTTTTTATATCATATGGCATTGACTTGATTGGCATGCTACAATAACAAATAATTGTGCATCTCATGATAACATTTGAATTCATCACATAGAAATGTCACCACTCAAAACTTATTTCTCATGTAATTTAACTTAGTATACCCATCCAAATAGTAATACATATATCACAATACTTTGATCCCTCATATACACCACTTGGTGACAATATTTTCAACTATGTTACCATATTTGAAATTTTAACTTCTCAAAATGGGATTATTCATGTATCAAATTTCCTAGCTAGTTATATTATAAGTAGAAAATCCAGTGATTCAATCACATTAGAAATTTTTTTCACCACTAGTTACCTTCTAAATGCTAGTAGAAATCTCCCTAAAAACCATTATGTATGTTATAATGGGTGGATGTCATATAAGTTTTTTTTAAACATTTTTTAAAAATGTGCATCATATGTGTACACACTCTAACTTATATCCTTATTAATATAAATCATGGAAAATATGAATTTTTGTTTGAAATCTAGTTTATGGAATTTCTTCAAAAAGGTTTCCTTTAAAAAATCAAAGTAGAAAACCATTTGGTTTGCGTCAAAATTTTCATGGCATGTGGATGCATGATCTAATTGTGACCTAAAAAAATATATTGGATTTTTATATGTAATATTCACTAATTTCATGTGTCATGTTATCTCAAATTTATGAATGTGATCCATGAATTTTTCAATCCCTTTATATTCAGGTAAAACTTCATTGAACTATTTTAGTGGATTTTCAAATGAACTATCAATATTGATGATGCTTTATGTTTCTTATTGAAGTCACTTTTCCATAAAATATAATGGCTTTGAGTCCTCATAAAAATGAATTCAATAGAATTGTCCATTTCATAAAAATTACCTAACTTAAAAATATTAGGCTAAATTATAAAAGAATAGGGACAACCAATAAACCTTGTGCTTGGGCCTCTTTTATTGGCAATGAAGCACTCAAGTTTTCACTTGGTTGTACAAATTATTTTCCTATATGTACACTCCTTTATATGATTGGATTGGAAATAAATTTTCCCTTGTAACTATTTCCTCACTATGTTATAGATCTAATCTTCTCACCTCAAACATGGCCAAATTGATTTCCTTTTCAAAATCTAAATATGCATGGTTTTTGGCATCTAGTAAGTCAGAGCTAGATCCTTCTTCACCAATTGTACTTATAAAATGTATTCCTCATCATATTATGAGATCCATTCATCTTCCTTACTTGGATCTTCCTCACTTAGGTAAATATTCATACACACATCACCAAAATCATAAGAGCATATTTCATCCTTATGTCAGCCAATAAAAAATACTCCCTACTTATGGTTCCATTTTCATCTCCATGATTAGGTCCTCAATTTTCCTAAGATATTTTTTAATATTAATTTTTATTTTATTTAAATATAATTTCACACCCTTCCCTCCCTTTAATTAGGAGACTCCATCTTGAAATAAATTATTTCTCAACAAACTTATAAGACTTCCACTCTACTCCTCTTCACAATCTACCTATCCCTAAGCATGAGCATATTAAGATACTCATCCTCATGTCTATGATTCTAATAATCAACCAAGAACATCTTGATCTAGATAGGTATTTTCATAATGAATGACATTTTAGGATCTTGTTGATGCACCTAAATGTATCAGCAGGTTCATATAGTGTTTGATAAACACTTCTCATTTTTGGATTCAAAAAATTGATTGCATGAGTTGCTAGTTTTGATAATCCTATTATAATTTATGGAATAGAAGCATAAAAAATAACTATTTCAAAAATTTATGATTTTGTGGTTGGGAGCCACCATGGCTCAATAGTTAATCTTTGACTTTGGAGATGGTCTATGCTTGTTTAAACCTAAGTCTAAAGCTAAACCAAGATGAATAATCATAATGAAACTGATATAAGGTGAATTGATAAAAAAGGAGTAAAAGGAAGGGTAGGATATAAATGAGAGGTGTTGTTGATATTTATTTTAAACATTATGACAAAGTTTTAATTTAATTTGAACATGCATTTAACCAATATACAAGGTGAAGTAGCATAAGCTCAAATCCTATCACACATCAAGTAAACATCTAAGGTATGAAAAGATGAAAATAATAACTAGGATCACTTTAATAATTTCATCCCTAAAAAAAAATAACATTATCTCAAATGCAAGAGTAAAGAAAGTGAAATAAACCTAAGAAATTTCAACTAGTCTAGCATTAACACAAATTAGCAACTCTGCATTTAAATATGCACATCTAAAATTCATAAGAACAATTAAAATTTTAAGATAAGATCAAACAAATAAGAGAGAAACCATGATATCAATTCACATAAGAAAATGTGGATAAAATTTATAGAACTCCTTGTTTATATTAATTTGCTCAAAAGTTATAAATAGTTTTTTGGCTCTAAAAACTCTCTCTCTTTTACAATGGGCAATACCTCTTTATATAGACCTTTTATGAGGTATGTTGGTTATTCATGTCAAAATTTAAGGACAACTATCCTCTTACAATCTTTTGAGAACCCTATAGACATTCTAAATGACTAACCTAAAGGTAATGTTCTTTACAAGTTGCACATGCCTTTACAAAATAATATTCTCTTTTCAAAAGTATACAAGATCAATTACAAAAGAAATATTCTTATCTTAACTAACTTGGAGACCCTTGAGCTATCACAGTCTTTTACCTTCCCTACAGGATCTTCATTTTATAGTGATATTCATTGATCAGCTAGATATCAATGATAAGTCTCATGAACAATTAATTTTATTAATCTTTTAGGCCCTTAAAATCCCTCTCAACCCTTTCCAAAGTTTATTTGATGCCCCTAACATATCCAATATTTTATTATAATGATAAAAGTAGGCCCATGACCTTCTTGTTATCATCCCCTATTTTTCCTTGTCCTTGATTCCTTCTTGCATGAATTGAGTAGTTTTGTGCTTGAACTCCTCATTAGTTATTAAACCTAAGGGACTAAGTGTGGTAGGATCTTTGATCAAGATATCCAAAATGTGAAACATTTTATCTTATTACTATTTGAGTTCCTTACAAATGTCTTCTATCTAGATCTGAATTCAGATAGATCTCCACATATTCCATTGAAAGACCTATTTGGGATACCCTAGCTGTGAACTTTCCTAAGTGCTTGCTAGGGCTTTTAGTTTAATTATGGATCAAATTATCCTTGCACAAATTATAGACCAATATTATTTGGCTTGAATATAATGAGCACAAGGTTGAATTAGGGTTTTCATACTCACTAGGGATTTCTTAAAGGTTTTTATAGTGATTTAATGGTGACAACTATTTGAACTTGTGTGAGCTTCATGACTTAAATCCTAATTAGATTGTGTACTTATACCCTTGTATTTATTGGGTTTATAAAATATTCAATTTGGCATATTATACTTACATAGATATGATGTGGCATCACCATGGTATCCTACTCATTAATATTTAAAATATAACCATTTATCACCCTTGGACATATGTCAATATTTTATTGGTTGTGGGCCCTTTGAAAAAAATTCCTCACCTCGCACCTTTGGATCTATTATCTTGGATCAATGTAGTTCATTGATCTCAATTTGAGAACTTGAACACTATTTTTTGCTTTCTATGTTACCCATAGTTATGACACTTACCAATTCCATAGTCACTTTGAGATTTATTAAAATGTCAATATTGATCTCACACCATTGATCTCATTTCTATGGATCAATCTCATTTTGTTGATCTTAATATAATAAATTATGCCTCCTACTCTACAGATCATTGATCATAATCTGTATGCTCATCCATGTACCATTGATCTTTAATAGATGTTTGAGCTTTAATTTTTAGCTCATGACTGTGCCATGTGTCATCTCCACATTTATCCTCATGGCTTTTAAATTTTCAACCTTCATCATATACCATTGGATCTATTTGGCTTGATCAACACACTCCATCAGATCTTGATCTGAGGGGTGGAACACTATTGGGTATTGAACATTATTACACTGATATTGTGATACTTATCACCTTCTCACTTGTCTTGGGGCTCCATTAAAACTTTGGCGTGGCATGCACCATTGATTAAAATATGTACATGAGGTCATGTATCATCGATCCTTGGAAGATGTTCAAAATTTAGCATAGGGTCAGGCCTTGAATTTTCAACTTTAATCCCATGCCATTAGATCTCCATTATTTGGGTAAATGCACATTATTAATTAAGGCTCTTGACTTATTGACTTTATATGCACCACTAGATCTTGACCACCCAAGCAAACATGGACTAGTGATCCTATATATAATAAAATAATTAAGTTATAACTTGGCTAATATATGAAAATTAGCTTAAATATTTTAGACTAAGGTTTTATTTTGGTTGACAAACATGTTAAAACCTTAGGATAAAATTTTTAGGCTAAGTTATAAACATAATAAAATGACCATACAGTTAGTTAAACCACTCTAATGATAAAGAATTAAGGGGTTCTACGGGACATAAAGGGACCAAGCATAATATTTTTATACTAAGGTTTGGTTGTGTTGAAAAACATGACTAAGCCTTAGGATAAAAATTAGGCTAAGTCCATGGCATAAATAATTTTTCCCACGTAAATTATTCTCACATAAACTTGAATTTAATTCAAAAGGGACCTAGGTTAAAACATTAGACTAGGGTTTTAACATGACTTAAAATATATCTAATTAATCTTTGACATACCAAATGCTAATAAAATATCAATTTAACATTGAAGCATAAAACCCTAAGCATGTTCATTACCAAATGAGAATCTATTGAACCTACAATACATAAACACAAGCAAAAAAATTTAGCAACATTATAAGTGATAAAACCATGACCATATGAAAACATGTCCTTTAATCCAAATGAGAACTAGGTGTGGATGATCTTCAAATAAAGACAATGTGTAACCATGTTAGTGGTAATCTGATCAAGTGAATTTTTAATTTTAAGGTACAAATTTGCACAATTTAAAACAAAGGTCCCCATTTTTTAGAAATGGGATTATGTTGACCTCAAGAGCTCCCAAAAAAATTAAAATTATGCTTCCTTCAAACATTACTAAGTGAAAACTAATAATTCTATCAAGTTACTATTAAATGCTCCTCTTCACTATAAACCCTTAGATCTTGTTCATTATTCATATAATTATTTTGACTGTTCACTTGGTATTACTAAATTTTTGACTTTTACCTACCTTTTAGGATGATAATCATATGTTAGGATGTTTTAGAAACACAAAAATAAAATATCACAAATATTTATTTGGATATTGTATTGCAGCCACTTTTTAGTTTTCAATCACTTAATTCAAAAATCATTATTCATAATTTCCAAAGACTTATGCCTTAAAATATGCCTCCATTCACTCTAAATAAATGCATTCAACCATTAACAACCACAATATCCACACTATATTAAAATATCATCCAAAAAATATAATCAAAATGTTGATTTATTTCTTGATCTCTTTTAACCTTTTATAGGCTATATCACGTGAAATAATTACAAGGACATTAACACTTGTAACACTAACATATCACTTAATATTTAAGACTTACTTAGCCAAAGTGTAGAAAGATAACACTAAGAACCCACTATGAGAAAAAAAAATATAAATATTAAAACACAGACATCAACTTATATAAGAAATAAAGTCACATAAACATTATATTAGTAAACATATAACAATACAATAAGATATATCAATAAAAGTACTCACTATTTTGACCACAATGTGACTAGGTGTAAGAAATATATTAAGAAGAATCCCATCCTAATATAGGATAAGTAGGATCAATATACGCATGGGTACATCATGCCCCCATTGGAAAAATCTAAGTGATAAGCTCGATAAGGAGAAATACAAATGATATTCCCCAATGTCACTATAAATATGAATAGGTGATATGCTAAAATGTAACAATAGGCCCTTATATATAAATCAAGTAAAACATACATATATGCACTAATATATGTGTGGTTTAGACCATAAAAATGTAATAAACAAAAAATATGATATGGATCATGGCACCAAGCATATAATATCACATAATATATGAAATACAATCACACAATCATGGAACCACACATAGATTAAATTTAAACATTGATAAAGTAATGTGACCAAAAAGAAATCAATCACATGGACATGAAATTACATGATGACTAGAGTACCCAATATGGAAAATATAGGATAAGACATGACAAGAAATATGCATAAACACACACAAGTACAAGCATACACGTGAATGAAAAATAGAAATCATTCACATGAAAGATAATATGCAATGTAATCATGTACCAATCATATAAATTCACATAGTTTATGCATATAACATAGTAAAAAATATATAATCTAGAACAAGATATGTATAATAAACTGTATAAATCTCTCTATAATAATGGAAAGTAGGAAGGAAAATATTGTAAACCCACTAAAAATATGCCCCTAGTATAGGCATGCCCCAAATGTGTGTATTCCCTTGGGTGTGAACTTAATGAATCAAAAAAGAATAAAAAAATTCATGACCATATTTAACATATAAATCCTAAATATCACTCAAAATATACTATGAGAAGCACATGCATAATATTTATATGTAAATGTTTTTCTTTTTATTTATCTCTCTTAGCCTTGCGTAGGCTATATCATACATAAAAAATAGGAAATTCACACTCGTAACATTCACATATCACTAAATATTGAAGATTTAAGTGTTCACCTGAGGCATAACAAGATAAAATTGAGAATATTACTATGATGAAAAATTATAAGGATACACACACATATAAACATATATAAGAAATCAAGTCACACAAACATCTTTTAAGTAAACAAATAAAATTACAATAAGATATATCACATGAATAAATATATATTTCATTTAAATATTCACATCAATTTACAATTCATTACAAAGAATACATCATACAATGATCACTGTATGCACAGGATATGATGACAAATAACAATCTTATTTCTCTTTATGGATTAGGATACAATTTTTTTCATAACAATAAATCCTTTGTATACTTGTATGGTAAAATGAAATTTCTTGGGGTGGTCATAGCTCTAACAACAGGGAGTCCAAAATTAATAACAAGGGTATAGGGTTTCAAATCCTATGATTAAGATACAAGGTATGGATCTAAATAGATCCCAAAGTAAATCAAGTAATATAAACATGGTAAGAAAGGGGTGTATCAAGGATTTAATAAAGATACCACATCAAATAAACTAATGATAAATGGTAACTATATGCAAGATAATTATATGCACTAATATAATTAGAAAGTAAGTGGTAAAATGGTCAACTAATGGGTTGTATATGTAACCTAAGTTGATAATGGTAATCCTATGAAATCCTATAGTAATACCATGTTATTTGGTATAAGGAGGAACATAAGAATGGAAACACAAACATGCATCTACTATAAAAACAAGAAAGTTAGATCTATCTATGAAGTAAACAAATAAAAGAGAACAAGGATAAAGATATTTAACTTTTAGATGAATTTTCAGTGCATCACTATCCCCTTGGCTGAAGTGGATATTTACAATAGATGTTGTAGGATGAAGACCTCAAATGGAAAGAATAAAACCTATATATCCTTAGTTTGGGACTCTAAATAGTAGGACAACTCATTGGCATAGCTTCTATTGAGATTCAAATACCTTTAATAAAGACTAGACCTCCAAGAATAAGACATTAAACTAAAAATCCCCCTTTTATTACTTAAGAGCATAAATGTTATCACACGTAGAGTAGATAAGTGTTGTGTTATGTGTTTGGGAATAATAATATGACCCCTTTATACATGATTATAAACCTAGAATTAACTTAGAATCAATGTTGATGGTATGAAATAGGTTGATACAATTGGAAATTAATCTAGGTGAGACATATTTGTATTATCTAGGCTAATACATTATAGTTTATAGGGATAAAACTTAGAATTATATCGGTTAGGCTAATACAATATAAAGAAAGACATATGTGAAATAGATTGTGTCATCTTGGTTGATGCATTAGGAATATAGGGTGAATATAAAAATTGGATGGAAATTAAAAATAGAGGTAAGAAAAAAAGAGTCTCAACAGAGATTAGACTAGTAATAATAAAGGCATGACAATATAGTATGTAAATATCTCTGGAAAATTACCATGAAATGATCCCTCCCTAGTCATTATTCACTCCTTAGAACATGCACTCATGTATATTGATGCATAGGAAAAAAATTGTAATAAAAACCATAATTAAAGTGATAAATATGAAAAATATTAGGTGTATACATATAACCCACCTAGATCTCATCACATGTCACAATAGTATACTGTGGGATGGTGCTTTGGGAAAGATACATAACTATATAAAAATAATAATAAGAAATTCTAAAAGAAATAAAAGTAAGAATGATAGTAAATAAAACCATATAAATACATGCATTAAATTACCTTTATGATTTTAGAGATGACACTATGTGTGATGTAGTTGATGGAAGGTTCTAGTTGGGAAGATCGATGGGCAAACCTGAAAAATGATAGAAAATTCTAAATTTCTACAAAAAATTATCCTTTAGTACCAAAAATATCCAAAATTTACAAGATCATAAGGATTATTTTAGTTCATCAAAATTACTTATGGAATCTAAGATATGAGAAAACTATATAATGTATGGAACAAAATGAAAAAAATTGAGATTTTCAAAGCTAGTTCATCGTAATATGATAATGTATGAGCAACTAAATTTTTTTGGGTGAAACTATGTGCATAGTGATGATGCATGTTTCATTATTTTTTTTATCAAATGTGAATATATATATATAGTAAAATATAACTAATACTAAGCATTAAAAAGAGATTTTAAGTAAATAGATAAAAAATTAACAAACAAAATATGTGTAGGAAATGATTGTAAAGCCATCCAATGATAGACAAGTGAAAAATCAAGTCAAAAAAATGAGTTTAATATGTCTAAAAAATAATTCAATTTAATATAAGTGAAAAATTAAATCAAAAAAATGGGATTAAAATATTATAAAATATTGCAGTATTAGAGCATGAGAAACATAAAGAAATGCTGAAAAAACTTCAATGTAAAGGTCCAGCAGGTGGGTTTCAATTTGGCTAAATTGATTCAAGATTGGAATGAGATCCACCAAGTGGTAGAGGCCATGGTATAAATTTTTTTTTAGTATACCCAACCCCTCCCATTTCCCAAGTCTTCAAATCCCCTAATGTCCCTAAATCCCCCCTTAAGGTCCCCCAAGGGGGTCCCCCCAAAGCATCCCTTCCCGTAGGTGAAAGGCAAGAAGCACTTGAGGATGATTTCCTCAATGAACAAGCTGAGGGTCACAAGAATCATACTATAGAAAAGGCCTCAAAATATAATTCCATCATATCATCAAAGGATAATTCTTATATAGAGGACACCCAGGAGGGTCCTAATTAATGTGTTTTTTTGTGTCTATTCTCATTTTTTGCTGCTAGCCTTTCTCTTTTGCTCATTCAGCCATTTGGGGCCTAGTTATAACTCTTTATCTCACTTTTTGTGTTTTTGGGTCCCTATAAAACCTAGGTTTACCTTATCAAATAAAAAAATTATAAAATGACTATAAAAACATCAAATGTAAGATAAGTGAAAATTTAAATCAAATAGGAATGTGTAAACAAATAAATAAAAGACTGTAATGAGTGAATAATCAAAATCAATGCTCATGTTAAATCCTAATTTATAGAGGAAAACCCATCTAGAGATATAACTATTATGATAGACATTGTGTGAATATGAAGGGTGTGATGGTATCTATGAGGAAGGTCTAATTGTATTCCTAAATGTCTAATAATACAACTCAAAAATTAAAAATCTAAGTGGTGTCATAGATGAAAACTAAGAGTAAAATATGTATCAAATAAATATAAAATGTGAATATAAATAATATGAACATGTTAAACATAATAAAAATATCCATTAAGGGAATATTGGGAAAGATAAAATGGAGATGTAAGGAAGCAATGCCCCACAAGAGTGATATAGAAATCCTTAGTGGAAATAAAACAATCTAATTAAGTAGGAAAGGATAATAACTATCAACATCAATGACCCAAATAACACTACCTATCAAGAATAATCTTGGGATAACAAGTGAAGTATAAGTTTCATACCATGAAGGATAAATTAATGAAAATTAAAATGATCCAACCTTTTCACAACATATTCTCATCTCCTTAAGACCCATTATAGAGTCGTCAATGTAATTTAAATATTGGGTTATTATGTGAGAATTTATGAGGAATTAGAATGTAATGAGATAAATATGAGAGCTCATACCCAAGTAATTTGCCTACAACACCAAAGCTAAAATTTATCACGAGGTTGACTATGGTAATTAAGCTTAGATTAGGATAGGGGTTGTGCCAAGAATAAGATCACATATTTTAGTGTGATATAAATTTTAAAATATATATTTCCTTTTAAAATTACCTTTTATTTATATATGGATTTTAAATATTTTATATTTTCCACCTCCATATAGAGTTGGAAATACAAAAAAAAAGGTGATAAATATGACTAAAAATAGAGATCCTACACATATCCACTAAAGAGTAGAACCTAAAAATTAAGATGCCTAAAGACTCCTAGACTTTCACCATAGGAAAAAATTAAAATACATAAACTAACCCAAGTGTACCTCAAGTTAAGGGAGAGTAAAATATAGGGATTATGGAATATCTATCCATGCAAAAGGGTGACACAATGAGGATATACTAGTAGCTAACCACAAGAAGGAATAAATTTGATTTAAAAGTGACTAAAAAAAAAGAGGGATATGGAAGTACATGAGAATGTAAGGCAAATCATATAAATGGAAACCCTAAGAAGGTAATTTCAATGAATTATAGTAATAATTCCACTAGGGAATCCATACAAACCTATAAGGGGTATATCACAAGCCCTGATAGTATAAATCATCCCAAAAGAGGGAGAGCACAAAAATATATTAAAGAACCATAAAGGAAACAATAACCTAAAATAAATTTATATGAAATTAAAGTACTAAGGCATCCCATAAAGAATGAAATGAAGTATAAAAAATTGAAGGTGTTATCAAAGATCCACAAGGAAAAATAAGGTTGAATGTAAATAAAATATAAAACTTGAAAAATAAATCTCAAAGGTGCCACCAAATATCCACAAAGAAAACTAAGGCTAACTGTAAGGTGAAAATAGAATGTCTAAAAATTGAAGGTGATACCAAAGATCCACAAGGGAAACTATGATCAAATGCAAGGTGAAAATAAAATTCTAAAAATAAAACCTCAAGGTTTTACCAAAAATCTATAAGGGAAAGTAAGGCTGACTGCAAGTGAAAATAGGTGTTGAAATATAAAACCCAAAGGTGCTACCAAAGATATGCAAGGGAAACTAAGGTTGAATATAATAAGGTAAATATATAAAATACAAAGACATACCATAAGGAATAAAATGACATATGAAAAACCTAGATGTGATACCAAATATGCATAAGGTAAACTACAACCAACTATTATTTCATCCATTTTTAATTGAAGCTATTCAAATTAATAGATATTAAATTATTAAAATAAAAAACTAGAATATACATATTTGACAATAAAATATAGGATGCTACAAAATTTTAAAGAATTTAGAGTTTTTTAAAAATAGTAAATGATCTTAAGAATATGAAAACCTCCCTAAAATATATTTAACATTGACTATGCAATTTGACTATGACTGGAACTTATTGAAAAGGATTGAAAAATGTATCATATCTAAGAATATAATTACAAATAGTATAAGGAAAAGGCTATAAGAGGAGGACAAGGGCATAATTTATCTTCATCTATTTATCATGGTTATTTCTTGGTTGATTGTGTGACTAAATTTTTCATCTAGATCTATGTGCCTATAAACGAGGGTTTACTACTTTTGTTGGGGAACCAAATGGATGTACAAAAGACTTGTAAAAAATAAAACCCCAGTATTGCACAATAACAAAGTATAATGTCAAATATATGTGGGTAAGGTAAATAAAATATCTATCTTAAGAAAACCCTAAATAATATGAGTGTTATCTACATGTCCAAAATGGGCCTTAGGCTGATGTAGTTCTCCCTTCTAGGGTGATTATGTGATTCATGATTATGAAATTATATGACTATAGTTAAAATATTGATTTATATAATTAAAATTTGATTTCATTGACCTAAAATAAATAATATTCATACTTGGTATATGACTATTATAAATCAACACAATTGAAATTATAATAAATAGTGTTCTTTTTCTTAGTGTGTAGTAATTTGAAATCAACTTTCTAGGGGGATTCAAGTGAATGCCTTAATGTGATTTTATAAGGAAATATTTCAAGTATTTTCATTGACTGAATTTACAATATTTTTAAAGAGTTATTGTGAAACATCTTGATTTGAAAGAGTGACTATTGCATCATGGGAGATAAGGCCACACAAGGGGACAAGGACATAGTCTAGCCTTACTCAACCTAGTGTGATCTTATCCCATGAGACCATATACTATATGTACATTATAATAAGAGCCTATATCTTGACTAAGGATAATATTCACTATAATAGAGAATTATATATGATGTTTAAAATGTTTAAAATATATTTAAACCTCTCTTATAGATTATAAGTTAGCAAAATGATGAATAAGGTAAGTAGGGTAAGGATGTCAATATTAAAGTTTATCAAAAATTAATGATTAATTTTGTGTGTAAAAATTTAAATATAATAAAAAAATGTAACAAAAATGATAATAAATACAGTGTAGAATTTTTTTATAATCATGAAAAATAAACAATATGCAAGAGAGAATGTAACATCAAAGCAGAACATGTGAAATGCAAATGTATTTATCTAGGAAGGTTTCTTGAAACTAAACATGTTTGACTGTAAGGTGTGAAAGTTGTTTTGTTGCCTCACTATAAGGATGAGGTATCAATAAATTTAAATAATGAGGATGGGAATTGTAATATACCCTCAAAAAATACATGAAGGGAAGAATGGGAATCAAGAGATACTCTGAAGGATAAAATGGTAAAAGTTCTAAAATTTTAAGATGCGCCAACATGTGGAGAAAGAAAATGGTGGGAATAAAAAAAAGACACAATATGTGTGATACGAAAAGGATAGGAATCATAAGATTCCCAAACCTATCAAATGTATGTGGGTTAGAATTGACCTCAAGATCGATAGCCCTAGTAATGATGTCAATTTTTTTGCATATCTATGTTAGAAAAAGGAATGTAACATCTAGGAAATTCATGTGATCTTTGGAAGATGAATGTAAATTTTGATGTATAGTATCATCCTGGTTGATATATTATGGTTTAACATAATTGGGATAAACAATATTGGGTTAGTTGACATAGTTAAGTAGGTGTGAACTCATTTTAACTATATTAGCCAAGCTAATATAATTGGTTTAAATAGGGGGATGATGATCGATACAATTTAGCTTCTCTGAAGTAGTCTAGAAGAGAAATTAAGATTTTATTAGGACAATATTTGTTCTAACTAATACAATTGGGTGGGATATGAAAAATGTATTAAGAAATTCTTGATCATGACCAATGTATTTAGATAAAGTAGGAAGAAATATATTGGCACATTTTGGGTTTTAGCTAGTACAATTTGATAAAACAAGAACTTTATTGGCACATTTTGAGTTATGGCCAATGTGGTTCAATAAAATAAGAAGAGATGTATTAGCACATTATATAACATGGTTGATGTAGTTGGATAAAATAGGAAGAATTATGTCAGGACATTATGAGTCATGTCCAATGCAAATTATTGTAATAGTAATGTGATTTATAATTTTATCAATATACTATATGTCATGGTCGATGGAGTTATTTGTAAGTGGTTATAATTAAAAAGTATTGGGATAACCAATACAATCAAATTGAGATAAGTGTAATAAAACTATATTGACATGGATAATATTGTTAGAAACAAGTATTTATGTAGATTTAAATGACTTGGAGGAGTTTTAAACTAAAAGTGAACATATATGATAGGTTTAAGTAGTCCTATAATTTATAGGATAAGAATAAAGAAGACATTTAATGAATTTTAGAATATACATTTATTATTTATGTTATTCACAAGTGAAATGGTTGATAAAAATTCATTGTATAAGATAAGATTGAATGTCAACTAAATTTTAATGATTCATCCACCTAAAATATTCCAATGGTGGGAGAGAGGGTGGGTGTGAATTAATAAAATCATGATCATCATTACTTGAGTTGAGTTGAGGGCTAGTATAAATAGGGAAATTATAAGAGGGGTTTTTTCCATGTTTTAATAATCATCAATAGGAGTATATTATTATTTATCCCAATTATAAATATCATTAAGATCATAGGCAGGAAGATCACTAAAAATCATTTGAGAAATGGGTAAATTATCATGGAAATTTTTATTCAATGTTGAAGTGTCATCAATGGGGATATCTAGTATCATATTAAGGTCTTCACCTCTATCATAAGAATCATCATCATAAATTTGAAAATTGTTATATTTATTTTTTATCATGTGAAATTTAACTAAATTTGACCCCATATCATCATAGGATTTTCATAGGTGGGAAGGTCATCATATATGAGAATATTTTATATTCCAATAAGGTCTTCAACCATGATCAAGGGATCTTCGTAGGGTGTCATCATAAGTGGGAAGACTATATTGAAGATATTTGATCCCATTATAGGTGTCATAATTATGATCCTCATAGGGACTATCATAAGTGGGAAGATCATAATGAGGATATTCAACCATGGGAAATGAAGTAGGATAATTTAACCATAAGGAGTTGCCTTCAATGGTTGTCATGGAAGGTAAAAAGGAGTGACACTTACAAAATATGAACGGGTTGAAGAACACTAAAAATTTATTAATTTGAGGCACCATTGAAAAATGATGGAGAATTTTTGATAAGAGATGCTTATAAAATTGAAATCTCTAAGAAGAAAGATAAGGAAATATGAATATAATCCAACTAGTGGTTGGATAGGATTCATGTCAAGTTCACTAGGGTGTATTATGATCATGAAGTTAAAGTGAAGATAATACTAAGAATAAAAGGTGAAACATAAATACAATATAACCAATGGTGGAATATGGTTTATGTTAGGTTCACCAGAAAGTATGTGTGGGATAGGATTAACAATAACAATAATATATATATATATATAATAGGATAAAAACACATGCCATAATAAAATATCTTATGTATAATTTAATGGTACAAAAACAATGCTCAAGTTATATGTAGATATATAAAATGGTAATATACACTGAATATCAAGGGTATATGGTTACAAAGACTATTCCTAAGATATATGTATTTAAATATATCACAAAGTAAATAAAATCATATATAAATGGTAAGGGGTGTATCAAGAATATAATAAGGATACCATATGTGAGGAACTAACAAAAAAGGGTAATCTAGTTCCAAAATATTTTTAACATACTAAATTAATAGTAAAGTAAGTGGTATAATGGTCAACCAATAGGTGCTCTATGTAACCTAAGGTGATAATGAAAATCTTGTGAAACACTATAGCTATATCAAATTATTTGATATAAGGAATATCATAAAAAAGGACACAAAAAACATGCATATACTATAATAATAAGTAAAGAATATCTATTTATTAGTAAATAAATGAAAGATAATATGGATAAATATACTTTCCTTTGGGGTGACTTGTCGATGTATCAATATCCCCATTGGCTCAAGTGACATTTTTAAGAGATGTAGGATGAAATAATAAAATGAAAATAATGAAACATAGATATACTTAGTTGGGGATTTCAAATACTTAGACATCTCCTCAGGACAACTCTTATTGAGATTTGAATACTTTTACAAAATATTAGACCTCTAAGAATAAGACCTTAAGCTCCACCTCCTCATTTTACTACTTAAGATAAGAAATGTGAGTATAATAAAAAAATATGAGTGTTTTTTTATGTATATGGGAATGATAATATGAATTCTATATATATGGATCCAAACCCAAAATTAACCTTAACCTTTAAGTTGATGGTATCGGCTAGTCTAATTTAGTTGAAAAAGATGTCAGTTGACACATAACTATATCTTCTAGACTAATAAAAAAATGACATGGAAATAATTCATAATTATATCAACCAAGTTGATACATTACAGTTAAAGACATACATGAAACAAATTGTATGGACCTAGCCTATACAATAATAATATGGGGTGTCTATAAAAATTGGACTAAAACTAGATAGATAGGTAAGACATAAATATATTTAGAGGAGGTTGGTATCATATTAGTTAAGGTATGATATAATAATATTAAAATATCTCTTGAAAATTACCATGACCTGATCCCATACCATTTTCAGTGAAATCCTTAACATGTACACTTAGGGAAATTGATGCACCAACAATCCACTCTAAGAGAAACTGTTAGTAAAGTGGTAAAGATGAAAAATATTAGGTGTATAAAATTTCCATCATAGGTCAAACTTTACACATTAATTCCTTAAAAATTTTACACATTCAATCCCTTAAAACCCTAATAATAAAATCATTACAACAAATCTAACTCATCATTTAAAAAGTGTCTAACCTTTACTGCATATGTGATATTATCTAATAATAAAACAAGAGGCCAAGGTACCTATCTATATCATTTATGGATCCTATGAACCCCTAATATTTTTCACTAACTAAACCCCTTTTCACTATCTATCATACAAAGTGTGAACATATCTTATAATATTCCATTCTTGATCTTTCTACCTATCATGTGCAATGAAATATCCCTTTTTCATTTGGGCACATACTTATCCAACATAGATAAATATTGCATAATATACATTTTCCTTGTCTGGACAATTTCCATGTGCAAAATCCTCTTTCATTATGTTTCATTTCCTATATTTTTCCTCATCAGATGTGTTATTTTTGTAAACCACATAATTCACATCATGGTTTTTATACAACTAGTTATTCTATATGTGCATGATCTTTAAAGATGTAATTCACAAGTATCTAATATTCTTTGACATATCTCACTCACACATCAATTCTTAGATATAATTTTTATAATTATATTAAGTGAATTATAGGGTCTATAATAAACTTATAGCATAGGCATATAAGTTTAGACACTTTATTTTTGGTGCAATCCTTATATTATAATGTTTCTGACATTTTTTTTGCATATGATTCATCATATTGAATCAAGGAATTATTGGAATTTATTTATATCTCCCATTATTATTTTTGTTATCTCAAGGTATTTTATTCTAATGTTTTTTTATTTTTTGTGCTCATGAGTCTATTTTATCTCTCAACTATTTAGTTATTTATGTTTAAATCTATAGGATAGGATTAATGCTTCTCCAATCTTGCTTAGGTGGGTATTAATCTCGTCCTTTTTTTAAATAGGCCTTTCTACCTGTGGTCAGGTCCTCTTGATGTTTTTATTCATTTTTTATTGTTTTCTTTTTATTTTGTAAGATTTTGTGTGCTAATGGGTCTTTAACACAAACCATGATAAGCCTATATATAAAAATCATATAAGATAATTTTAATATCCATCCTTATTATCTAAGAAGTATCCATTAGGTATCATGTAAATATTAATTTATATTATAAGAGGCTCCATAAAATTTTCTAATTTATTATTAGTCATTATTCAAGTCTATTCACACTCTACATATATTTATATTTTCTCAAGGAATTGCATCACATCTTGTACCTAAATTGGCCTAGGAGAATGTGCATGTAATGAATATCACACTTAGGGAGAGAAGGCAAAGCTTTTTCTTCCAATTCTTCATTTAAACCACACATAAAATGTGAGGGGTTTGATTATGGCATGTAGGATATGTATTTGCATTACCATTTTGGTCACATCACCCCATGATTATTTACTTCTATTTTTATAAAATATTATGGCAATTTAGGTCATGAAATTGATGAGAAATAATAGACATTTCTAAAATGAATATAAAACAAGGCATGACATCAAGTGGAAAAATAACATAAAAAAACAAATTTAATGATGAGTGCATGACGCAAATTATGCTACAGGACATTAAAAATGCTCAGATTAAGTCAAAAATCATCCTATCTAGGGCATGAGTGATGCATGCATTGGTCATGTTCTTACACAGTTAGATGCTAAAATTTTCCATATAATCAAATATAGGCTTGCAAAACTTAGATATACATTTATAAATCTAGAATTTGATAATGTGTGAGTGATCCAATAATTTTAGTTTCATATTTCCATTGCTTATTTTCAAAATTCCAATCTGTCATGTCTAATACTAATTCTATCCACTAAAGTTGATTTAAATTTATTATTTGATATTAATGACTATAAGGTCTTCCTTTTGCAATACTTTTACCTTAATGTTAATGATATTTAATATAAAAAAATTATAGGGTTAATCATATTGATGAACCTAAATTATTATATTCAAGTTAGGATCTATACCCTCTTTACCCTTAGGATTTGTTGTTTTAGATTCATATAAATTTCTAATTTTTAGGATTATCCATATATTAAGGTTTTATTTCTTATGAGTGGATTTTATTTTAATTAGTCATGGTTTATATTAGAAAAAATGATGAAAATGATATCTCTTTATTAGTCGCTAAATTATAAAGCGTAAAATCTTCAAATGTTGAAATAATTCAATAAATTTTTCAAAATTTACAACCATATTAAGTTTGAAACCCTAAAATTGTTGAGGAAATAATACAAAATATGAAATAATTAAAAAATATGAATTTTCTCATATAGATTCCCCTAGGTTTTTTAATTTTTTTTCATACATCTACTATGATTTATGATGAGTGTTTGAATCCTACATATATAACCAATAGTGTTCATATGGTTATTATTATTGGTAAGATTCAACCTTTAAATAAACCTATTGAGAGTATCACCATTTTTACACATGAGATTAAAAATTGTGATTTATACTTTAGTAAATTTACAAAGACAAGTATATGATATTTAACTTCATCAAGAGACTTCAAATAATAGGTTAATGAAAATTATTATGCCTTCTAATCCTATTGATAAATATGAACTTGACATGCCTCTTCCTCATGATTTATTGTTTATAAAATTCCAATTATTTTATGGTCATGGGGACCTTCAATTATATATTTATGCCATATTTCTATCTATATGAAACTACTAAGATCATGGTTTAATATTACTTAAGTCATTTTTTAGCACATTAGTTGGTGAGGCTTTAGACTAATATTTTTATTTACTTATTGGGTTCCTAAATTCATTTATATCCATACAAGAAGCTTTCTTAGATAAATACATTACCAACAATGGATCAAAAAAAACATATGAGATCACTTAACATCTTAATCAAGGTCAAAGGAGGATATGTGTGATTACATATTTAAATTTCACTGTAATATGCACTTTTTTGGTACCAACCATATGATCTTTAAAATATTCATCAATAGTCATATATAACCTATAAAAAATAAGCTACGTGGATTTTTTAAAAATCATTCATGTATCTTGGTAATATGGATACCAACCTTGCATAATAAGGATTTATTTGGCCTAATGTTCATGCTTCACCTCTTAGGAATTCAAAAATATTATAATATACATTCACTACCATGAACACATCTAATATTATGGTTAGAAAAAAAATGAAACATACAATGAGACCTACCTCAAGTCAACCCAAGTTTTTTTTCAAAAATAAATATGAAATATTAAGGAGTTTATTGGATAAGGATTTGATTGAGTTACCTATTATTCATGAAGTCATTCGAGATTTAGGTCAAAATATTACAATATAAAAGTATTTTTTATTGTCATACTATTATATGTTATTCAACAAATCAATGCATTGATTTAGGGACAAAATTCAAGAGCTTATTGATCAAGACAAAATTATTCTAGACTACCAAACTTACCTAGGAAAGGGTAGTGTTAATAAATAAAATCAACCTCCTAAGGATGTTTCATAATAAAAAACATTAAATAAAAATTAAAATTACCAATGTACTCAAGAGTTAAATTGTGTCATACATGATGATACATACTTGGGAGATGCTAATGACGCTAAACATATGAGTAGTACTTCATGCATCATAATACAAGCTTCATTGCATACATCTTTTAGCATTTCCATTTTAAGACACTTTTGGCTATTTTTTGACATTAATATTTTTTGTTTCATATTATGACCTTTTATTATTTTGATTTTTACACATGTTTAAGACACTTGATATGTTATAAATTGCAACTTGAGATTTTTACTACATATTTAGAGTTCTAATATATGATATATTTGGATCTCGACCCTCACTTACCTAAAACATTTATTGAAATTTTATCCCTATCTCCATTTTTAATATATTATTTTATGATTTAGATTCATACTTACCTATTATATATTATATTTGACACATGGTGTGTCACATCCAACTATTCATGAATATGCCATTTTACTTTGGGTTAGATTATACACTAGTCATGCTCCCTTATATTTAGTTATTCATTGATACATCATTATTGTAACATATTAGACATAACATATTGTATGTTTTCACTATAATTTTGAAAAAAAAAAAAAAACATTCATAAAAAATAAAATAAAAAAATTATTTTCCTTTAAATGAGTCATATGATACAGATCACACTTATCTACCTATGTTAGAGGTTTATATATTCATGTTTTACACACATGACTAGAGTAGATGAAATGTAGGTTTTATAAGTTATATATGGTTAATGTACATATATATACTATGGGGAAATCTTCATATAGTAGGTTTACATAGTGACATATTTCTAGTTTACCATTTTCTATATATAAATACTTTACATAGAGAAGACATATCTTGTTATTACTTAAATCTGGTGTGTGTACATAGATATATACATACTATTTTTACATGGATGCTTATATATTATACCTTATGATTTATACTTTCACATATATTACACCTTAGTACTTGTTTACCCTAATTCTAATTTTATATAAAATAAGGAACAAACTAGTTGTAATTAAATAAATGTAAGCATACATCATTGAACATAAAAAAATTAAGATATATATGTGTGTGTGTGTGTGTGTGTGTGTGTGTGTGTGTGTGTGTGTGTGTGTGTGTGTGTGTGTGTGTGTGTGTGTGTGTGTGTGTGTGTGTGTGTGTGTGTGTGTGTGTGAAACAAGTAAAAATTTAATAAATTAACCTATAATAAACATGAAAATGATAGAGGGATAAAGAATCTTGACACTTGTTTGCTATTTTGGAAATTTGAGTTTATAGATAGATTGTGTAGACTATGTACAACTTGCACCTATAAAATGGGACTTATGTGATTATCTAGGAGAAATACATTAACTATATATAATTTTACTATAATGGATATAAATATATTCCATGACTATATAAATGTGGCCAATTCTATCCTAATGTAGCTAGGTTTATCTTGTTAGGATTTATAGTTAGGTTTTTTATCATCTGTGCATTATTGTCTTCCTTTATTGCTTGTATTTTCAAATTTTAAATATGATATGATGGTAAAAATGTGTATAATATGTTAATATCCTCCTTTAATTATGTGTCACCTCAAAATAAAATAAATAGTTACTGAGTAACACAACCACTAAGGCTATATTTCAGGTTACACATCCCACATGCACATAATAAGACCTCCATATAGTCCTATGAGTGTGTGGATAGAATAACTCAAGTTAGGGTTTGTTAACATCCTCCATAAAAGTGATGATGTGGATAAATTTAGTCTAATGCTCTCCTTTGTATCAAGAAAATAGAGAGAGACCAAGATAAGATGATAATGTCACAAGTGTATTAAATTTGATTTTTTGTTTGACTTGAGTGATGCTTAGATATTTTATATTCATATATTTATTATTATTTCATAGAAATAGGTAATTATTAGATTATTTTTTCATTATTTAATTTAATTGATTATACATTTTATATAAAGACTAACCTAGGATAACTTATGCACTTTGGCTAACTTTGTTAATGTATAAAAAACAATAATAAAGGTACTGGCATGAAAGACACACAAAATTCAAAGGAAAAAACTTTTATGTGTATGGTTTTGTCTAGGAAAGACCCATATAATTTATGGGTTTTATCAAGAGATAAGTTTGGCTCTATTTTAAAGGTAGGGTTGGGTAATATATAAGAAATTATCTATATATGTTAATGGATACAATTCAATAAATGATTTAAGATCAATGGACCAAGTATAGAACTATTATGGGTCTAAATTAATCCTATAAATAAGATAAATGTAATTTTTTTCTAAATAATTTATATTTGTAATAAGACACTGAGAATAAGGGTCTTGTGCCCAATTTAGGTGTCTAAATAATGCCCCCACTTTGATGTGGGTATGTGAGTGAAATACATGTGTGTGTAAAAATATAAATGATAATAATTTAAACATGAACATTTAATTAACTAAGGATGAAGGGTATTTAATGAATATTTTATTGAGCTCCCATACACACTATTTATCTCACATACTTGAAATAACTGTCAAAATATATAACTAGTCAATTTCTCAAGTTGTATTTGAAATTTGAATTTGAATTTGAAAAAATAGCATAGTAATGAATACATTTGATTGGTATCAAATCAAATGATGTATGAACTATAATTTTTAGACATGTTTAAGCATACCTAACACATATCTAGGAGTATTCATAAATCCAATCCACGTGATCAATGAATTAAATAAATACTTCCACTCTACCACCTTTACTTTTTAAGTATTTTTTAATTTAAAATTCCATGATATATTCCCCCTTTTTTGAGGTGAGGGATGAAAAAATTGTGCTAAAATCACTCATCTCAAAATAAAAGGTAAAAAACATCATATATGAGGAGATATAAATTATTACAAGCATGTTATAATCCTAGAAACATATGGACTTGAATTTTCCATCATTTTAAAATTTTGCATAGATAATTTTTTAGGAAAAATAAATTATATATATCATGTTATAATCTTGGGAAATATGCCATTTGATTTTTGATAGAATCATAATATTTTGATTATTTTACATATTTTGATTTTTTTTTTTTTTTTTTTTTTTTTTTTTTGCATCTAGCTATGACATATAGAATCATGTAAATTGAAATATATAATAAGAAATATAATATCAAATCAAATCAAATACACTAGTGTATGATGCCTCATCTAGAATATTGAATTGAGAAGTAAGTGTTATTCCAAAAATAATAGAATCAATCCCCGTGTTGGGCTAGATAAAATACACAAGTATCATGCTCCCATAGATGCATAGTGGAAACCATGGAAATATATGAATCATAAAAGTATAACACAATATGAATGATATAAATCATGGATAAAATCATAAGATATAAATATATTTCTCTTAAATTAAGACTACATAATGTTAGTAACCACACCTAATTAGTGATAAGACATACCAAGACTTGACTCACAAAAAACATGATGAAAAGAGGATCCTCCATGATCAAGGATGAAAAATAAAAAAATACATGCATAAACATTAAATAATTCACACAAACAATCAATGTAAATTTTTAATAATCATGATTTAGAATATCCATGTGATAAGAAACGTATCATATACTAGTAGAAGATGTAGTAATCTAGATCAAAACTGATATATGATAAGAAATCATAGGTACCATCATGCAATATTATTTTGAAATATAAATGACCCAAATATAGGACATGTTGTCTCTAAAATTAACCCCTCTAATATGTGAGCACACAGTGTGAAATATCATATCATGTAACATATAAATCTACATAGTACTCACACAAGACGATGTTGTGAAAAGAAAATGTGTAAATAATGGTTAATGAAAACCTATATTATATGTATAAATGTAACATGTATAAGTAATGTTTTTTAATTTTTATTTTTTTAAATGTTGATATGTTTCATCCCCTAGATGGGTAAATATGAGTTATGTAGGCATCAATCATGATAAATATATCCATATAAATTATATGAACATTATATTGAGTATCATGATCCATATAATGGTGAAAGAAAAATGCATTATATAGGTCAAAAAATGCATGATAAATAAATATACCATGACAAATGATACAACCATTTGGAAATTTAAAATATAAATTAAATTATAATTTAAGGACATTGATGTCCATAGATAAGAATTCCTACCCATCAATGTGAAAATTATAAAATAAATCTAGATAACAATGATATAAATCATATGTCAGTGTAGAGTTATAAGCTAAGAATATGTAGTGATGATGTATATATGAATCATGCATGGGTAAAATGCCCTCATATGAAAATATGTGTCATGTACACCAATGTGAAAGATATAATCAAATGAATATTGCAAATGATAATCAAGCAATGCCAAAACATAAATGGTGCTAAGTATGTGAGAGTCCTGACTAATGTAATAAGGTAAGGCATGCAAGTAATATGGACTACTAAAGTGATACATATATAATTATAATAATGCATATAATGAAAAATGAGTAAAAATACCCATGGATAAAATATATTAAAGTCATTTTCAAAATAAACTCATAATAAATCGATGAGAAACATGCATAGGTATGATACCCCCAAATGAAAATGTGTGTATATATATCTAATCAATAAATATCATGTTTAGGTATGATGCCCCCATATTGAAATATGTATTATCATGTATGAAACCATGTTTTTATTGTTAATCTATATATGTAGAATAAAATATAAACGAGTAAAAGAAATTATGGGGATGTACATCAAATAAAATGATAAAGTCTCACAAACTAGAATAAATGAGAAGAGGAGTATTATAAGCACCTATGACTGCCCTAAAAACTCAATGCATGCCATGAAAAAATGTCTTGCTAAGTATGGTGTCATTAGTGGTAAGAGTATTGTAAGTTCTAAGAATAGGATCAATATTCAAATGTTCAAGGCCAATGAAATAAAACAAGCAACATGAAATAAGTGGCTATAAGAATTCCAAATGCAAATATAAGGAAAATACCATGAAAAATATATAAAATAAAAGAACATAATGAATTTTAATAAACATGCATAAATCACACTTATATATTTGAGGATGGTGATGATAACATGAAAATAGAATGAAAAAATCAATGTACACATGTAGGATTTCTAAAACTTATGTAATTAATTAGTAAGAAACAAGATGCATGTAAAGGTATCTCCGTATAGAAAATATGATTGCTTATCATGATATTGTTATCTAATCATCATAAAAATAAGAAGTGTCTCCACATAAGAAAGTGGTAAATTTAATCATAATAATATCTAGAAATATTATACCACCTTTGACATAAATCAAGGTATACCATGAAAATGAAGCATGAAAAATGGACATGTAAAAATCTCTAGTGTATGTAGAGAGGTATTATGTATTTCATATGAATAAGATAAAGGTAAAAATTATTTTTTTGTCTTTTATGAGTTTTTGACAAATTAAAAGCTTAAGAAAGCACATCCAAGGAACAACATAAAAATGAAGAAAATATATGTACAATAATATAGTATAATAAATATAATTAGATGGTTTATTATATTGCAAGAGTTTTCCATTAGTAAAAAAGACTATTACCAATATTAATGTTTCACACCTCCATGGATAGGGATTTATCCAAACCATCTAAAAATTAATTTGCTGATATGGAGGGGATGTGCATTCTATATAGTATCAACAGCAACATCCCAAGTTGGCTAAAAATTAAAAATGGAGGGTGTCACACTTTCTTCCAGATAGGAGCACCTCAAAGAATTTTGGTCATAAAAAAGTATTGGTAGACTCTAGGGTGTGAAAAATGAGTGTGGAGCTGGTGAGGCAATCTTATACCGCTATAAATCAAACTTTTAGTGCATCTAGGTCCTCTATTGATAATTTGGTTTCCCAAAAAGAGCAACTTAGGGTTTTGAGAGTGGCTAAGGATTTCCTAGTTGTGAATTTTGAGAAGGAGGCTATGGAGGAGGTGATAGAAGGTGAGGAATGGTATGTATAAAAGGGGTTTAGTTTGTTTTTTTGATAGATTTTGGCCTTCCCTTCCTGCTCTTCATCAATGGCTTTTGGATTCTTAGTACCCTATTTTTGAGGGTAGTTTGGAAATTTACCCCAGTGCCAACAATCTTTTCATTGTGGTTTTTTATAACCTTTCTAATCATAATGCAATTTTAAAAGATAACTCTTGGAGCTATGATCATCATCTTCTTTTTCTTAAGCCTTGGTTTTTATATTTTAATCCTCTAACTAAAAAAATTTCTCTCAAACCCATTTGTGTATGGCTATCATATCTTCCTTTATAATTTTGGTCAGATATTGGGTTATTGACTATTAGAGGAACCTTGGATTATTTTATATAAATTGATACTTCATCCTTGAACTTATCATAGATGATTTAACACATTTGGGAATATTGGTGTATTATTCCTAATTTAGTTAAAGGCTCTTCATCAATGGATTTTGGATTCTTAGTACCCTATTTTGGAGGGTAGTTTGGAAATTTACCCCAGTGCCAACAATTTTTTCATTGTGGTTTTTTATAACCTTTCTAATCATAATGAAAATTTAAAAGATAACTCTTGGAGCTATGATCATCATCTTCTTTTTCTTAAGCCTTGATTTCTATATTTTAATCCACTAACTAAAAAAATTTCTCTCAAACCCATTTGTGTATGGCTATCATATCTTCCTTTATAATTTTGGTTAGAGATTGGGTTATTGAATATTGGAGGAACCTTGGATTATTTTATATAAATTGATACCTCATCCTTGAACTTATCACAGATGATTTAACACATTTGGTAATATTGGTGTATTATTCCTAATTTAGTTAAAGGTTCTAAGTAGTAAAATCAGTAAATAAATATGCAATAATTAAGCTACTAATTTGTGTAAATTAGATTGCAATTTTGACCTTTTTAAAAATATTAATAAGAGGGATAAAATAAGACTTAGCAAAAAAGTGACTGATATAGCTGAGATAAGGTCTAAGATTCACTATATAGGAGTAGGACATTGTTCCAAACTAGGATCTAACCTTTGTTTTATGATAGGAAAAGAGCATTAAAAGTGGATAGGAATGGCATCAGTGTTGTAGTCCACCTATACCACTATTATGTAAGAGATCTAAGCTTTCTAGGTTTTATTCATTATGCCTATGTGACCTTTTTTGTGAATTTTTAGTAGCTAAAAGTCTATAGACCTCCTTATATAGAATATTTTATCTTCAAACCCTATACTCCATTGTGCTTTGACCAATTTTGAGAAAGAGGGGGGGATTAATGTGTGTATGATTCACTGAATGTGTAACCGCACCCTTTATGTGGGCATGCTACCTACATACCAATACTTCAAAGAGGGATCAAGCCATATGTAGATCTCCCACTTGATGTGTTTTGTGTCATAGAGTGTATGAATATGCAAAATACTAAATTGGATATGTTTGAGATGGCTAGGGACTATTGTAAGGATTGAAATAAGCTTGTTAGTGTATTGGTTAGTTGTATGCAAAGAATATAGAAGATTGTTTGAGTAGTTTTGCTTGTGTTCTTGATTGCATAGTGATATTTGCCAACCCCTTTCCCAAATTATCTTTGAATGGGATTTTTTAGGGATCTATTATTCATGGGTTGAATGTTCTCTCATTAGGCCAACAAGGATAAGGATGGGGAATAAGAAGAAACTAACCATTGGGGCCAAAAATGCATTTGGACAAGAGCACCAAAAGTGGATAGGAGTGTCACTAGTGCTATATTATAAGTGTGGCACTATTGTCTTGAGCTGATGGGGCTTGGGGAGATGGATTAGTCATGGAAAAAATAGTCTTGATCAGCTAGGATCAGGTTTAGAAGGATATAAATGACTGGGAGTCAGTGAAAATATGCCTATGAGGGTTATGAGAGAAAAAAATGGACCTATGGGTTGGTTTTCAAAACACACACTAAAGTTACTAATTTTCACATTTTATATAACTACATTTCCCCCCCCTTTATTCTAATTATGTAGAAAATCAAAATACTAGGATAAAGGAAAAATAGAAAGCATATCTAAACTTACTTGGAAGGGTGAATCTCATGAATTTGTGTGATGTTTGGTGTGCATAGAGAGAGAATGTTATGAATTATGAATCTTCAATAAAAATAAAGAGTAAATTAGTTCTAATAGATACACTATATCTAAAATAATAATGTATAAAGTTGGGTAAGAGAGGAAGAGAAAGGAATGAATACACTTCACTGAGTACGTGAACCAATATAAAACCTATTGTGATGTTGAGTGATATTGGATGTGTGTTGTACCAAGATTAATATTATGAATGAATTTGAGTGCTCAATTCCTCAGAAGTGTCTCAAAAATGCAAAAGCTAGCCCTTTGGCTCCATCATCACCCACTAAGTGAATCTATGTGATCATGCATATGTTAATAAATTTTTAGACTATGTATTCAATCCCTCTAAATAGGTGGCTCAAGAATACAAAGGATAGCTAGTCCTTTGGCTCCATCATTGCCACGTGAACTGAAACTATAAATTGATACTAATATAAAATGTGTGTCAAATGAGATGGATCCTAAAGCCCATGAATTCTCTATAATGTGATTATGTTGGTTTGGATAGCGAAATGTATTCTATAAACTATGCCACTATTGGCCACTTTGATAGATGGAGATTAGGCTTGTATGAAAGCCAATCCAAAACTAGTGCACTAGGCTTAAATGATAGCCACTCCAAAATGTAGAATTTAGGCTTATATGAAAGCCACTCCAAAATGATGCCAACCACCTATAGATGGAATAAGTCACATAACTACTGATAATTCTTGGGTAATACTAAACTCATAAAGAAAAGAAAACAAATGTGTCATGCACATTACCTCAATAATTGGTGTCTAAAACATGGATTCTAATATGGAAGTTATACTAACTACCATATCTAAAACTAGAAGTGAGAACCATCATGTCATGCATAATTTACCCTATATCTAGATTCTTTGAGAAAAAATGTATTAAAAACTATTGATTCTAAACTATTCTAACTATGCAAAATTGTAGCTAAACCTACTTTTTTGCCTACTTCTTGAAAGTCTGGTTTTTCTACTATTTAGGTAAGAGTGTCAAAAATTGACACTAATAGCATTATCACTATAATCCAATCTTGTAAATGTTGTCCTAGGCTAAATCTAATTATTTTTCTAACATGTTCGCTATTTGTCTAGTTTATTCTAACTAGTTTGATGTCTAGTTGTTATTCTGGGTGTTTTGAATGCTGATTTTTTTACTATTAGGAGCTTTGATCTCAATGACAAAACCCTTGTTTGTTTCCCCCTCTTCTAATGGTAGGAATGAAGACCCTATAATTACTACCCTCAAAATAAATATCCCTACAAGTGTGTTATTATGCAAATATATATGATATAGTAATGATAATTGATAAGATATCTCAAGATATAGCATGGTTTGTAATGAGAGATTGTTAAATCAATAAGGGTATGCCTAGATAGATATAATAATGTAATAACATGTGAAATGTATTTAATTATAACTGTAATTCTAGTTAGTTTTTTATTTATTAGTTGTCAAGGAGGGATGGAGCATGATGTCCATCATATCATCCAAGAAAGCAAGATAATGCATGATGTGGATCATAGCATTGCAAATAATGAGAAGCAAACAAGCACACAAAGCAATAATAAAGAAGCATAAAAGAGTGGCCAAGGGGAAAAATAAATAAGGGACATGGGCACATACCACTCAAATTATAAATCAATCATACAAGGCATGTTCAAATGCCACATACATGAAGCATACAAGGGTGGCCAACAGGCCAAGCAAACAAGGGACATAGGCACATGTCACTCAAATTAGAAAGAAAACATATAAGGCATGTTAAAATACCACATACATAAATCATATAAGGGTGGCTAAGGGTTCAATAAAAAAAGGTACATGGGCACATGTTACTCAAACTAGAAAGTAAACATATAAGGAATGTTCAAATGCCATATACACATATAATTAAAACAAGAAAGGTTGACATGAAAGCCATAATCTCATAGGAAAGTGCAAGTAAAAGACATTGGAAAATGTCCTAAGGCACACACAAGAGTAGAAGCAAATGATATTGGCAAATATCATAAGGCACATATAGGATAAAAAATAGGAACTGAGAAATGTAATCAAATCTAACTACACAAAGCAAGAAAGGAAAGCCTGTAAAAACTAGAAATACCATTGCATCTAACTGATCAAAGAAAGAAGTAAAATTATGAAATACATGGAGTACAAGACTATGTATATGCTAATAAATACATAAGTGTTATATACTAGTGGAATTTTGATAGAGTAATCTATGTAAGCTAGTAAGTTATGTACATCAACATGATAACTAGAGTGTGTGGTGTAGGAATGACATAACCTAGATGGTGTAGTCATGTAGGAGATGTCCCTAGTGGGTATGCATATCGATGTGTGTCTTGAATGTAGAACTAGGATGCCCCCTCAATGGGTAGACTGAAGTGATCAAGGATCTAGATGTCACTACACACACTCAAATAAGATCAAGTAAAGCATGGTAATGTAGATAAATCAACAAATAATAACATAGAATAATAAATGTAAGTTTATCATGTATTAAAAAGGTAAAGTATGGATAATACATATAATCAAAATATTTTTGATGTTTTTAAATATTTTAATGTTTTTGTATTTGGAAATATTATATTTTTTTTTGGTATTTTTGACATATTTGAATGTACAATCAATTATGAGGAGACTATGTACAAGAACTATTGATAATTTATGAACAAGAAATACTAAAAAACTATGTAAGTACTTGTAAAAAGAAACTATGTATAATAAATTGAGAAGAAGCTATGTACAAGTAAGCTGAGAAGGAATGATACTAACTAATGAGTCTCATGGGAGACTCCCTATCATGGTGTCCTATATCAAACAAAAGAATTGTGCATGATTGTGAAACACAATGGAATGGATGTGAATATGGCTCTGAATATTTGCATTCATTTTAAATATCTTGGAAATCATAATAACCTATATTGTTTCACTCATCATTATCATCCTGATCTTGAACCAATGGAATGTTAGTGTTGACTTTTTTAATATCTAGATATTTTCCTTTGATAAATTGTGTTTATGAATGGTTTGCCTTAGGATGTTCAATAAATCTCAAACCTTGGTGACAAACATTATCAACTACTAAAATAGGAGTAGTGATGCCTTGAGCATGCTTACCCAACCCTTAACCTTTAAAATCAAATTGATGTTTATATGTTTGACCAAACCCATACTGCTTTGAAAGTTGAGTCTCATTTTGGAGAGGTAGATTTTCATCTTTTTCATGTTTTATGTGTGTTTGTGGTACTGTTTATTTCTCTAATTTTTATTTTTGATCCTTTTGTTGTTCTAATTTATGCTTTAGTAACCACTTTTGTACCATTTCTAAAGTTAACCCTTTATGAATGTGTTCTTGTGTCACGGTAGATTTCTTGACTTATTTACCTTGTATAGGGTCCTCCTTAGCAATTATATGTTGTATATGTTTATTCAGTGCCAAACATGAATCTGTGTGATGCCATGAATTTTATGATATGCACAATAATATCTAGATCTTCTCATTGGATGTCGAGGAGGTAGTTTGATCAAATTATATTTAATCATTTCCATTAGTACCTCACTTAAACTCTTAGTGATCCTTGACTAATTTTTGAATCACTAGTTATAGAGTTACTTTATTGTGATTTATTGTTTTGATATGTAGCATTGCTTGCAACCAATTGACTAGGTGAAGGTGCATATACATGATTGACACTAGGGTGCCTTTGAGGATTTTGTATTATAATATAATTTTCCAATGTTGTGATCTTTTCATGTAATAGATTATTCTTCATTTGTAAATCTGAAATTAACTTGCTCATACTGGTGATTTGATCCCTTAGAGTCTCACAAGTGCAAACCCTAGTTACTTTTGATTAAACATGTAAGCACATATGTTGAAGAGGATTTGAAGAAGTTATAGGCTGAATGTATGCATTATGAACAATAGTATAGGTTGTCTCACCTTTTGGAGGGGTGATAGCATGGACCTAGTTAGAGGGAAAGTAGTTATTACCCTCTTGGGGAAGAGGAGGAGAAGGAAATTATTTCTTGTGAATAATATATGATATTGGGACTTGACAGGTGGTTTTTAGCTTATGTAGATACTCAAAAGTAGCCAAAGAGTTAGATACATATAGTTAGAAACCATGTATAAGGGATGAAATTCATGTAATTAGAGTTACAAGTTTTATAACAATATGAGTATAAAGAACATTCCTCATGAGAGATAGCAAGTTTGGGATAGAAAGCATGAATTTTTGCATGAATAAATAACAAACTTTGGTATGTGCTATGACATTTGTAATGTGTTTAGCATGATAAATTTGAAAAAAAATCCATATGAGAGATAGAAAAAAAGGGATAGAAAGCATGAATTTTTACATGAATGCATAAGAAACTTTGGCATGTGCTATGACATTTGTAATGTGTTCAGCATGATAAATTTGAAAAAAATTCCATATGAGAGATAGAAAGCATTAATTTGTGCATGAATTCATAAGAAAATTTGGTACATGCTATGACATTTTTAATGTGTTTAGTATGATAAATTTGAAAATTATTCCACATGAGAGATAGAAAGTAAGTAATGAAACCTTGTATTAAAGATAAGTAAACATTGTTTTGAAGGAGATGGATCTTACTATGTTTAACAATAACTTTCTTAATATCATCCCATATTATTAAAATTAAGAATAAAATTTAAATAATAAATCTTTGTACTAGCATATGGTAAACTTCATCATTCATGTACATGATAGGACTGAGTATGGCCTCCTTATTATTTGCAAGAAATGTTTTTAAATAAATGAGATATATTTTTGTTTTTTATGTGGAATCTAATTTTAGATGTAAGGTGATACCTCATAAGCAATAGATCCTAGTATATACAACTAGGGTTTTGAAAAAATAATATATATTTTTTAATTACTAAGGAATTTTAAAATTTGATGTGAATTTCTGATTTAAATATGTAGGTAAAGAATTAAAAAATCATTAGAAAATGCTTGATTGAAAGGGACCTAGTATGTGCAACTAAGGTTTGGAAGAAAAATAGTTTATTTTAAATTAATATGGAATTTTTAAAACTAAATTGAATTTTTTATTTAAATAGGCAAGTAAAAAATCAGAAAAATATAATAAAAATCAACAAGGAATTTACCCTAGGGTTTCTAGGGTTTTTATGCACAAACAAAGTAAGTCAAGTTCACTAAATGATTTAACATATTTTTAAACATTAGTGTATTATTCATGATTTAGTTAAAGGGTCTAAGTAGTAAAATTAGTAAATAAATATGCAATAATTAAGCTATGAATTTTTGTAAATTAGATTACAATTTTGACCTTTATAAAACAAATAGTAATAAGAGAGAGAAAATAAGACTTAGCTAAAAACTAACTGATACGACTAAGATAGGGTTTGAGATTCACTATGAAGGACTGGAAACTATCATAAACTAGGATTTGACTTTTGTTTTATGATTTTATAGGAGCACCAAAAGTAGACAGGAGTGGCATCAGTGTTGTAGTGCACCTCTACCATTGTTGTCTATGATATCTAAGATTTTTGGGTTTTGTTCACTATGCCTATGTGACCCTATCTATGAAGTTTTGAGAGCTAAAAGTTTATAGAGATCCATATAGATTATATTTTATATTCAAACCCTATACTCCATTATGCTTTGACCAATTTCAAGAAAGAGGAGGTTAGTGTGTGTAAGATTCATTAAACGTGTATCCACACCACTTGTGTGGGCATGTTGCCTACATACCAATACTCTAAAGAGGTATCAAGCTATATTTAGTTCTCCCACTTGATATTCTTTGTGCTATAGAGTGTATGAATATGCAAAATACTAAACTAGATGTGCTTGAGGTGACTAGGGACTGGTATAAGGATTTGAATAAGCTTACATGTATATTGGTTGGCTATATGTAGAGAATAGGGAAGGTTGCTTGAGTAGTCTTTCTTGTATTCATTTTTACTTAGTGATATTTACTAACCCCTTTCCCAAATGATCTTTGAATGTGCATTTATAGGTATTTATTGGTCATGGGTTGAATGTGCTCACATTAGGCTAATAAGGATAAGGATGGGGAATTAGAAGAACTTGACTATTAGGATAAAAATTCATTTGGATAAGAGAATCAAAATTCAATAGGATTGTCACAAATGTTATATTCCAAGTGTGGTGCTATTGTCCTGAGCTAACGAGGCCTGGGGGATGGATTAGTCATGGCAAAATTATTCTAGCTCAATTAAGATCAGGTCTAGAAGGCTATGAATGAGTGGGATTCAGTGGAAAGATGCCTATTAGGGTCATGAGAGAAAGAAAAAGGGACCTATGGGTTGGGTGTCACAAACCATACTCAAGTTACTAATTTTCATATTTTATATGACTACAATGGATGACTTTTGCCATGGTTATTTTTTGCATGAATATTTATCAAGACCTTAAAAAAATATTGAGCTAAATGTAAAAGGTATATGTTGGTTACAAACCCTTGATTATGATGGGATTCTCTTTAGATGTTATAAATGTTATAAAATTAGGCATCTTTCTACTTCTTGTCAAAAATACAAATGCAAAGTGGAGTTTTCATGGTGGAAGGAGGCAAATGAAGATCTTCTTATAGTTTATCTAGTTTGTAATTCTAATTGGCCTTCATGATCTCCTCCAAAAATCCTTAGCAAGGAGGATGTAAAAATGGGTAAAGCACATCTAGTAGATCCTACTCAGGTTTTTGTGGTGGTTAAGTCGAATGAAAGACATTTTGTGGATTTTGATAAAAAAATTAAGGCTTGTAGAGGCTCTTCGATAGAATGTGGTATATACTAAAATTTAGATTTAGGTAATTTGGGTAAAGAAGAAGAATGGATGGTAGTAAGAGGTAAAAAAAGGATCTCTAATTCCAAATTCCCCTACTAGGATACTTTACTCTCATAGTAGAGTGAAAAGGGTAAGATGTAATAATTTTAGTATCATGTCTTGGTAAATTTTATTTTTTGTTGTTGAGTGGAAGTATTTGAATACTTATAGAAAGTTGGTTTTGTTTGGAGTATGTTGATCAGATGCCTTGGTGGTTTTGACGTCAAGCCATGACATTTTAGTTTTTTAAGTTTTTATGTTGTTAGGAAGGGGCCTCATAAACCCTGATATCGTCCAAAAAAATATGGTACAATAAATAAGTCAAAATATGTATGCATTGAAATGCATGATATGTAATGTTTTCCTTATTAATAGTAAATCATTAAAGTTTTGTAATAATCATTATGTGTTAGGATCTAAGACGTAAAAGTTTGTCTAGGTTTATAATTCAATCATGTGATTAGTTATTGATGTAATATATTTTTTGTATATGTTGGGATATGTCATTTGATTGCACATTTTTCTACCCTCATAGGTTATTGATTCTCACATTGTAATATGTTTTTTGCATAAGGTTGAGTGGTTGAGAACATGCATATGCTAGAGCATAGTCATTTTTTCATCTAACTCATGTTTCTTTGATGTTTAAAAAGGTTACAATGGGTTCATATTTGTTGATTTTGGATGGGTTTCAATTTTCTTACTATTTTTTTTCTTAACTATTGACTTGAATTTTATATTTCATATATCAAAAACCACATTTTGTGGTCATTTCAAAGTAAAGATTTAGAGGAATGATTGGTTTTATTATTTATTCAATATTTATAAAATTGTCCTCTACATATTTATTTTATTTATTATTTTAAGTTGTGGTACCATTAAGTATATAAGGTGAAAAAGGTTTTCATAATCATGCAACAAACAATATAGTTATGAAATAGAAAATGTGTTCATGTTGTCTAGATATTATCCTAGGACACATGATGTGAATCTAATGTTAGGTGAATATTTATTGACTTTATTAAGATCTTTTTGTTGTCTATATAATCATCTTGCATGTTTTTATTTTCATTATTCTAACTTGATTCTCTCACAACATATGTGTGTATTATTTATATTGGAATAGGTTGCAGGGGAGTACAAATTTTTGTTGGGTCACATTGAAATGTGGTGAATTATAATTTATGGAGTTAAAAAATAAAAAATAATGGAAATGATCACCATTTACAATAAAATTTTCCAGACATACTTCATGAGTATTTTTATATGTTTATATATAATATAGAATGTATAAAATTCATAGTCTATATCCATAATATTATTGATAGAGTGTTGTAATTGATGCCACTAGATATGGCTTGAAATTTGGTACATGTATTCTTAGGTTTGATAGATAAGTCTAGTATGTAATAATTACTATTGGGTTTTGTAATTGATCATTGGATTCTTTAATAATTTTATTCGAATGTGCCAATGATTTTAGGTAAATACCCAATGAATCTATAAATGTCATTGTAAAAGTGTTTAATACTAACCCATTATCCACAAGAACCCCTTGATGTTGTTATCATTAATAGTATCTTGAATGTATAAAGGATAATGTTTGTATATAACATTAATAGTATAAAATTAGTCATGATTGAAGGTAATAAGGTGTTCACTATTTCTCAATGTATTTACTGAAGTAGAGTAATAAGTTTATTCAATATTGGCTAACATTGTAGTATTCCACAAGGCATCACACAATATGTCTTTGAAAAATTGTGATTGCCTAAGTAACTCTAATATTGAAATATTATCTTTTGTGTTTTTTGACTATTCCAATTGATCATAAGGATTGATGGTTCAAATTCTATGAGGAAGGGGTGATTGATAGCTTACATAGGAGAATATTAACTTGGCCCATTTTGAGGGTTGAAATAAGGAATAGTAATATTATGCGGTCCACCTCTTTAGTTTTTACAACAATAATATGAATATGAGCCATGAAATTACAATGTGAGTAATCAAATTTTAGAATAACTTCCTAATAAAAAGGGGGTTGAAAGGATTGAATAAACCCTAGGATATAAATCAAGGAAAACAAATAAGTTTAAATGAATAAAGAGGGTTTGTATAAACCCTAGGTTGAATGTGAAAAAGACTTTTTTCACCAATTAAGTAATGTTAATCAAATATTGGGTTTTACAAATTATGTTTACCCTAATTATGGTTTTATACAAAATAAGAAATAAACTAGTTGTAATTAAATAGATCTAAGCATAAATCATTAAACATATGAAATTTCAATCTATCTAACAATTAATGATGTGAAAAAATATAACTAAAATAAATTAAAGTATAATTAACAATGTAAATTATGGTACATTTATTGGATGAAGATGATAGAGCTATCGTTTAACTCCAAAAGATTGGTGAAGAAGTTAGTATCTTGACATCAATCCTCAAGCATGAAATCTTCCCTCCTGGAATCCCCCAATGCTCCATCCTCTCCTTTGGTTAATTATTTTGGGATGATGACTCCTCCATCTACTCTTCTCACCATGCAATTAAATTTAGAGAATGTTTCATCTATATATCTTGGGGGAAGTATAGGCCTAGTTTAGGTTTCCCTCAGGAGCAGGTGGTTGGGTATATATTCATTGATAGGTCTCTTAGGGATCTAGTATGTCTTTTTTCAATAGAAAATAATGTCTTTAATTGTCAAGAGGTAAAATTAAATGGGATAAATTAGACCAAATATTTTTTCTAGGTTATCTCTCATGGAGAATAGGTTATTCCTCTTGTTTTGAAGATCTTGGTATCTATAAAGAACATTCTAATGGTCTCTTTTGAGGATGGAACTCTAAAAGAGGTTCTTCAAAATGAGGTTTAATTTTATGATTAGGGATTAATTTATATATTTAATATCTTTTGGCAAAGCCTTCATACCCTACATCAATGGATTTTAGACTCTGGTATGCTTTCTTGGAAGATAACTTGGAGTTTTACCCCTATACCAAGGGCTTATTCATTTTGATCTTAGATAGCTTGACATATCACAATAAGGTGGATATGGATAAACTATGGTATTTGGATCAATCTTCTCATTTTATAACCTTATATCCCTTCTTATAATTCTCTATTATAAAACCTTATTGTTAGTCCTATTTGGTTTTATTTGCCTTATCTTCCTCTTTAGTTTTGGGAAGACTCTTTCTTATTGACCATTGGTGGTTCTCTTAGAAAAATGTTGACTATTGACACCTACACTTCTAGATTATCTAACACAACCTTTTATTATATTATGTTCAATCTAGATATGTCTCAAGATCTCCCTACTTCCATTGAATTAAGGGTCAAATATCAGAGCTAGTCTCAAACCCTTGACTATGAGGGATTACCCTTTAGATGTTGTAGGTGCTTAGCACATGAGAATTTTGATTCCTTTACTCATATTAAAAGTGTAAATTAGACTATTCATTATGTAAATATGTTGTTATTGATCACCTTATAGTTTCATCAATGCATCATCCCCCTCCCTTTAAGTTATGTTGGTGTTGATTCTCTTGAAGTAGCTCCTTGAGTTTTGGCATAGAGTGAGGTGTTATCTTATTTGAATATTAATGAGTGATGTAGAGTGGTAAATAGGTATGCATATATTAATAATTTAAATACAAATAATAAGGATATCATTTTTGGGGGATTCCTAGATGATAACCCCTCATCTTCTAATTTGGATCATAGCAGCTCATGTATTATAGATGAGTGGATGGTAGTTTATAATAAGAAACAAGGATGGGGTGAACTGATCCTACACTCTATAAATATTCATTTGTGTAAAAAATAAAATGGAGTAATATAATGGTTATGATGGTGTTTCCATTTTTGAGGTATGTTAGGTTTCCTCTATTCTCTAGGGTTTTTAGTAGTCTATATTTATTTGGGTGTTTTTATTTGTAGCTATCCTGACTACTTTTAAGAGTTTTCTGAATCTCCTTTGGTTGTTATGGGCTAGCTTTGCCAAGGTTTGGTAGCACCAATCCCTACTTTATTTTATTTGAGGCTTACAGGGGTTGTTTGGGTTAATATTTATTATGGGTGAGGGACCCTTTAACCCTCATTTATATATTAAAAAAATGTAAATGACAAAGGGATAATAAATATTGACCCCTGTCTATTGTTCTATAAATTTGAGATTATAAATAGACTATATAGACTATATGTAACATAATATTATAATTTGGGACATGTAAAATGTTATAGTAATGAAATTTTCACTATGATATACCCATACTTTTACTAACTAAACCCATGTATGTATGAATGTCTCACTATGGCTGATTTTAGCTTGATGTGGATACATTCATCCTATGAGGGTGTTATAGCCTAGTTATTATATCACTTGTACATTGTCAACATCTTGTTATGAATGTAAATTTTATTTTAAAATATTATTGGAATACTATGTATAAGTGTGAACCTCCATCATTACCTATATTGTAATCCAAAATAAAATAAAATTCTATGGATTTAGAAAATCATTGAGGTAACATTTCAAAAAACATATCACACATGCATGTATTCAAATCTCCATGTAGATTAGTGAGTGTGTGGATGGATTAACTTAAATGAGGGTTTGTTAACACCTTATGTAAAATTTATGATGTATTTACATATGATATAATACCCTAATTTGGCACAAGGTAAATGTCGAGAGACCAAGATAGGATGAAAATGTCACAAGTGTATAAAACTTTAATTAATGCTTGGATATTTGATATTTATAAATGTCTTATTCTTGATTATAAATAAGTAATTCTTAGATTATTTTCTAATTCTTGAATTAAAATGATTAGGAATTGTAAATATAGGCTAGCCTAGGATAACTTATGTGTGTTGGTAGATTATGGTAATGCATAAAATCAACATTAAATACACATAAATCATGGCAATGGGTTGATAAACCTAAAAAATTAAAAGGGATAAACATGTAGGTGTATAGGTTTGTCCAATATAGATCCATATAGTTACAATTTTGACTAGGAGATAATTTTGGATCTATTTTATAGGCAAGGATGGGTTGTATATGAGAAACTATATAGACGTGTTAATGAATACAATTTGATAATTGCTTTTAGTTTCAATGGACTAAGTTTAGACCTATTTTGGGGTTGGATTAATCCTTGAAACAAGATAAATGTACAATTTTTTAAAATAAGGTAAATTAAGAATAAGAAGCTAAGAATAAGGGTCTTGTGCCAAATTTGGGTGTCTAGAATACTACACCATCCATATTTTTTCCATTATGATTATGATTCATTGTTATACCTAGCCTTATTAGTGGCACATTAACTACATGAGACATATTTATCCTTTATTTTGTTAAAACATTCCCCCATATATAATTGAGCTTAATTTATACATCTTGTGCATATAGATAATCTATTGGGATGCATTATTTTTCCATTTCACAATTAATCATATCATCTATATCTTTTTAATTGGGGGTAACATGAAAATTATTGATATGACAATAAAATGAGAATTACATGAGCATAAATCTTTACACATACACTCATTCCCATAAGTTAATGCTTAAAATTAACCTTATTTTATAATCATTGACCCTATATAAAATTTAGAGCCAAATTACCTATGTGCCTTGCATTACTACACTAGGAGACACCTATACCCTACACACAATTTTTTAAATCTTAACACATTATGATTATCTAATTATTATATACATGATTATATATTAAACATCATTGTACATGACTTGTACATTTATAATATGGCTGTTATACCTTTATGTTCCTTAGGATTAATGCATTAACATTTATTTTATAGACAGGGACATGCTCACCATCGTTATACTCACATCTTTTATAAGCTTCATTAATAACATCTATACATATTTTTCATATATATACCAACATATATGATCCTTGAACCTTATATTTGCATGAATATTCTATATGTATCCCATCACATAATTGCATCTAGTGTGCTTACATTTCTTATTAATATATATGGAATTATCTTACATATACATAGACACATACTTGGTATTTACACATGATACATATTTCTACATTAAGAATTCATCTACATTTGGGGACATCACTTTTTCCTTATCCACATGGTTAAATCAAGGGATTTTATTGTCCCATGTAATATCATCCTCATTGGAGGATACATTGACCTATGGATCTTACCATCCACTTTTATATATTACATGTTTCTAATATGGATAATGGTTAATCTCTCCCACCATATCCACTATGGCGCATGTTGTTTTCCCCTATATTTTTGCATCCTCATTAGAAGATTAATCATACATTGATCCTACATGAGAAAAAATTCCTAGACATTAATACTCATTATAGTAATATATTCTACAATGAGCCTTTTTAATGTTATCTTTACTATGAAATATGACATTGATACCCACTAGAGTATTATATTGTACATTGATATATACATGATTTTATCTATCTTATACTACATGGCACTTGGGACATACTATTTTATGTTGATACCATATTAAACACTTAAAAATTTAAATTTTAACCTACCTTTACCATTCATGACTTGTGAGCACATATATTCATATCATTCACCATTATCTGAAATCCACATGTTATGTGTCTAATCCTTCTAAGTTGATTTTATTCACCTACAATAATTACAACAATTTGTGTCAAATAAGCTATTTATCATACTTACACATCTCTAGATCATCGTATCAGTGCTCATGTCTTCTAGATAAAGTTTTTAGACTCATACTTTACCATCTAAATCTGATAATTCCATACTTCACCTAGAAATGGCCAAATTCTAAATTAAAATCATCTTTATGGGTTGGTCAATTTGTATAATGTGTTATTGGTGTGATAAATCACTAAAATAGGTTCATTTAGATATAAATCAAGTGTATAATTAATATCCATATGGTACTTATCTATCAAGCATATATACACTACTAGACATTAATAAAAACATCCCTATTCTTCCCAAATAACAAATCAATCGATATGACTAATCATCAGCCAAGTTTAAAGTATAGCAATTCAAGTCAAGAAAAAACATTATCAAGTGTCAAAATCTAGGTCATTATGTGAATTCATATAGAAAATGAACATAATTTTATAATCACAATAATGGGAAGAACTGCATGTGGCTTGATATCCCTCTTTGGAGTATTGAATATATAGTTTACTATCAATCATCAATGAAAGTGATTAGGGTAACCTTAGTCCATTACACTTCCTAAGTTTTTTAAGGTTTTATCCCATCAAAAGTGAGCCTAGGGTTTTATATGAAGGAGATGGTTTTATGGTTGCATACATACTATGAAGCCTTAGGATTTCACATAAATTTGAAGTATAAGTAGACACACATACTTGTGTCAAAACATAGAAGCTTAATATCTAGGGATAAAACCATATAACTCAAAACATATCAGTAAATATTATTGATATAGGTCTCATGTTACTATCTGGGCATATATTTCCATCCTACCTTTCTACCTGCTACCTATCTCAGTTTTGCACAATATATGGAAATGCTAAATATCTCATATTTTATTTTACTTTCCATATCTAACAATTGTTAATGTCAAATCAATTTCAATATTATGCATTCAAATATATTTTATTGATTTCAAAACTTTATGATCTAAATTATAAACACTTTCTATCTTAATAAAGGTTAGCATTAATCCAAATTAAAGTGAAATAGTTCCCTACATCTAGCCTTCTATGGGTCTTTACATGTAATATTTTATGATATTTACATGTGTTTGATGCAATTTTGAAAATTGCATTAGTTATATACAATATTATTACACATGGTGTTTGAAAATCTATTATTTTGAGATGAGTGATTTAAAAAACACGTTACATTACCCATCACCTCAAAAGGGGGTCATAAATAAAAAAAAAATAGAGATTTTTTTAGACACCATTGAGTAAAGGATACCAAGCATAATTTAGGAAGTCTTCATGAATAGTTATAAATTTTGGGTAGATGTAAATGGATCAAAAATTTATATAATTCATTGATCAATAATTATGAGGAGGATTCACAAAACTACCAGATAATTGATGGGTATGCCTAACACTTGTAAAAAAAAATTCAAATAGAATAATCTAAATAAAGGGAGTAGGAGAATTATTTTTCACACTATGGAAACATTTGGATCTATACATATTAGGTGTATTCATTTTTGTGATATTTTAATTTTTTAGTTTTAATTTTAAATTTTCAATTTCAATTTCAAAATTTTAATTAAGCACAAGAAACATATACATCATTGATTACTTGTTGGAAATGGCCATTATTGATAGGTATACTAAATATTATGAGATGGAAAAGGTGTGGATGGGAACATGAATAAATAATAATTATCTCCCTATTATAATTCAAGTTATTAACTCCAATTATTTATAATTTTAATTTAATGGATGCATGCATCATTATTATATGCACATAGGCAAATTATTTAGACACTCAATTTTGGTACAAACTTTCTTATTATAATTTTTTTGGCACTATTTTGTGCATCTGAGTCATCATCTTGAATTAGGGACTTATTTGTGCTTTCTTGTGTCTCTTTTTCTTATTTTTGTGATCCCATGGTATTTTTTTCTTCTATTTTTTAACACATTTTGTTTTGCTCACTAGACTGTTTTCTTTCTAGAACATGAATGATAGTCCATCAATCCTACCTTGGGAAAGATTGATATATTGTTTCCTATGTTTTGGTAAGACCTTCTACCCATGTTCACATCATTTTGATGTTTTCATCCCTTTTTTAGTTGTTTCCCTTTTTTTTTGGGTGGGGGGGGGGTTTACATGCCAATAACCATGAGAAGCCTATATATGCAAACCATCTATGAGAATTTTAATATCCATTACCATTAAATATCTGAGAAATATCCCTTAATTATTTAAAAAAATCTAAACCATCTTCCAATACATTTATAATCATTCTTAAAGACTAGGCACACTCTACAATGATTTATCTCTACTCAAGGATTTTCATCACATCTTATACTATTGATCTAATAAAATGTGCATATAGTTTCATCTCACACTTAGGGAGAGAAGATAGATATTCCTATCTTAATACTCCATTAAAACTACACATGAAATATAAGGGGTTTAATATGTCATGTGCCATACATAGTCATAACACCATTCAGGTTGTTTGATCTAGCAACTTATTCCCTTATCTTATTTTAACATTTTGGTAAGCTAGGTAAATAATATCAAAGTGTAAAATTGGATAGTTGTGTCCATAAATTTTTTAAAGTGAAATTATAGGAAGGTATAACATGTAATGGTGAAGTGACAAAAAAATTACAAATTATAAAAGTGAGTGTAGGACATGAATGACACTACAAGACATGAATGAAAGTTAAAGTAGGTAAACATTGATCAAACCCAAAGAATGAATGCTTATCCAATCCCTAAATATTCAAACACTTAGATTTTTCACATATTCAAATACATGCCTACACAAATAATTTCAACATTTATAAATCCATAATTTGATAATATGTGACTATTTCAATATTTTTACTTTCATATTATCCATGGATTATTGTCAAAATTCTGATTTGGCATGTTTACTATTTTTAGTGACTAGGGAAGATATGAAAGTATTGTTTTATATTATTAAATGTTAGATCATCCTTGTGCATAAATTTAACCTTGTTGATAATAGTATTTAATCTAAAAAATAGGGTGAATCAATAAGCATGATATATAAAATATGCCACTATGTAACAAATAAAGATAAAGGCATTTTTTGTTTTATTTTTATATTGTATCATGTTTTTCCATTTTTATTATTTTATAGAAGATTGGAATAACCAAATAATAATCCTATATGATAAATCAATAATAATCAATGGGTATATCAATTAATCAAGAAACACACCTATGAGAAAAATAAGAGGAAACAAGGAAGACACAAGTTAAGGGGAAAAATAAAGAAGGATCAAGAAGAGAAGGATTTTTACTGATTTATAATTCCTTAAAGAATAAAAACATTATAGAGAATAAGGCCTTGATATATATGTTTTTTTATCATTGGATTGTCTTCTTAAGATTTGAAAATGGGATAAACAATCAAAGTGGAAAGGGCCAATGCAAGAAAGGAAGAAACGTAAACCAAATAGCTAGAATAATAGAAATGAAAACTAAGATAAGAACATACATTTCAAAACTATAAGAAACATGAGGTAAGGATAAACTCAATAGAGGAAGGTAATGAAAATATATAATGAGGAATGAGACACCCAAAATTAAAACATGACTCTAGAATAATGCACACAAAATCTAAAAGAAAATAGAAGAAAAGAGAAAAAGAAGCTATGTATAATATAATGTATCATTGAAGTGAATGACATAGGGTTAAAATTATAATATAAAATCCCATATAAATGTCTAAAATAGGCTTCCCACTCTACCTCTAAGTATCATGTGGACTATATATGTAAAGATTCATATGTTTTATTAAAAGTATCCAATATATAAGTATGAGTTATATAGTATCCCTAATCATCTTTATTAGGACCAAAGATGTAATCACAAGCTATATGGTAAATTTAATCATCATCACTAGGAGAATCATCATGGTGATGGGCTAGAGGGGTCTTCTTAATGTCTTGAAAATAAGCAATTTTTTACTATATAATGGAAAATAGAAGAGGTAGTTGAGGTTAAATACATGTAAGAGGTTGTAAATACACTATATTGTGATGTGAATGAGTAGGTATTATAACTTTAAGTGGTGTAACTATATGAGTTGTAACTATATGGACTATAAATTTAGGAGATGTAACTCTTTGAACTATAACTTAGGAACCATAATTTTAGGAATTGTAACTTTGGATGTTTTAACTTGATGTTGTATGATTTTATGTTTAGGAAGCACATTAGGTAACACATCAAGTTGTATATATTGATGTTATATATGTGATTCATAAGGTGTGTCAAAAATAATAAAAATGTTTTATCATGAAAAAACCTAAGACATTGGTTTAATGTGGACGGGATATCTCTTATTTGATTTATCCATATGTATCTAAGTAATAGATCATATGTGCCATTGAAATAAATACATTAATCCATACTAAAAGGGTCTTAAGACTTAAAATGACAAGTAATGTCATATGCTTGAGAGGTGTTCATGTGAGATCATCATAAAATTTTAAGAAGAATGGTTATACCAAGTAATTGTTATTGATTTTACCCTCTACTAGTAATAAATTACAATTTACTACATATATTGATTTGGATTATCATCCATAATACCATGTTCAATATTAGGATGTGAATCAATAAAAGTATACACAAATAGTTAACCATTATTGTAATTATATTTTAGAATCTTATGGCCATATAAATTAGTGTAAGGAATTTTTTAACCTATAACCATACCTATGACATGAACTAAAATATGAGCATTGGAAACCATTGGTTTTTACGTAGGTATTTCTAAGTGAACATTATTTTAATTTTTACTATCATGATTTGGAAGTGGATTTTTAGATATTTAAAACTACTGATTCGATAAATAATTTTTTAGTTCAATGTACTATTTTATCCTTCCATTTGATTAAAATTTATATCAATTAGATTTTGTATCTAATGTCTTAATTAAAAACACCTATTAGTGGTACATATTTGAGATCTATGGTACTCAAAAATGCATTAATATCATAATTTATTGGTAAAGTTTAAGATATATCCAATTCATGATATAAAGATAAATATATCATATTTCATTCAAAAAACTATTTAAGTACATGTTGAATATTCTTGGGTAATCATGTAAAGTGCCTTGGTGATCTAGAAGGAAGACTAGCCTTCCATGTGGTTGTGATACTATGTTTTCTATATTTTGACCTCACTATTATCTTGAGAAGTAAGAGCATCATTAATATTAGTATTTAATGCTGATTTACCTTGTGTTTTACTTATTTTGTGATTAATGTGATCTAAATTACATAAAATTATAAAAATTTAGATTATAAAAGTTTGAATGTAAAAGGGTAGATTAATATTGCATTTACTATATTTAAAATTAAAAAATAAATGGAGAGGTGAATTATACTTAATAATTATTTATATATTTTACCATGTTCATCATTTATATTTAAATTATTTTTTACCTACTTTATAACTACTCAAATAAGGGAATAAGAGTTCAAACCTTGTGAACGCTACTGGTGAAAGTTAGATATTTGTGGTGACTAGTATTATCTAGGACATGCTAATATTATCCCTATTGATTATGAAGGATTGTTATTCTTTAAATTTATATACATACACATATATAGATCTAAGGTGTGTGTGCTCACCTTTATTCTTATGCACTAATTTATGTTTTCCTCCTCTTTTCTTTGAAACATAATCTCATTTTTTACACAAGATGATCCTTGAAAAATAGGTTATAATGTTGGCTTAGTCAGCCCCAACCACTCCTTGAAGAATGAAAAAGTATTTCATATGTTATAATATTCCAAATAGTCTCAAACCACACACAACTATCCCACTTATATTTATATGTTCACCATTGCAATCAATATAGAATGAAACACAACGTTTGGATTTTGACAATTAAAATCATGTAAATTTGCCTTGTATTCAAATTTGAACTTGGCTCTAGGGATAATATTTTGAGGGATATATATATATATGTATTACTTTTGTGTTGATGTATCAAGAGTGTGATAATAGATTCATATAATTTATTAGGACATTTTAAGATGGGTATAACCTTAGGATTGATTTATATTTATATCTAACTATTTGATATTTCTTAACCCATGAAATGTGTCTATGTTGACCTAATGGATATCCTCAATTTGAAAAATATTCATTGAGTTAGTATGCATGTGATAAAATGACCTTAAACTATCCTCTTTCTCAAATACTTGGACTCAAATAGGTCAATCAAATAAAACTTACATATACTTGGAATACTAGGTAGGGACCAATGAAGTATGTAGATATAGTATAGGGTAACTTAAAAATCAAATATCAAGAGGAATGGGTTCCAAAACCTAAGCCTACGACACAAGGATATAGGTCTCATTAGACATGAACAAAGGTAAATGGTTTTAAACTAAAGTTTTGGTTAGAGATTGAAAAAAATATCACACACAATAATGATTCATTAACATTTAGTAACATTGACTACAAATATAGAGGCATATGACCTCCTTGAAATAAGGAATCAAGACTTATTCAAAAAGGACATAAATATTTATAAAAACACTATTATCGATAGTTTTTGAAACAACTCTCTACAAATATAATGCACACACTAACATTATCTTAAGAAAATTTCTAACATTCATCCTCCCTGGTGTGAAAATGGGGAGACAACAATACTCATTGACTAATAAAAATGCAACCTCAGATCTTGTACATGGTCTTAAAACTCACATTGACTATATGAACTACATATACCATAAATAAGGACCCATCAACCTAATCAATTAAATACATGTACCATGAATTGGGACCCATCAATTAATTCATGTGAACACATCAACCTAACTAGTCAAGATATCAAGAACACTCATTTATATAGTTATTATGGCCTGTATCCCCATATTATATTTTAAAAAAGGTAATTTAAATAATTTAAATAATTTATTTTTATCACACCACAAAAAATAAAGTATTGTAGGACAAAATATTCATTGTCTTTATTTTTATCCGATGTCATTGATTACTTCCACTTGATCATAAACAACATAGAAAATATCTATTACCACTAAATAATGCCCTTGCATTTAGCCAATTTTGCATAATTGGTTTTCATTACATCAGTTGGATGTTATTTTCAATTGATAATGTATCCATTATAAATTGAAAAAAGTCAATCATGTTTTATTTGGATTGATGACACACATGAACATACCAAATTGACTATAGACACTAACTCTAGCATGCCTTATATTTTTACTTGACTTTAAAATACTTTATTATTATTTTAAAATACTAAAAGAATATAAAAAAATATTGACTATAAATACTTATAATAAATATTGATAAAATTAACAAGTAGATTTTAAAAAATTATATAAAATACTAGGACCTTGAACATGAAACTAAACATTAATAATAAATACTAAGGAAATTTAAATCTAAATACATAATTAAAAAATAAATATACTAAATATAAATTGAATGATAATAATTAAAAATAAAACTATATAAAAAAAAAATACCTTTTTAATTATAAATTCTTGAGACAAACCAACTTAAAACATTAAAATATTAATGACTTTACTTCGAACTAAATTTGAAAAAATATAAAAAAAATTAATTCATACACAAATGATAGGAAATGTTACTACTTGTGATAGGGTAATAAAGCATGTATATCAATATATGGTAGTGATCGAATGTTGATTCTATAATAATTCATTTATTTTTTTCATTATCACAAAAATAATGAGCTTTCTTCACAATCATTTGGATGAGATGCCCGACTAGGCCTAGGACCATCCTTTTGGTGATATAAATGTTGAGGAGGATCATGTTTGTGAGGGTTAGTAAGATATATTACTACTTGGGAAAGATACCTATGTAAAAATTAATCATATAATAGATGTAGTTCTACTTCTTCACATATAGATTAGGAATTGTATATATATCATAAACACATACTTCTTTTAAAAACTCCTTAGATAAGGTGTTATTCTCATCATTGGTATTTGCACCAAAAAAATTATATTAATAAAATTATTTAGATTTTTTATCAAAACATTTCTAAAAGGCATGACATTCTTAGTGCCTCTATATTTAATCATATCCTTGATTGTCTATGACTTGAATACCATAACTTTGTCCACCTTAAACATTTCATCATTAGAAAAATTCAATAAAACCTTAAGAATACATGACATGAAGAAGGAAAATCCAACTCTACCAAAATATAAAAATGTTTTAAATTCTTAAAAACTTTAGTTGACATTTTAAATGGTCATTTAAACTAAATTAACAAACATTTAGAGGACTGAAGTAGATGAATACATAGATATTAGAGCATAAAAATTTTACTATAAGATTATACTATAAGATTAAAAGAATAAAATTATATAATAAAGTGTGTAAGGAGAACATTAAAAATATAAATTAAAATCTCTATAAAATTTATCTCTCATTCATAGATATAATAATATAGTCACTACCCCTTGCAAAATGTTTGACTTCCATCATAGAGATAATCACCTTGCTCTAATGCCAAATGAAGATTTGGTCAGAGATTGAACAAAATATGAAACACAATAATGGTATGTTAACATTTAATAACATTGATTAAAAATATATAGGCTTATGATCTCCTTGAAATAAGGATTCATGCCTTATTCTAAATCCCAAAAATCTTTCTATGTATGCTTTTACTAAGAGTTATTGAAACAACTATCTATAAATATAATGTACACACTAGCATTAGCTTAGGAATATTTATAACATAAAATATGGTTGTAAATATGTAATTAAAGTAAATGGGTTTAAACTGAAGTAAGATTCAAGCTAGAATGGTCATAAAGGGGTAACGTGAAATGGTCAACCAAATGGGGCTCTATGAAAAATAAGGTGATTAATGGCAACTTTAAGTAATCTTATTATATACAACTTATTCAATATCCGGAAAGCCTAAACAAGGATATATACACACATATACATATTATAATAAAAAATTAGTTCTAATATAATGAAATAAAAAAATTAGTATCTAATATATTAATTAAATAAAGGAAAAAACATAAGTATACATTTTTTAACCTTGGGATGGACCCATTGATGCTTCAATCTCCCCATTAGATCAAGTGGAAATTTTTAATATAATGGTGTAGGTTGAAGACCTTAAATGGTTGGATAAAGACCTTGATATCTTTAGTTATGAACTTCTAATGACTCCTATTGAGATTCAATGACACCATAAGACAAGGTCTCTAAGATAAGCTTCTAAACTGATAACTCTCCAAAATAATTCCTTATGGATTAAAAGTGAGAGAAAAAAAGGCATATGAATGTAAGATTATATGATATGAATGAAATGTGACCCATATATATGGTTCCAATACATAATACCAAATCTAAAATCTAAGTTAATGGTATCAGATAAGCTGATATAGTTGGAAAATATTAGCTTTCATAGTATCAGCCAAGATGATACAATACAAAAAATTTAAAACACCCTTAGAACTACATTGGGATAGGTGATGAAACACAAGAAGGATAAATACATAGAATAGATGGTATTAGCTAGGTTAATACTATAGGATATAGGGAGGTTAGATAATTTGAATGGGAAGTAGATAAAATGGGTAGATGGATAAATACTTGGAGGAGATCAAAATGATAATATTAATTGTGTAATCAAGATATAATATAAACATCTATCAAAAATCACCATGAGCCATTCCTAGCCCCTTCTCAATGCACCCTTTAAGTTATGCACTTATCGAGATTGATGCATTGATAAGTCACTATAAGAGAAAGCATTAGTATATGATAGATTGAATTTTTATTTTATACATATACCCCACAAAATCTCATCACATGCCATAATAGTGTAACATAGGATGGTTCTTTGTGAAAGAGACATAACAACACAAAATAGCATAACTGAAAAATAAATGCTAAAAGAACTAAAAGTAAATAAAATGAAATCATGTACCTTCAATTACCTTGGTGATTATAGATAATTATGCATATGTTTTAGGTGATGTAAGGCCCCCAATGAGAGGAATAAGAGATACACATAAAAATATAAAATTGTAATTTTTTACAAAAAAATCTATTAGCACCTAAAAATTATCTATCTCACAAAGATTTTAAGGATTCTTTTCATTTTTTTAATAGGACATGGAAAAAATATATGGGTGAAAAATAGAATTTTTTTATAAATAACTAAAATTTGTAAAATTTGAAAATTTTACTACAAATATATAAAAACTATTCATTTGCACATTTGCTAATTTTGGAAAACTCAAAGCTCAGTGCATCTAATTTTAGATCTTTGAGAGATGATGGTTTACCAATTAAGAGATGGATGTATTTAGGGATGTAACATATCTATTTAAAAACCTTACATGTAGGTGGTGTATTTATAATCTATTTCATCATTTGTAATTAAAATGAACTAGATTAGGAAATATAAGCATCGAATCAAATCCATGTACTATAATTTGCCCAATAAACATCAAAACAAAGGTTGAAAAAGGATGGGTGATTGGTAGTTAAAGGAAATTAAAAAATAGGGGTAAGGGAGTTTATTGAATATGGGGAAATAAATCACCATCCTTATCCAACTATATCATCCTATCTAGTATAATTTACAATGGGAATAATAAACTACTGGTTGATCTCATAAGGTATGTCTAATGTATTTATGTGAAATGTTGGTTGATATTTTATGGCATGGATAGTGTAGTATAAAATTAGAAAACTAGATGATACCATAGGGTATGGTTGGTAGCATTAGGAAATAATCATGGATAGAAAAGTTTAACACTTGAATGATGCAATAGAAAATCTAAGCATGGATAGTGGAATTTAACACCTGGATGATTTAGTAAAAAGGCTAAGCATGGATGGTATTATAGGGTATGGCTGATGTAGTAGGATGAATAGGTATGATACCATATGGTATGTCTAATATAATAGAGTAATGTGATAATTGATACCATATGGTATTGTCATTTTTGTAGGAATATTAATTATGGTTGGTGTAGTTAGGTTCTTGGTTGAAGTAGTAGGATTTTTTTTACTTTTTTTTTTTATTTGAATTTTTAGTCTTAAATTTTTATTTTTAGATCGTTATTTGATTGTGATTTTTTGTTTTATATTTTAAAAATGTGATGGATACTAAATAAGTATTTAGATGTGATTTGCATTAGAGATATTCTAGATAGAGTGTCAATAGTGGATCGAGTGCAACTTGTTACACTGAGCCTTGGTTGGATCATGTAGATGTGCATGATTACACTAAGATTAGAGATTATCACCATGTTTTTAGGTTTATGGGAGAGGAACATTTCCACATTCAAGTTGGTGGTGGATGGGGATACTACAAAAGTGGCTATCATCCTAGATAATGTACATGTAATTTTTGGGTTCCCTATTATAAGAACACCTATGGTGTGTGATATGCCAAAGACCACATGAGTGGAGAGAGACATATTGATGGGATATGTGAACATACATGTAATATTATCATAATATCATCTTTAAAAAAAATTGGTGTATATTTTAGGTGGTTTGGATGTCTAAAAGCCATGATCATATTTATGACTACATGTGTGTTATGTCATAATTCTAATGGGGTTGGCCCATTATACATTATAATTATGTGTCACTCAATATTTGAGAAGGGAGATTTTTATTACATATGCGTTATTATATGGGTGGAGTTATTACTTGTTTTCTAATCATTTTGAGTAGGGGTCATCAGATGATGAGCTTGGTTATACTTTTTGCTAGTTATATATATATGATAAGTTCTTAACATATAGACTGGTGGGACTAAATCACATAGTATATGATCACCTCTCATAGGTGAGGAGGTGGGATCAGGACCATGTTATCCAAGTGATACCATAAGTGATGGTACTTGATACCATATTATGATAGTAGATTATATGGATTCTTTATAGAGGCATTATGGATGAGTGGACATCATAACAAAACACAATATAGGCTAGGGGTTGGATTCGTATCACCAACTAATATAATTGGTGCATAAAACCAAACACTTATGATTATATTCCATGTTATTTTTTCCTTTCACACTTGGTATCACCTTTGGTTAGCCTAGCCTATTAGATGAGACATTATACGGATCCATGGGGAGTGGGGGATGAGGAGTGCCAACTGAGGTCCCTCTAGTGAGATCTTGTTATCTCATGGTGGATAGTTAATGATGAAGGTGAAATCAAGTAGTGTAGGGAGAGGGAGGATGGGATAAGTGGTATCCATGCCCTTTAGATAACATAGATATCCTTGGGTAGCTATAATGGATAGCTAGACCATACAATAATGAGCATATATATCAACTTAATAGATTGCAGTGGTCTTATGGAGGAGGTGGAAAGGATAAGTATAAGGACATAAAAATATATATCTTAGGTGGATGTGATGATGGCACTACTATTCCTATGAATTTTTTTAAGTTTATGTTATTGGTTTAATTTCCTAGAGGTATAGATATACATGTTAGGAACTAGTGATATATACATTATAAATTTTGATAAATATATGAGTGATATGGTATTTATTTGTTTTAATTTTTATAGATGTGGTGGTGGAGGATACAAGGTGGAGGGCACTATTGGATACTACCCATCATGATATTTTGGACCTATTATTCCTCAACATGATATTATAAAGATGCCTAATCCCATGACACTAATATCCAAAGCACATACTATCTAGTTTCAGTTGATAGGAGAGGATTTCAGGGAGCTCAAATGATGTGAACAAACTAGTTTCTAAAGTGGTATAATTAGAAAGGATGGGAGGAGGTGAGGTAATAACAAGGTAGACCTTGGCCATAAAAAACATCACTCACTTGAATATAATGAGGTAGGTGGGATATCTATAGGAACATGTGGATCAACTATAAGGATCAATTGAGAGTATATGATTATAGAATCAAACACTACAGATGAGTATGTAGGCTACTCAATCTATAACCTCCATAGAAATCATGGAACCTCACCCTAATGGGGACAAAGGTGATCCATAGGACTAGATCTTACATTGTAATTGGTTGTAATTTTGATATATATATGATGTATTGAGTTGTAATTATGTAAATATTAAGACATTTATACATATACATATCTTTTTATGGCTTAGTTTTGTCATTTACATGGATGGCTATGATATATGAGTTTATTTTCTTTATATCACACATTAATGTTTAAATATAATGTTATGGGAAAATGCTATTTAATGTGATGTATGTTTTGTTATTTTCAAGAAAATGTGAGCAAATACATTGTCAAAAAGAGAACAACCTAAAAATGATACACAATATTAAGTAAGTATGGATCTAATTAGCTACTAAAAATTAAATATAAGCATGGTTTTTAAGATTACTTGGAGATATAATGGTTGGTTGCGTATCATAGATTAGGATCAATTATGAGAACTCCTCTTTGGTTTGGGAGGAATGACCTATAATACACCACACTTAAACAAAAATGGTATTAAAATATATATGAGTGGGTTGTTTGGTAAATGCCAAGTCCTGGAAGAGATATTCTTCCTTGACGGATGTCAACCCACTATTTTTGATAAAAGATATATAAATAGAATAAGACTAGAAATTATTATATATAAGATAAAAGATATAAATGATTAGATAAAAATATAAATGAATTAAGATTAAGATGCAAAATTCAACACAAACAAGGGTTTGGTCATACAAGCGTCACAAAGGGTTGTCAATAAGTTTAGACTAGGAACTAAACCTAATACACATAAGGTCAACTAAGATGATGGGATAAGGATTGGATGGATAAGGGATAAGGATCCTAAAACAAGTATTATGAATAGATTAGGTAAGTTTAGGGATGATTAGGATAGATTATAGATTTTTATGGGTAGACAGGAAAGAGACAAGAACCTACAAAATCAAATAGAAAGACCTAATGGGCTAAAATTGAAGGTTTTCTATAAAGATAGAACCGATAACGATCATATATGATCGACCATGATCTTCCTAGATCATGGTTGATCCTATCACAATTTATAGAATATGAAAAATGAGTTTTTAAAAGGATACAAAAGGTTTAGGAAAGGATAGAGATGTCTAAAAGATAGGAAATGGGCTATAAAGGGATCTAAAACATATATTTTAACAAATGTATTTATCTAATAACTTATAATTATGGATTTAAACAAGATTTAAAAAGACATAATAAATGACAAACCAACAAGACATTAAAAGAGATAATAAATGAAAAACCAAACAAAATGACTTACTTGATCATGATTTTGATCCTTCAATTGCTTGACTTGTGGATAGTATTTTGGACTCCAAATGTTATAAATTCTAACCTACAAAAGCTTGAAACAAACCTCCAAAGTCTAGGTCCTCCAACCTACATATTTGTTTAACTCTTTTGGGTATGGTTTGACATGCTTATATGGATCGATGTTGATCCAAAATAATCACCATTGATCTAGGGAAGTTGTGATTTACATGCTTATTTTAGGCTACACAATTGCCAAATGGTTGGGGATTCTGCATATGACATGGGGGAGCTAGTTTTTGGGTTGTTATAGATAGGAATAGGTTTTGTTTTTATTTTTTTATAGTATTTTTTTTAAATATTTTGGGTGTTTAGGGATGGTAAATATTAATTAATAGGGTTAATTAACATGGGTAAATAGGGGTATATATATAAAATAAACATTAAAGTATAATTTGACATTTAATTATGGACATTTATTTTCTTATACTTTAAGTTACATTTTATGTATATAATTTTAGGGTGTTTGAGAGTTGTTTTAGACCTCTAGGAGTTAAGATTCAAAATATATATTTTTGGATGTTTCCACCACATTTTAAACTTAGCCTACTTTAGGGTTTTAGGATTTCAGACTTATCTTATTTCAAGGTTTTAGGCTATGGTGAAAATTTCTAGGGTCTACAAATAGAAATATAATCAAACTAAAGATGTGAAAAAATAATGTAAAACACACCACATGAGATATGTAAAACATTATAAATAGAACAAAATATCCAATGTAATAAAATGTAAAAGATAATCAAATAAGGATATGCATGAAAAAAAAATCCCCTATAATAAAAGTAAATTCAACTTGAATAAAACATAAATAAAGACACAAATGATGGTAAAAAAAAAATCATAAGAATGTAAGACAAGTAAATTTAAATTAAATCAAACATAACAAAAGACAAATGATTGTAAAAATGTCATCCAAAATATAATACAAGTAAATTCAACTTAAATCAAACATAATCAAAGACACAAATGATAGTAAGTAAAATGCCATCCAAAATGTAATATAAATAATGTAAACTTAAATCAAACATAAATAAAGACATATTATTTTAAACTATATCCAATGTAACATAAGTAAAGTCAACTTAAATAAGACAATGGTATAAATGATTGCAAAGATAAGCAAAATACGCATATGAGTGAAAAATAAAAATGAGTGATTATTATAAGATATGATGTAAGAAAGCACAACCATGTAAATACATGACTATGATTACTAGGATGGTGTAGATAAAAAATGGTGATGGGTGTTTGTGAGGAGGGATAGGATGTACCCCCTTGGTCTTATAATGTAAATCATAAACTAAAAACCAAGTGGCATCATAAATGGTGATGAAAAGTTAAATATGAAATTAGATAATGAGACATGATCAAATAGAATTGATATCCATAAAGGGGATATTAGGTAAGATATGATGAAAGTAAGACGCAAGGCACCACATAGGTGATGTATAAATCCTTAGTGGAGATGAGACACTCTAGTCATGTGGGAAAGGCTAAGAACTATCAACATCAAGGATCTATGAAACTCCACCTAACAAACATAAAATTTGGATAATAAGTGAAGTATATATATAATTTCATGAAGGTTATATGTGATTCTACCTTCCCATAACATGTTCCTTTCTCCTCAAGACCCCTTACAAATTTGTCAATCGACTGTGAATATTACATACATGTGTGAGAAATTAGGTGGAACTAGAATATAATAAAATATAATGATGTAATAAGACCTCCTATCCTTTTATAATGACCCACTACACCCCAATGGACCTCATCTTTGTCATGAGGCCAACTGTGATGTTTGAGATTCAAATAAAATAGGAGATGTACCAAATAAAGATAATGTTTTTTGGTGTGATTTGAATTTTAAGATATAATTTTCCATTTAGTAATATTTGTATTTTTATTATTTTTTATTTATATATTACTCATCCATAAATATTTAGAAATACTATACATGGGTGATATAGATAGCTGACACAAGATAACTTATGCCTAGCCACTAGAGAGGAGAACATAAAGACCATGGTGTCAAATAATTCATAGACTTGTGCCTTAGAAAAGAGTGCAATATCAAACTGACCGTTATGGGTCTCAAGTGAAATGAAAGGGGAGAATGGGGATTGTATAATATCCATCCTTATGGGAAAGGTGATATAATGATTAATAGGCTTTTAGCTGACCACAAGGAGGGAAAACACTACTTTAGAAGAAAGTGAGTAGGAAATTATATGAAATTTGATAATCATGTTAGTAGGTAAGCTACACTAAAATATATGGGATATAACATAATCACTAATATGAGAAGTCATCCCAAGAGAGGGGGAATAAAAATAGGCTAAAAAATCATAAGGAGACTAAGGCAAACTGATAAAAATGTTATAAAAATGGCCTAAAGTTGATGCCTAAGATACATAAAGGAAACAAAGGCCAATCGTAAAGTGATTGTAAAAATGATAGAAATAGAAATTTTTGGTGATACCTAAGATACAAAATGGAAAGAAAGGCTGACTATAAGGTGGTTTTAAAAATAATAAAAAGTAGACATACAATGTAAGAAAGGAAAATAAACATGAGACAAAATAACTAACAATGTCCATGCTAATGAATATATCAACTAAGGGAATGTGAAATGTGAGCTTATTTGTATTGAAAATTTTATTGAAGATATATTTTTTTATTTATAAGATGTGAAATATAATTTTTTACATCTCATGGTAAGGATGAGATATTTATAATAGAATAGAATGAGGATGGGCACCATAATATGCCCCAAAATCATGCATAATATTAAGGATATGAATCACAAGATGCCTCAAAGGATAAAATTTAGGAAACACAAGGTGCCTCAATAGGTTTAGTAAGAAAATTATGGGCATCAAAATATGCCCTAAAATGTGTGAGAAAAAATGGATAGGCATCAAAAGATGCCCCAACCTATAGGATGTAGGTGGATTGAAGCTGACTTGATTATTGAAAAGGCTAGTAATGATGTCAAAGTTTGTGTAAATATGTGTTATAATAGGGAATGTGTCATCTAGGATAATATCAAGATCTTTGGGAGGTGATATAAAATTTTAATGTTTGATATTATCTAGGTTAATATAGTTGAGAGAAATAGGACTGGTATGAACTATACTAGGCATGTGGATATAATTTATTGAAACATAAATAAAATGAACTATATCAGTCGAGTCAATATAGTTTGATGATGGAGGATGAAAATGAACTATATCAACCTAGCTAATAAATTTAATTTTTTTTCTCCATCATCAAACCATATTAGATTAACCAAATTAAACTATATCACCACATGCTATGTCATAGACAATGTAGTTGGGTGAAGTTATCTATAATTCAATGGTATCAGGTTGGTAGATACAATTGGAAAAAAGTGATTTTAGTTTTGATTTGGGTATATTAGAAAGGATTGAAGCTAAATCATGATAGGTTTGAATATTCGTATAATCTTGTGGATCAAAATCAACCATATTGTGTACTATTTCAATCATTTGAATTAGTGTTATTTATAAGTAGTTGATTTGATAAAAATTGGTTTAATGTGAGTTAAGGTTTGATGACTTATCATTATAAGGCCTTATAGGGGAAAGGTATAGGGTGTGTAGGAATATATTAAACCATTCTCATCATTACTTGATTTGTAGTGGGGATTACCTAAGATGGGAAAATCATAATAGATATTTTCATCCATGTGATAATAATCATCAATGGGAACATATACTATTATTCTAGGGTCTTCACCTCCATCAAAATCATCATAGAAAATAAAATCATGATATTAATTTTTAACCATGTGAGGATACATGAAGGTGGGATCATAAATTGGAGTTTTTATAATATTTGGTCCCACTATAATTAGTCTCATTATAGTCGTCACCCTAGTAATAAGGATTGTCAGGGTCATAAAAGGGAAGATCATCATACGGATCTTCATCAATGTTAGTGTTGACCATTTTTTTCCCAACAGGACAAAAATTAGTCCCCTTCTATCCCTATTGTTCTAGGCCATTTCATTTTTTGATTTTGCATGAATCTGTTCATTTCTATGAACTGCAAAATTTCTATGAACTCTGTAGGTCCATTTCTATGGACTCTGTAGGTCTAAATCTACAGACTCTGCAGGTTAGTCTTTTGGCACATGAAGGATTGGTTTAGAGAGTTCTGAGTTTTACAAGGCTTCTTCAAGCTCTGGTCTGAAGAAAATCATGAGGAAAGTTGGCACCTTTGAACCATTGAATCAGTTTAATGCCTTAGTTCAATACTCAATTCAATCAGTTCTAGTTCATTGCTTGGTTCATGAGCTAGGTCAATGCTTCAACTTTGGTCCATCACTCAAGGTTTAACGCACTTGGTTCAATACACTAGTTTGATGCTTGGTTTAATCAGTTCAATTGCAATCAGCGGGTTCATTAGTGCACAGCTTTAAACCATTGAACTGGTTCAACCAATTGGTTCATTCAACAGGTTCAACATGTTAGTTCAACACAAGGTTCATTGGCTTTGGTTCACTCAGTTATTTTAACAGCATCAGCTCAAGTAGCTTCCAATTCAATCAGATAGTTCAATGCCAAAGTTCAACGGGCTCGGTGCGCTTTGTTGAACCATTGAACTGGTTCAATGAATTGGTTTAATCTTTTGGTTCAATGATTAAGTTCAATGCTTTGGTTTAAATTCTTTAGTTCAATGGATGGTTCAACAAGGAGGTTCAATGAATCGGTTCAAGGCTTGGTTCAATGGGCATCAACACGTAGTGATTAAACTGTTGAACTGATTGAACCGTTGAACCAATTTTGGTTCAATAGGTTGGTTCAACGGCTTGGTTCAAGGGTGTGCCCTACAGCCGGAGGGCAGCTAAAGGTCCATAAGCCCTTTTGGAGGGTATTTCAAAGTCTAAAAGCCCTTGTAGAGGGTAGAGAGAGTTTCAAAGATCCTGACAGAGAGGACAAAGAGTAGCCAATTCCTGTGGACTTTTGTCTGTGGGGAAAAAGCCTAAAACAAAAGCAAGGTTTTTTTCAAAACCTTGAAGAAGATGAGGTTGCCCTTGCTCATGATGATGTTGGTGACCTCCAAAATAGGTGCTTCCAAGAGGATCTAGCCAGGAGAATTATAGAGTTGGAATCTAAAGAGAGATTCCTCAGCTAGTGTGTGATGGATGGTTCAGACCCAACGGCACATTCCATGTCTGAACACACCCCACATACACATTTCCAAGAGAGCTATCAAGCCACACCTGATATTGATGAAGTGTTGACCAAGTGGAAGGAGGAGAATCATTTAATTCTAGCTCAAGGACTGCCTCCTCTTCCACATGCTTTTTCCACTTCATCCCTTCTCAAGGAGGAACCTATTCTGCAAGAGGCAAGTGAGGAGTAGAAGATCCAAGATACAATTTCCCAAGGGGCTATCATGAGCAACAAAAAAGGTAGAATCATCATGGAGGTTCCTTGTGAAGACATAATCAGCAATGGAGAAGATGCAGGTCTTGCATACATGCAGATGTTACATCAATATGAGGAGGAACAAAGGCATGGTGAGCTCTCTTCCCCTCTATTTGATGAACTTCCTTATTGCTTCGATGAGGAGGATGACTACACTGAGGAGCTTGAGTTGGAGGAGGATCAGGAGGATACCTTTGAACATCTAGAGATCCTGATCATCAAGGAGGAAAAGGAGAGGTATGTCTTCCTAGAGGAATGCCTTGAAGAAGAGAGCTTTAAATAGAGAGGTGATGTTCTATGGGATGAGCAATTAGTTTGTGAGTCCATTTCAGACATCACCATAGTCACCCTTCTTCAAGAAGGCCAAAAGGAAGTAGAGTATGAGTCTAAAAGAGTCTTCAATGAGGTATAAGGAAATAAGTCAGACCATGATGAACTATAGAAGAGCTATACATGTCAAAGGGCTAATGGTGATAAGCCAACAGCCATTGATTTCTTGGTGAAGAGCACCAGTATGAGGGACCAAAATTCAATAAGCTTCCAAGGACAAGTAGAGTACACATATGTTGGGAGCATGTTTGAATATGATTCACTTGGATACCAGCCAACTCAATTGATAGGCAAGAGGAGCAGGTCACCAAACCTCTTTTTCATTTAGCTACTTGCCTGGCACCATAAGTCTTCTTGCCAAGAAGGGGACTTAAGAAATTTTCCCTTTGATCCAGGAGGGGGGCGAATAATCTTGGTTAGTTGTATATATTAGTTTATTTTTAGTTTCTTTCCTGCTTTCCCTAAGTGTAGTTTGCACAAGTAGTGTTTTTAGCCTTATGTGTTTCCCTTTGTGTGTGGGGTAAAAAGCTTCATGTTTGATTCTTGGATCTTGTGGGGTTGTTACTAATTTTTATTCAAGCTGCATCTGACTCTATGCCTAATGGACTACAAGGAAACTAGTCTTTAAGCATATCAGGCATGCTTCCCTTGGGAGTCACCAATTTGTTGACCATTTTTTGCCCAACAGGCCAAAAATCAGTCCCCTTCTATCCCTACTATTCTAGGCCATTTCATTTTTTGATTTTGCATGAATCTATTCATTTCTACAGACTCTATAGAATTTCTACATACTCTATAGGTCCATTTCTATAGACTCTATAGGTCTAAATCTATAGACTCTATAGGTTAGTCTTTTGGTGCATGAAGGATCAGTTTAGAGAGTTCTAGGTTTTACAAGGTTTCTTCGATCTCTAGTCTAAAGAAAATCATGAGGAAAGTTGGTGGCTTTGAACCATTGAATTGATTCAATGCCTTAGTTCAATACTCAGTTCAATTGGTTCCAGTTCATTGCTTGGTTCATGAGCTGGTTCAATGCTTTGGCTTTGGTCCATTGCTCAAGGTTCAACACACTTGGTTCAATACATTGGTTCGACGCTTGGTTTAATCGGTTCAAGTGCAATCGGCAGGTTCATCAGCATGCAACTTTGAACCATTGAACCAGTTTAACTAATTGTCTCATTTGGTAGGTTCAATTTGTTAGTTCAACACAAGGTTCATCAGCCTTGGTTCACTCATTTGGTTCAGCAGCATCAGCTCAAGCAGCTTCCAGTTCAATCGGACAGTTCAATGCCAAAGTTTAATGGGCTTGGCATGCTTCATAAAACCATTGAATTGGTTCAATGAATTGGTTTAATCATTTGGTTCAATGCTTAAGTTCAATGCTTTGGTTCAATGGATGGTTCAACAAGGAGGTTTAATGAATTGGTTCAAGGCTTGGTTCAATGGGCATCGACGTACAATGATTGAACTGTTGAACCAATTAAACTATTGAACCAATTTTGGTTCAATGGGTTGGTTCAAAGACTGTTTAAGGGTGTGCCCTATAGCTAGAGGGTAGTCAAAGGTCCAAAATCCCTTGTAGAGGGTAGTTCAAAGTCCAAAAGTCCTTGTGGAGGGTAGAGAGAGTTTTAAAGAGCCCGATAGAGAAGACAAAGAGCGGCCAATTCCTGTGGACTTTTATCCATAGGGAAAAAGCTCAAAATAAAAGCCTGAAAAGTAGAAAAGCCACAAAAAAGGACCCAATGACTTTTGCCAAGGACGGTGATGTCCTAAAATCTATCAAATTTAAGCAAGCAAACTAGCCGTTGGGTGATGACCATGTGAACGTCAAATTTAACTCAGTGAAGTAGCCATTATTTTTGAACTACCTTAGCACCAAATCATGGAAAGATCACAAGGAATGCAGTGACCCACCAAGAGATCACCCTTGAGGGTTGAAGGAGTAGAAAAGATAAAGCATTCAAGTGGTGAAGGGAAGGTGGGTTATTGTCAGACCTAATGGTGTAGCCTATTTTCTGTAGTTGGCATTGATGAGGGGACAAACTGCAGTTTATTTGTAGGAAAGAAGTGCGGCCATGTTATTGCATTAATGTTTGAATTCCAAAGTCAATTTTGGTGATTTTACATCATGGTTCTAGTAGGCCTCTTCTAGAATAATGACATCAGTAACAGTGGTTTCCTCTTCCCAAGATTTAGAGCGCACATGGGCCACTTGCAAAAATGAGCGCCAAAATCTTTCCCAGGAAGCGCCAAGTTTCTTTCTCTTCCTCTTTCTATATATTATAAAACTTCTCTTTTGAGAAGAAATCCACTCTCAGCTTTAAGGCAAAACTCTGCCTAAAAATCTCTTGAGCTTGTAAGGTAGAGCTCTACCAGAATTTTTACCTTGAATCAAAACTTAGCTATTTTTACCTCCATTCTAATTTTTGCATCTTTAGTATGTGTCTATGCCTTGATTATATGTTAAGTCATTTTATTGAATGCTTTTGCATAATGATTTTATCATGTCTAGTGCATTTTTGAGTTTCCTTTTACAAGTCTGTCAGAAGTGTCCCTAAAGGAGTGTAGGTGAAGTGGATAGGTGTCATGTCCCCTTTTTTGTGGACATTGACAGACTTGATGGTTAGCCTATTATGTGACCTTCGTAGGCTAATAGGATGGATAGAGGGTCATAATGGAGCTTGGCTTGACTTTGATTCACAGAATTTCTACATTTGGTTTTCATTCAAGTTATTTTAGACACATTAGGCCTGAGCTCCTATTATTTAGAGATATTTAACATGCAGCAGAGCACCTTTATTTTGGTATGGTCATGTGCGGAATCACTCCTTGGTTCACTAGCTTCAAACGGTTCGAGGATCTGACATGTATTGAGGGAGATATTAATATTTGATTGATTTAATCAAATATTAATTATTTAGCCTATTTTTAATTAGAAACACTAATTCTAATTTAAGAAAAACCCTAATTAGGGCAAGCACATATTTTTGAGGGTATAAGGGTTTCTCATGGAGGCCATTATTGATTATGCATATGATTATTGATTTTGATATTGAAGAATTCTTCTATGAAGACTGAGCCAAGGGTTCCAGGATTCCATTGCAGTGGAGAATGTCAACTCTTCATTGTGTGCGATTCAGAGGCTATGAAATATTAGTTGATCTATTTCCAAATTGAGAGATAGCTTCATACAGAAGTTATCACAGAGGTTTACAAATTTTAGAGGTAACTTCATACAGAAGTTATCACAGAGGTATACAGATTTGAGAGATAGCTTCACATAGAAGTTATCACAGTATTTTAGGTATTTATTTATTTAGTTTTGATCCAATAAGTTATATAAATATAGATCTTATGTATTAGAATCATATATTCTTGAGATCAGGTTGTTCAGCCATTAGGGGTTGAAAATAGATAGGTTGTGTTTAATTGGCGGTCGTACTAAGTCTGTACAGGTTCATACAAATCTGCTCAGACACTGACCTCGGTAGATAGCGATTCCTAGTGACTGACATTGGCTGACTGAAGACCGATGTTAGCCGAGAAGGACCTATAGAGACCGATGTCGGTAGTATATCGACCGACGCCGGTGATTGTGTGTTCGACACAGCAGGCTGAGACAAGACAGAATTTAGGTTTCATTCCCAGATTTGCAAAAGCCCAGGGTTTTAAGATAGAATATTTCATATTATTTTATTTGTATGACAGAGACTCAATTATGTAATCATCTAGAAGAACAAGTGATAAGATCTATGATTTGCCATTGAGAGACTATATTATGATTTATTTATTTATTTGGAAATTATTTTGGCAAAATTTGTATCTTTGTTCAGAGCTTTTATATTTTTATATTCCCTATTATAAGGGGATATTACAGTGGTATCAAAGCTTTTGCTTAGAAAAAGGAGCCCCTAAGTAAGGGACATTACAATAGGTTATTGCAGTGTGTCTCAGAATGCCTCTAGTAGTTATTTCCTCCCTGTATCTCCACAGACCCCTGACCCACTGATGCAAAAGGTTTTTTCACTTCAGATGAAGTGTATAAGTGCTTCCTTTTGGTGAAAAGTGTATATTCAGGTTGGGTGGATCACATTTTCTAGTGTATCACCTTTTCTTTTTTAGGCTTAGGCTTTGTTTTCAGCATCTCTCTCTCCCTTTTCATCCCCCCTTTTTTTATTTTGGTTGTTAGCAGTAGGAGAAACTAGGGCCTAAAAGATACATCAGAGGGAGCTAGCCCTCATCTAGAGACTCTCCCCTCCAACTTCGCCGGTCCCACAGGAGAGAGGGGAGTTTCCATTTTTGTATGAAGAAGGCAGGAGCTTGGCCTCCTGCCAAGGGTGCAATCTTCTGCATCAACAGTTAGGAGTGTCAAAATTGATTTTATGAGGATCTTCATAGGGATCAACATAAATGGGAGGACCATATTGATTATATTCATTCTCACTATAATTATAATCGTAAGTGGGAAATCATCATTAGGATCCTCAACCATGAAACATAATTGGTTAAAAATGTATTCCATAATGGAAGATAAATGATTAGTTGTATTATGTTGGCTAGTGTAGTTAACTATTCAATAGTGATAAAATTAACTATATTTGGCTAAGTAACACAATTTACAACTAAAATTAGGTAAAATTATATTATACTAAGTTATACAATATAATATAATAATAAGAAATAAATGTCTTATGTTGGATGATATAGTTGGTGGTAATATGGTAAAACTAGACTATATCAAGATATCTAATGCAATCAAGGATATACATATAACTATATTAGACTAATCTAAATAGTTGGGAAAACACATATGAATTCACTAACCACAAAGGATTACACCTTAATTCTAACCACACTATCCTATCTCTCAGGTACATATAGAGTAACTTCATAAGGCTAACCACTTACCATTTCACTACGTAATCAAACAAATGGAAGTATTTTTAAAGGCTAAAAATAGGGATCTAATATGTTTATAATATATTGGTATGTATTTATAAACTAAAGTCTATTAATAGTGATATCTAATGGATTGAGTATTAGGATAACACCTCTCACACCATGGTGCATGTAAAATTGATAATTGGTTGGCCCAAAAGAACTCTTGTGAGTCTTAAAACTATAAAAACATAATTTATAAGGAAAATATTGAAAATTATATATCAAAATTTAAAATTTTCTCATATAATGAATTAAATAATCAAACATAATCTAATATATAATTATGTTGGGCTGGTCGATCTAATTATAAAGACACATAGAATTGTATTAGGCTGGTTGATATAGTTTGGAAAACACACATAATAGTATCTAATTAGTTGATATCATTTGAATATAGATAGATAAAGTTATTGGGCTAGCCAATACAATTATGTTGAATGAGTATGATAGTTAGGAATATTTTGATAAGAAGATAGAAGGACAAACATGAAACTAATCCAACCAAAGGAGGGCTAAGATTTACATTAGGTTCGCCATAATTTATACATGGGTTAGGATGACCTAAAACTATCCTCTTACTCAATATACTACAACTTGAGTAAGGTCAATAAAATAAAACCTACACATAATTAGATAGTTAGCTAATGACTAATGAATTTTTTAGATCTAGCAGAGGGCAATCTACAACTCAAATGTCAAAAGGAAAGGGTTAAAAATCCTAAGAGAATGACACAAGGATATATCTATCATTAGACCTCAATAATTGTAAATGGTTTTCAAATATGGTTACAAATATGCAATTAAAGTAAATTATTGTAAAGGGGTATAAACTAAAGTAACATATGGGTTAGAATGGTCATAAATGGGTAAGGTGCAATGGTCAACCAAATGGTCATATATGCAACCTAAGGGTATTGATGGAAAGTATAAGAAATCCTATGTCTACACAATTTTATTTGGAGTAAGGAAATACTAAACAAAGATAAACACACACACACATCCACAATGTAATAAATAAAGAAATATCTAATCTACAAAGTCAATAAAGGAAAGAGTGTAGGGATAAAAATACTTACCTTAGAATGGACCCATTGTCTTTAAATCTCCTCCTTGGATCAAGTGGATCTTTTCAAGAGAATGTTTTAGGTGAAAACATTAAATATTGGATGAAGACCTATATATATTTAGTTAGGAACTCCTAATGACTCCTCCTATTGAGCTCCAATGGCACCATAAGAAAAGATCTCCAATTTAAGGTTCTAAACCATTAACTCTCTAAAATACTTACATAGGAAAAAAATGTGAGTGAAAGTAGAGAATATGAATGTCATATGATATGAATTAAATGTGACCCCTATATATACAATTACAATACCTAAAACCAAAACTAAAATCTAAGTCAATGGTATCATCCATGATGATATTATTATAATATGTTGTTTGGCATGGTATGGTATCAAAAAGGCCAATATAATACAATTTTTAGATTACATAGTAATAATTATATGAGGATGGCCAATATAATATAAGAAAGATAAATTCATAAAACAAATGGTATCGACTAGGCTGATATCGAGGCTATAAAATCTAGATAGGAAATAGACATAAGGGATAGGCAAATAGAGACTCAGAGGATATCAAACTCATATTATTAATGGTGTAATCAGTATAGAATTAAAAATTTCTCTCATAAATCACCATGATCCCTTCACACCCCATTATCAGTGCACCCATTACAACATACACTCATGGAGATCAATGTGTTGAAAATATGCTACAAGAGAAAATATTAGTAAATGATAAAGAGAAAAATATTGTGTATATAAAGTGTTCCTATAATTTACTGGCAGAAATAGATAGCTAAAATAAACTATATCTACGTGATTATTGTTGGTATTATCTTGGGAGTGAAAATCAGTGATATAAGATATAAAGATAATTTTTTAAGAATTATTTAAGCATTTTACCTAGGTTATGGTGATTTTTATTATGTGTATTGGTAGAATGGGTTGGCTAATACAACATTTGGGTAGATGGATAGGGAAAAGTGTTCACAAGAGTAAAATGTATATGCAAAGTCCAAGTATGTTAAAGTGTGCCAAATTTGAGGTTGAAAAAATTTATAATAAAAAATTTGGGTGTTTATAAATGTCCCCCCTTTTGTCTAGTATTGATAATTATATCTAAAAGGATAAAATAATAAATTGGGTAAATGTGATTAACCACACTTTGTGTTGATAGTATGATCTGAATGTCCCATTTACTCCCTGTAAAAACCTAAAATGAAACATGCATAGATCAATGACTATTTATGATAAAAATATAAAATAATATAGATTAAAGTCAAGGAATGAATACACATGAGGATATGAAACCAATCTACCACTTGTTGAACTCATTTGGAGAATGTCATGGGGTGATTATTCCCTATAGATGTAATCCATTGAAACATGAGTTGGGGAGTGTTAATGCCTCAACCAAAATTGGATAAAGAGAATTCTTAGAAGTTGAAAAAAATAAAAACACCAACTGTATTACTCTAAATATCATAATTATTTTGTTAAACCCTATAATCAAGTTTGCATACAAAGGTGGAACCCTAAAATAGGTTTGTATGTAAAGTGGACCCCTGAAATAGGTTTATATATCAAAATAAAACTTTGAAATAGGTATGTATGCAAAAATTAAACTCTAGATCAACCACTAAAGATGGATTTTACATCCAAAGTGCTTACATAGTAAAATCATTTCCCAAATCCATAATATATAAATAGAAAAAATTTTGCATGGACAATATTCATGCTCTAAATCTAATCCATTTTTACCTCAAAGTGATATAAAATACCATAATATATATGTCATAATGTCATAGAATGTTCCCCAATATTGAAAATATGATAATTCTTATAAATTTGCTCATTTTGACTCATATATTATACCTCAAAATGCTAGATATGTTTTAATAGTTCTTCACAATCGTGTAGAATGCCCCACATATGCCTTAATCTATCTCATCTAAATCACATAATCAAACCCAAATTATATATATATATATATATATCATGGATTGAATATCTAATACAAGCCCACTAAATTCTCTCATTTTAATATGAGGGATGAAGCCTTTCAATCACTCATCTTAATAGAAAAAATTATGTGCACCATGTTGACACAGAAGATTGCACCCTTGGCAGGAGGCCGAGCTCCTGCCTTCTTCACGCAACAATGGAAACTCCCCTCTCACCTGTTGGACCAGTGAAGCTAGAGGGGAGAGTCTCTAGATGAGGGCTAGCTCCCTCTGATGTATCTTTAGGCCCTGGTTTCTCCTACTACTAACAAACAAATGCAAAAAAAAAATGGGGGGATGAAAAGGGAAAGAGAGATGTTGAAAACAAAGCCTAAGCCTAAAAAAAGAAAAGGTGATACACCAAAAAATGTGATCCTCTCAACCCAAACATAAAATTTTCACCAAAAATAAGCACCTATACACTTCATCTAACATGAGATAACCTTCTGCATCAATGAGTCAGGGGTCCGTGGAGATACAGGGAGGAAATGACTACTAGAGGTGTTCTAAGACACACTACAATAGCCTATCCACTTCACCTATACTCCTCTAGGGACACTTCTGACAGACCTGTAAAAGGAAACTCAAAAATGCACCAGACATGCTAAAATCATTCTACAAAAGCATTTAAGAAAATGACTTAACATAGAATCAAGGCATAGCCACATACTAAAGATGCAAAACTTAGAATGGAGGTAAAAATAGCTAAGTTCTGATTCAAGGTAAAAATTATGGTAGAGCTCTACCTTACAAGCCCGAGAGATTTTTGGGTAGAGTTTTGCCTTAAGGCTAAGAGTAGATTTCTTCTCAAAAGAGAAGTTTTACAATATATAAAAAGAGGAAGAGAAACTTGGCACTTCTTGGGAAAGATTTTGGCGCTCATTTCTGCAAGTGGCCCATGTGCACTCTAAATCTTGGGAAGAGGAAACCACTGTTACTGATGTCATTCTTCTAGAAGAGGCCTATTGGAACCATGCTGTATAATTGCCAAAATTGACTTTGGCATTCAAACATTAATGCAAGAACATGGCCGTGCCTCTTTCCTATAAACAGACTATAGTTTGTCCCCTCATCAATTCCAACTGTAGAAAATAGGCTGCGCCATTGGGTCTGACAATAACTCACCTTCCCTTCGCCACTTGAATGCTTTGTCTTTTGAGCCATTGAACCAACCTATTGAACCATTGAGCCGATTGAACTGTGTGTCAATGCCCATTGAACCAAGCCTTGAACCGATTCATTGAACCTCCTTATTAAACCATCCATTGAACCAAAGCATTTGAATTAAAGAACTGAACTTAAGTGTTGAACCAAATGATTGAACCAATTTGTTAAACCAGTTCAATGGTTCAATGAAGCACGCCGAGCCCGTTGAACTTTGGCATTGAACTATCTGATTGAACTGGAAGCTGCTTGAGCTGATGCCACTGAATCGACTGAGTGAACTAAGGCCGATGAACCTTGTGTTGAACTAAAGCATTAAACTTGCTGAATGAACCAATTGGTTGAACCAATTCAATGGTTCAAAGCTACATGCTAATGAACCCGCTGATTGCACTTGAACCAATTAAACCAGGCGTCAAACCAATGTATTAAACCAAGTGCGTTGAACCTTGAGCGATGGACCAAAGTTGAAGCATTGAACCAGCTCATGAACCAAGTGATGAACTAGAGCCAATTGAATTGAGCATTGAACTAAGGCATTTAACTAATTCAATAGTTCAAAGGTGCCAACTTTCCTCATGATTTTCTTTAGACCAGAGCTCGAAGAAGCCTTGTAAAACCCAAAACTCTCTCAACTGATCCTTCATGTGCCAAAAGACTAACCTATAGAGTCCATAGATTTAGACCTGCAAAGTCCATAGAAATGGACCTACAGAGCCTGTATAAATTTTTTAGAGTCTATAGAAATGACCAGATTCATGCAAAATCAGAAAATGAAATGGCCTAAAATAGCAGGGACAAAAGGGGACCGATTTTTGGCCTATTGGGAAAAAAATGGCCAACACTCCATATATTATATATAAAATTTTAATCATGTAATGTATGCATAATAACATGATAATATATGTCATAATACAAGTATCTGATTAGTAAAACACATATGAAATATGTAATTCAATCCAATAGGAATATAAGTGTCATGTTAAGTAGATATATCAATTAGGAACACACTAATAAGAATCACAATAGATGTACGATAAAAATCATGGTATCACACAATATAAGTACAAATGATAGAAATCATAAAAAAATTTAAAAAAATAATCATATATGTAACCACACACACACGCACACAAAATATAATTATCATGAATCACACAATAACTCAAGACATGACATGACTCTGAACCAACATAGACAAAACATGACCATGGCATGGATTAGAGGATCATTTGGCATAGTTGACACATTACATGATGATATATAATTAGTGCATTCATGTAACATGAAATATAGCACATACCAATGCTCACACAATATAAAAATCATAAAAATTAAGGACACACAAATTCAGCAATGTTAGGTTACATGTATAGTTAATTAATAGAGTTAAGTTATCTAACCATGAGTGGGTTGATTGAATTTGTCAAGTGATGATTAGGGTTTCTTGTCATTTTTTAAGGATCTCAATTTTTCATGGAAACTTACATGAATATTGGGAATCATGCACATAGAGGTGTATTTTTTGAACAAAAACCTTGTGATAATCTTAAATGGTATTTTGATGTCATGTCATGCATAATTATAGAAATATAATGGAGTAGTAGTTCCACGTAGTGTAAAACAAAGTTATATCAAATGGAATGGTAACTTCCAATGGTGGTTAAAGATAATGGGAGAAAGGAAGGAAATAAAAGGTAGTGGAGATGAAAAGTAAAGAAAGGAGACTTGTGTTAGATGTAAAAATCATTCTTGATATATCATTGCGTTAGATAAATAAGTGTTTGTTTTAAATTTCAAATGTTATAATAAATACATGAATTTACTAATATGAATAATTTATGGGGTTTGGAATAGTTTTCATGTATGGACCTAAAATTTATTGTGAATGGCACTTGATTGAGGATACTTAATAGAGTTAGATCATTCAGGGTACTCACCTATAGATCGCAAAGTTTAAATGAAAAAGGGTGCAATGAATTGGTTAGAATATTAGGTTGCTTAAATATTGAAATGTTTATGAATTTTCTTTATTTGGGTTCAAACCCTAGTTTTATGAATTCTATTTTTGAGTTTGTTGGAAAGATTGTTGTTGTCTAAAAACTTTATTTAGGCTTGTCTTGAGTATGGATAGCTGAATCCTAAAACCCTAGGTTATTGGTGAGTACTAAATCAATATTGTTTTTTGATTGAGTGTTGTGGTTTTGTGGCTAATTTTATACTTCCATCTCTAACTTATGGTTGGGGTGGATAGGGAAACATATCTATGGTTAGGATTATCTTGAGCATGTGGATGGATTTTACTGCAAAAGCTTCTCTATGGGAAAATCTTGTGTGGATGATTTCATCTTTTAGAAGGAATGATAGAAAATGTTTATTATATTTCTATGAAAAAATGTATTAGATTTGGATAACCTTTCATGGAAGGTTGATTTGTTCATTGTTTGATGTATGCTTGTAAATATTACAAGGTTACATTAATTAGAAAATAAAATTGTTTGAAATATGAAAGGATCCTATAAGATATATAATTTATATTATTTGAGATGTATTATAATATCTTTAAATTCTATTGGTTATAACAAGGATATCAAAAATGTCTTGCATTATGAAAAAATATCAATGTTCATGTATTTTGTTATAAATAATAGAGTTTCATGGTATAGATTACATTATTTAAATTGTAAAAGTAATGTTTGTATTCAATGATGTTGATGGTTTAATTTGAGTGAACAACATAGTTGAATGATATTATGTGATGTTAAAATTTATACCTTGTTAACATTCATTAATTTTGGTAAATAAGAAGTTATGTTTTTCTATAGTTATTTTAATGACATTATTGTTTGATCAAGCTGTATACAAAAGTAAGGTATTGATCTATAAATCATCCATGGAAATCTAGATCACTCCTGTAGTAGTCAATATCATTATTATTTTAAGAATGTCATTGTCTTAACATAATGTTTTCATTATTTAAGGAATTATTAGTGTGTGTGGTGTTTTCTTTATGGATATTATGATATGGGAATTGGAGTGGTTACCTACAATGAGGTATTTTTGTGACCGTATATTTTTTTAAAAGAGAATGATTTCATTCTATTGATGCATAAAAAAAATCATTAATAAAGCAAAAATGAATGGGTGGTTGTTAATGTAAGTATATGCACTTGATAATGATTATGGATAGTTACATTAACTATCATCTAATTATAATGGTTGTGCATGATGTTTATTCAAATCTAGAAATAATACTACATATACCTTTGGGGTAATTGTTGATTAATCATTACAGTTTGAATTTTGGATTATGTTCACCATGATATAAATTGGCTATGTTATTCTTCATATAATGGTAGAAGGGAATGTGATTTTATAAATATTAAATCAATTCATTCAATGTTATGAGCTGGTAATGATTCATAATGGAAAACATTCTTAGTATGGAGGTTAAAAATGAGATAAAAGGGTTACATTCAGGCATATTTAAGAGTTAGACATTGACTATATATGAATCTTATCTTATTTTTTTATACATTGGTGCATATACAATGATTCTTTGATTGTCATTTACAATATAGTTATGTACTAATGATTATTGGTGTGGAAATTATTCAAGGAAAAATGTTATATGAATTAGAAATCGATGCCATTATGGAAATGGACTAATGATTAGGGGTTTTTGAATTTGGGTAAAGCCTTTAATTATTTATACCAAAATTTTGCGAATAAAATAAATAAATAATTAGTTTAGAATTCAGATTTTTAAGCTTTTGTAAACATTTTTCATATTTTCATGTATGTTTTTGGTTAAATAAAATAAATTAATATAAATTCCAACCACACACACACCAATGTCCATAATAATGAACATTAATGTCTATAATAATGAACACATTAGCATTGATTATTATGTACATTGGTATGTATGTATATGTGTCTATATATAATTATGCATATCGTATGCATACATTCTTGATGAACATTGAAGTATGTGACATAATTCCTTTTTGAATTAAAGAAAAGTACCTTTCAAATCTTCTAGTAAATATGATCTTGAAATGTTGTTCATTTAGAAAATGTAATATTTTTAAATAAGTATCATTACAATATTTATTACTCTAAAATTGGGGTCACATAATTAAGATATGGAGTGTAATGTTATAAATAATACCATGTGTTTATAAGTGATTTTCAAGGTTTTGTAAAGGAAAATGCATGAATTTTTTTAAATTATGTTCATTTTAAACTTAAAATAAAGTTATTTAGTTTCGATATCAATACGTGTGTGTGGGTGTGTGTGTGTGTGTGTGTGTGTGTGTGTGTGTGTGTGTGTGTGTGTGTGTGTGTGTGTGTGTGTGTGTGTGTGTGTGTGTGTGTGTGTGTGTGTGTGTGTGTGTGTGTGTGTGTGTGTGTGTGTGTGTGTGTGTGTGTGTGTGTGTGTGTGTGTGTTTGTGTGTGAACATACATATAAATAAATATACATTTGTATTTAACTAGATAACCTTGATGTTGGAATATATTAAATCTACTTGATGTGATTATAGTTTTAAATGTCTTAGGTGGTAGTAATATAAATTTGGTACATTTTAACTTAAGAAATTATTACATTTAAAATATTATCTATTGCATGAAAATCTAAATGTGGATAATAAAGAAAGTGAGGATCTCGTATTAGCATGATAATCATGAACCAATCTCATACGGTTAATCTTGGAGTAAAAATGGTCATGAGGCAAGGCTATAGCTACATGTATGCTTGCTATTATTTAAAGGGTCATTTGATCTATGTATTTCATTAGAGGAATATATTAACATTTAATTTATATGTTAATTTATAAATGATCTATAAGGGACATGTATTATGAGAGATATTATTGGAAACTATCATGGTTTTTTGATCACAGATATCAATGGGTTCCACTCATATATATTATATAATGGGATCGTAACCTTAACATGGGTGTGCAAATTCATCAAATGTTTTAGATGAATGTTTTTATTTAAGTCTCTAAGATCCTTTTTGTATGAGACTAATACCTCATTTGTTGATGATTATTGGGGATAGTTAAATCAATTAGTCTTTCCCTATAACAATCTAATCAGGCACATGGAATAATGTATAGATGTGGTTGTTCTTTTATAATATATGAATGGATTTGCTAGTATGGGTTCAAAGCCAATAGTGCATGATAATTTTTATTAAGTATTTAGATCATGTCACTAACATGGAATTAAAATTTTGGTTAGAACCGATCCTTGTAAATTACCTTTCATCAAAATCGTTGTTGTGCACATTGATTTTATGAGCTTGTCTTATTCTAGTTAATAAATAGACATGGTATGATTTTGGAATTGTTTTCACTAGCTAATAAATTACAATTTAGAGCATAATCTATGTTTTTATAAGATTTAAAATTTATGGAAATTTTGGGGTTATGACAATTAGTATAAGAGCATTTGTTAGGCTAAATCAGATTTTTTTGTGAAAATGTGATTTAATGACCACATATACCTATCACATTAAATTTGGATAATTATCAGAACTATTTTAAGATTATTATGTTATGTGGACATTTATTGCATACATTATTTTATTTATAAAATATTACTTATTAGTTTAAATTAACTTGTAATGATTCATTTAGTGTTTTAGATGAAAATATTATATTCTTGATTATTATTGATTATGATAAGATACTATTGATGTTTATGTGGTTTGATTTTAGGTACGTAAGAGATAAGCATAGGCTTTAGGTAGAATCTAGGTGCTTAGTGGCAAGGACATGGTACATAGGTAAACCATAATTGTGATATCATAGTATTCAAAAGCTGAGTCAAAACTTTGTCTCGGTCATTCTATTTTATAAATATGTTCTTCACTTTGGATTTTATTATTAGCTAGTTAGTTTTTGTGTCATCATTTATCTTTTGTTTCTTTATAGTTAACTAATAAATAAAATTGATAGTCAATGTGAATTTTATTTATACCCACATCAATTATGCACTTATATATGCCACTCAAATATTGATAGATCTTTGACGAGTTCAAAAATCCTTGTCATAAGACTATTTCAGGTCTGTGTATAAAAATAATAATGAAATACCAAAAGTGGAAGGTCGGCACCATGATTATGAAGTTCATTATAGGATAGAGGAAATTATTTTATTCATTTAGTTTTGATATAACTAATGATGTTTATGTGTGTTAATATAGTCCACAAAGGAATAATACTTACATTTGATAGTGTCATGTTTAAACCTTGAACCATAAGTCATGAGACTTAGGTCAAGGGAATGGTGATTAAAATATTTAAATTTTGCATTGAACCCTAAGCTATTAACTTGGGCTGGGGGTGCAATTAATGAAGAGATTTAAATTACCCAACCATGAGTGGGTTGTTTGACTTTGGAAAGTGAAGATTAGGGTTTCTTATCATTTCTAAAGGCTCTCAATTTTGCATGAAGCTTAGGAAACATACATGTAGAGGTGGAGTTTTTTAATGAAAACCCTATGATAATCTTAAATGGAATTTCAATGTCATGTCATGCATAATTATGGGAAATATAATGGAGTTCAAGTTCCACTCATTATAACTCACATTTATATCAAATGGAATGGGCATTGCCAATGGTGGATAAAGAGTATAAGAAAAAAAAAGAAAGGAAAGAAAGGTAGTATAGAGGAAAAGAAAAGAAGGGATATTTGTGTTGGCCATTAAAATCCTTCTTGGTAATCTCATTTTGTTAGATAAACAAAGTAAGTGTTTTCTTTAAATTCCAAATGTTGCAATAAATGCATGCATTCACTAATATGAATAATGTATAGGTTTTGGAATAATTTTCCTACATAGACCTAGAATTTATTTTGAATGGATTTGATAAAAAATACCCAATAAGGTTAGATCATTTAGGGTACTCACCATTTGACATAAAAGAGTAACTTAAAAGAGTGTAATGAACTAGTTAGATCACTTGGTTAATTAAAGATTGTCATGTTTGCGAGTTTTCTTTATTTGGGTGTAAACCCTAGTTTTAGGTATTATATTTATGAGTTTGTTGAAATGATTATTGTTATCTAAAACCCTTATTTAGGATTGTCTTGAGTATGTATAATTGAATCCTAAAACCCTAGGTTATTGGTTAGTATTGCATCACTATTGTGTTTCAATTGAGTGTTATGTTTTTGTGGCTAGGTTCCTAATTCCATCTCCAATCAATGGTTGGGGTGGATAGGGAAACCTATATATGGTTAGGCTTATCTTGAGAATGTGGATGGATTTGACTATAAAATATTCTCTATTGGAAACTCTAAAGATTTCATCTTTTATAAGGACTGATAGTGATTGGTTACTATCTTTTTATGCAAACATGTATTTGATTTGGATAACCTTGCATGGAAGACTAAATTGTTTACTATTTGATGTATGCTTATAAATCGTATAGGGTTACATTCATTGGAAAATAAGATTGTTTTCAATATCCAAGGACCCTATATGATATAATTTTGTATTATTTGTGATGCATTATAATGTCCTTCAATTTTGATGGTTATAGCAAAGATACTAAAAATGTATTGCATTATGTAAAACATCAATGTTCATGTATTATGTTATAAATAACAAAGTTACAAGGTATAGATTAAATCCTTCATATTATAATAGTAATGTTTGTATTCAATTATGTTGTTTTAATTTTAGTGAAAAACATAGTTGAGTGGATTCTGTGTATGGAAAAGTTTATACCTTGTTAATATTCATTAATTATGGTAAATAAGAAGTTGTAGTTTTCTATATATTTTTTTAATATCAAAACATTATTATTTGATTAGGTTGCATATGAAAGTAAGGTATTGAGCTAGAAATTATGCATATAAATCTAGATCACTCTTGTAGTCATCAATATATTCTTATTACAAGGAGATGGTTGTGTTAACATAGTGTTTGCATTCTTTAAGGAATTATTATTATGTGTGGTGTTTTTTTCATGAATATTATGATATGGAAATTAGAGTGCTTACCTACATATAGGTATTTATGTTATTGTACATTTTGTTAAAGGAGAATGATTTCATTTTGTCAATGCATACTAAAATTCATGAAGAAAGGGAAAATGAATGGGTGGTCATTAATGTAATTATATGTGCTTGAAAATGATTATGGATAGTTACATTAGTTATCATCCGATTATAATAGACATGCATGATGTTTGTTCAAATATAGAAATAATATTATATATACCTTTGGGTTAGTTGTTGCTTAATTACTATGGTATGAATTTTGGATTATGTTCACCATGATAGCAATTGGTTATGTTATTCTCCACATAATGATATAAGAGAAAGTGTTTTTTATAAATCTTGAATTGATTATATCAATGCTATGAGGTGGAAACAATTTGTAATGGAACATGTTCTTAATATGGAAGTTGAAAAAAAGGTAAATGGGTTACATTTAGGTGTATTTAAGAGTTGGACATTGATTATAATACATTGGTGCATCCATAATGATTCTTTGACTATCATTTCCAATATAGTTGTGTGTTAATTATTATTAGTGTGGAAATTATTTAAGGTAGAATGCTATATGAATTATAACTCGATGTCATTATGGAAATGGATGAAAATTATTAGGGGTTTTTGAATTTGGGTTAATCATTTGATTCTTTATACCAAAAGTTAAATAATAACACCAATAGTTAATGGGTTTGGAATTGAGATTTGGTAAGCTTTTGTAAACATATTTTTATATTTTAATGTATGATTTTGGTTAAAAAGAAAAAATAAAATAAATGTTGTATACACATACATATCATAGTTCTATATCCATATATATACCAATGGCCATAATCATGAGCCCTACAACATGTGTGTCTGTGGGTGTGGATGTGTGTGTGTGTGGAGGGGGGGGGGGGGGGGGCGGGTTTGGTGGGGTGGTGCAGGTGGGTCAATGTTGTATACACATACATATCATAGTTCTATATCCATATATATACCAATGGCCATAATCATGAGCCCTACAACATGTGTGTGTGTGTGTGTGTGGGGGGGGGGGGGGGGGGGTGCGGGGTGGGTCGGTGGATAGGTGGGTGGGTGTGTGGGTGAATGTGTGTGTAACACACACACACACATGTATAGTATGCATACATTCTTAATGAGCATTGAAATATAGACATAATTCCTTTTTGAATTAAATAAAAGTGCCTTTCATTTATGCTAGTAAATAAATATTGAAATGTTATTTATTTAACAAATGTAAGAGTTTTAAATATGTATCATTGCAATATTTATTATTATAAAAGTGGAGTCACATAATTAAGATATGGAGTGTAATGTTAGAAAGAATACTATATGTTTATAAGTGATTTTCAAGGTTTTGTAAAGGCTAATGCATGAAATATAGGAAATTATGTTCATTTTAAACCTAACCTAAATTTATTTAGTTCATATATCAACACACACACACACACACACACGTGTGTGTGTGTGTGTGTGTGGTAACATACATATAAATAAATATACATGTGCATTTAAGTGGATAACTTTGATATTGGTATGGCTTAATTTTACTTGGTGTGATTTATGGTTGTAAACATCTTAGGTGGAAGCAATAGAAAATTGTTTCAATTTAACTTACGAGATTATTATGTTAATAATATTATCTATTGAATGCAAATATAAATGTGGATAATAATGAAAGTGAGGATCCCATATTAACATTATAATCCAGAACCAATTTCCTAGGGTTATTCTTGAAGAAGAAATGGCCATGAGGTAAGGCTATAGCTATGGGTATGTTTGATATTATTTAAAGGGTTATTTGATCTATGTATTGCATTAGAGGAATTTTTTAATGTTTGGAATGTATGATAATGTTTAAATGAATGTAAGGGGTAGATTATATGAGAGATACTATTATAACCTGGTGTGTTGAGAATAGATATCGATGGGTTCCAATCATATTTCTTATATAGTGGGATCACAACCTTAACAGTGTAGATTCATCAAATGTTTCATATGAATGTCTATATTTAAGTCTTAAGGATCATTTCATTATGATATTTGTGCCTCATTTTTTGATGATTATTGGAGATGGTTAAATCAATTAATCTTTTCCTATAATAATCTAATCAGGTGCATGGAGTAACATATAGATGTAGTTGTTCTTTTATAATGTATGCAAGGATTTTATAGTTTGGGTTCAAAGATAATAATGTATGAGATTTTTTATTAATGATTTAGATCATGTCACTAACATGAAGGTCAAAATTTGGCTAGAATTGATCCTTGTAAAGTACCTTGCATCTAGATTGATTTCTTGCACGTTGATTTTATGAGATTATCTTATTATGGCTAATAAAATAAACTTGTTATGATTATGGAATCATTTTTATAGCCAATAAATTTATATTTATAGCATAATCTCTATTTTTATAAGTTTTAAATTTTATGTAAAATTTGGGTTATGATAGTTTATATTAGAGCTTTTGTTAGGCTGAGTCAGATTATTTTTGTGAAAATGTGAATTTAATAATGCATGTCTATGTGTCAACATGGTTATGACTAGATAAACATGAAACCCTATTAATATAGGTAGTGATTTAGTTTTAAATCATTAACAAGATCAACATGATCATGCTGACATAGAGGTGGAACAAAGTGGTAGCCATGCATCTAATTAGGATAATCTTGGATAACAAGTTCTTGAGGAACAAAACACTATACTACATGACATTCTAGGTACACTGCATGGTATCTAAGGGAAAATGGAAGGTCTAGTCCAATTATTGATCACATATAAAAATTTTAAGAGGTAGGGAAGGAAGATAGGCTTCATAATGAGCATCCACTATGACAAGAGATTGTAGAGCCCATTATTAAGGAGATGTAGAATCTTCCCCCTCCCATGTACTCTAGTGAAATCATTGGTGATGCCATTGAGGCATTTGTGATTAACTTGTATAGGTATTTCACATTACATAATGTGAGTTCCAACATCAAAGCATTCATCTAAGCTTACCAGTTGGTAGGTGATGTATCTTTGTGGTGGAACCACTTATGTGCACTAAAGGTATAATTTCATGGCTGACTTGGGAAAATTTTGATAAAAGTTTTAGAAAAATATATCTAAATAATATATACCAAGATCCAAAAATTATGTATTTTTAATTTTTAAATAAGGGTACCATATCAGTATCCAAGTATGAAAATAAGTTTTTAGGACTTCTACATCATGTTCATTACATGATGAAAAAAACCAAGGTAACTAAAATGGGGTTAAATGAAATACTCTTACATGATGTAAATGTGACTAACCCAAAAACATTAGTTGTTTTCATTGAATTAGCACACCATGCTAAAGAAAAAGAGAAGTCTCACCAAAGAATAAAGCAAGAATTTTAGAACATCAAGCAATAAGGAAAATAAAAGTCATCAATACCTCTAATAAGTAGTAATTTCAATAAAAATAACTCCAAAAGTTTTCTTGAAAGAGTTATAGTTTTGGAAATAAATTTTAGAATAAAATGGATCTAATTCACATTATTTTACAACAAAGGCTACTAGAAACAATAAACATCAGAACTTTTTTAGGCCAGCCACAGGAGAAAATACCATTCTAATTCCAACTAAGATTGTTATAACTTGTTGGGAATGTGGTGAGAACTATTACTATAAGGAATTTCCTAAATTTAAAGATAATCACAAGGTCTATTCATTTATAAAAAATAAAAATGCATAATTTTAGTCAACACCTATTAATACAAGAGGTATAATCTCTAGATTTTCTTTATCTATTTTGATTGATTTAGGAGACACAAACAACTTTATTTCTCATGATAATGCATTAAAATATAAAATCAAACCAACTAGACTTAGAGAAAGATGGAGAGTAGACTTTGGAACTAAGAGGAAAGTGGCTATTAATGAATGTCTATAACAAGTTGATATGAATTTGGGTAGTTTTAAGACATGTAAATCTATTCCTTGCTCCCTTATGATCCTATGATATTATCCTAGGAATGGATTGGTTACAAGCACATCAACCTAAGATGGATTACACAAGTAAAAGAGTTCAATGCTTGGATGATGAAATAAACTCTATAGTGATTCAAGGAATCAACAACTCATCTAGCCCATGAATTATGTCAACGATTTATATCAGAAAAGAAAGTAGGAAAGGGTGTGATTTGTATGCTCTCAAGTTGAATGACATAGCTGAAGTAATAGCCACCATACTCCAAGACTATCTAATTTTGGAATAATTTGTAGATGTATTTATATAAGAGATGTTAATTTTACCTTTAAAAAGGATATTTGATCTTGATTTAGATTTAATACTTGTATACACTCATTTTTGGCCACTTTCATTTCTAAAGAAGGTATCAGATCAATTTATAAAAAATGATGTAATTTAAACATAAAAATGACTTAGATTTCCCAAATTCATCTACGTAAGGGATTAAATGACCTATAAATGTTTTGAGGCTTGATTATTTAGGGTATTACCCTATATTCACCAATAACATAGCTTGGATTCAAACCTATTCAAATTAAGACCTATCAAATTGACATTCTTAGCCTATTGATATATTAATGTAAAACATTTAAAATAATTGTCAAATTCCAAAAACCATAAGCAAGATTAATTAAAAATTAAATCTCAATTAACTTAAGTAAAATTCCAAGCTGAATTAGTGAATTACATTTATCTAAACAAGGAAATTTTCAATAAACATAAGGTCAAAGCTAAGGGATCTAATAAAATATTTTATTAATTCCTAAAATTCAAGGAAAGGTGATTCACAACCTAATAAATATCTTCTATGAGTTGTCATGGATCATGAATATCTAAAATGTGTTTTCAAGCCTTCATGATTACTTTGACCCAACCTAAGATTAACCTAAACTGAACCTACGTTATGTTAGACTCAACCAAACTCAAAACTAAACCTAACCTCCCTAGGGTTAGATTTAATTTAGAGACCTATAAATACAAGTGACCTCACTATGCCTAAACAATATTTTGTGTGCAAGGTTATTCTATAGGAATGCCTTCAAAAATCCATCAAAGTAATGTTATAATGCCAAATTAATATAAAAAATCTTCACACCAAGCCAAAAAAATCCACATATGATCTTAGATAAGTTCTGATAAGATGGAGAATGCATTGATCAAAGTCTCTAATGCCACAAGCCAAGTAAGAACATCTTATATGCCCATAAGTGAACACTAATTTTAATAAGAGAGGTAAAAAAAAATTTATGTTTTTTTCTCTTATTTGTAGTTTTGTTCATTATGTTATGCTTAACCTAGTACTTAGTCAAGAGACGTTTAGTTTCATTGCATTTTTATACTTTAATTCTCATTTGATTCACTAACAAGGAACGAATTATGTTTGTGTGCTCTTTAGATTCCTAACATTACATAATGACACACTCAATGGGACCAAGCATTCTATATGGACCAGATGAATAATGTGGAACCTTTAAAATTCATAAAAATATCACTTACATCTTCATGTTTTTTAGTTTTATGCTCAAAATTCCCATCATTTTATTTTGTTACTAATCGGTGACTTCACCTTGTGTAGCAACTTCACCTATTTTGTCCTTTGTTTGTGATATTTTACTTTATAGAAATGTAAAATCTGCATCAGTGACTTTGATATAAATGATGACATTACTCTATATAAAAATTAGTGACATTGATCTATGTTAAATTAACCATTATATGTAAATGGTTGTATTGATGAATGCAAATAGTGACATCAACCTTGTAATTTGAGGGTTTCGTTAAGTATATTTTCTAGTAATTTTGATGACTTCACCTAATTTTAATCCATATTCAATGACTTCAACTAGACTAATTACTGAATTCACCCCTATCTAATAGCAATTTCCCTTGATACCTATTTCTATCTATCTATTTTATATAGAAAACAATGATTTTTTTGAAATTAGTGATTTCTCTATGTTATAGAATCAATGACTTCGCTTTGTGTAAACTAAAAACCTGAGAGTTAAAAATGAAAAGTTTTTTTTTATTGGTATTTTTGCATAAAGACAAGATAACCCCCTAACATTTTTATAGGAACCTAAGTGGAGAAGAAAGGTCTATAAACTTTTAAAGTTTCGTACATGCTTTGGTTTGAGTGCTTAAAATTAACCCAATACAAATTGTCTTTTTCAAATTTCAATTTTACAAGAGAAAACAAGGCTAAGGGGTCAAAACTTCAATCATATTTGATTTTGTGTTTTAAAATGAACACTCATATTTAGCTTAGAGCTCTTAAGAGATTTTGTTTGTTCATTTTTTGTTTATCAACTAGTTTCAAATTCGTAGATTAAATTTATTTATGGTAAAATGAACTTTTCATGTATGTTCTCCCCCCATCCCCTATAGGGAACTCAGATGATCGAAAACACCTTATTACCTTTTTTACTTATATTATAATATATTAAATATCATGTATGATCTCCCCAATCTCTGAGTGACATGGGTGACCTAAAAATGACCTCTAAAGTTCTTCCAATTTTCATTTGTTTATTTTTATGCATTGGCTTGTGTGTGGGAGTTCATATCCTCCTCACAAGTTCTTTAGGGGTGTGTCTAGGCTACCTGTTTGAGTCTAGGCCACTATTTATTTAAAAACCCAAGTCTTTAAAAAATCTCATTCAAAATCTATCTTTAAAATTTTAGATCTAAAAAAATTGGTTTATACTTGAGTCTTATCTACAACTTGGGTTTGAGTGGTTCACCATTCTATTTTTACATTGTGTAACTTGGATGGATTTTTAGTTTGATTGTTAAAATACCTTTGCCTCGAGACCAAATGTACCATTTGTTTCAAATTATAATTTTTAGACTTTGTTTTCAAATGCCTAACCTAGTTTATGTTCAAATACCTATGTCGTATGCCTCAATCAACTTTGTTTTAAAATTCATATCCTAAGTTATGTGTAAAGACCTATATTGCATGCCTTGATTAAGTTTGTTTTCAAATTCATAATCCATGTTTATTTTTAAGACTAATTTCACTATGCCTAGACCAATGTCAATAAACATTAATTATTTCAACCAAATTGACCCATCATGACAAATTAGAGTTTATTTTTAAACCCATATTCTAATCCAATCAAGGTCATTTTTGACCCCTTTTAGACCATGCCAATTAAGCCAAATCTAACCTAGACCAATTCCAAGTTCATGTTAATTCAAACCAATTTTAACCACAACCAAGTACCTATTCCAAGTCCTATTTTATTTTAAACCAAAAATTATTACTATACCAATTGTAATTTCAAACCTTGACCTAGACCAAGTCCAGTTTGTTACCAAGACAAAGCTCAAGACCATTTTCATATACCAAGACTACCATCTTTGGGATAATTTACAAACCCAACCATGTTGATTATCATATTCCAAAATCACCCTTCTTTGGGCCAATTAAATTATCAAGTTCACCCTTTTAATGATAATGGTACCTGACCCTCTACTTATGCAATTAATCCTCCTTTTGCCTATATTAGCAACCAAGTTATGTAGTGCCCAAGGATTACCATTCTAGGCCCTCTTCCTTTAGCCTATGTTAGCAACCAAGCTCTATAATTCCCAATGATTACCATTCTAGACCCTCATTTTTTTTGCCTATGTTAGTAACCAAGATCTTTAGCACCTAAGGATTACCATTTTAGGCCCTCATCCTTTGACACACATTAAAAACCAAGCTCCATATTTCCTGAGGATTGCCATTATAATCCCTTCCAAATTTGGTAGCTCATTATCCCAACAAGGTTATGCAATTATGACTAGATGGATCATAGTTGCCATCTTAAACCCATAACCAGTCTTTGTTGAAGCCATATTAGATGAACCTATTTACAAAGAGCTCATTATTGAACCATAGGTCATTCTTCATCCATTTCCAACCATCCCTCACTTTAGAAAATCTAAGCTAGCCTTTGAGCCACAATAAAGCCAATCTCCAAGAGCCATCACTTAAAAACCAAGCTGTGTCCAAATCTAAAATTTTATAACCAAGTGTAAACCATGGATAATACAACTAATCAATTTGTGATGTTTTTGTTTAAACACTTATTTGTGATGAGTTAACCTACATTGAATCACCATTTGACATTTTACCTTTCATTGAGGAGTCTTACTTTGACAAGATAGTCTTTGTTAATTCACCCCTTAATGATTATAACTAACTTTGGGAAAATCATTATTTTGACCACTAGCCTATTTTTAAGGAGCCTCACTTTGATAATCTAGTCTCTATGGAGTTAGTTTTTGGCCATTTCCCTTTTTTTGAGAAGCTTCACTTTGACAAGGTAGTCTTTGTTGAGTCTTTCTTAGATGAGCCTATTTCTAAAGAGCCCATTATTTAACCAAAGGCCATTACTCATCTAATACCAAACATTCAATATAAAATATTTACCTCAACACTAGATGAAGAATCAACATTAAATTTAGGTTCTATATTTTAACTGATATTAGATGTAACATCAAAAGAAAAATCAACATCAAGCTCAACATCAGATTTAGAGTTCCTTGAGTCAGACTCAGCTTCATAATCATAATACATTAGTTGTTTTTACAACATTAGTTACACATTCCTTACAAATAACTTTGAATACATTTGTGATCCTTCCTCAATTTTTGACGATGGTTAGTTCAACATCAACACAAGTTCTACTAATATCTTCTAGAAGGATTGTGATACCTCTTGGTATTCCATTACCATTCAACTTTCCATTAACTCCAACTAAACTAGCCATTATATTGACATTCCACCTCCCATAAGTATTGATTATGATTGAAAAAATCACACATTATTAAACTACATCCATGGAAACATATAAGTTATAGAATGTTAAGGGGACCAAGACCATATTCATGAAGAAGAAAAATAATATCATAGTGAAGCCTTTTTGGAGGTGTTAGGGGGTAATCAAATTCTAAACTCAACATCTTATAATGAAACTTTTTTTGAGGTGATATAATAAAATAAAATTCAAAATTCAATGTTCCTTAGTGAAACCTTATTGGAGGAATTATGGGACAATCAAGACAAATTTATTGGTGAAAACATCTTCAAATCACCAATAACTAAGCAAAACATTTCTTCACTATTTGATGAAGACATTATCAAAGATAACATCAATAAAAATTCCTTTCTATATCATAATTAGATGACAACATCTCTTAGGCTCAAAAAATAAATATAGTGGTCCTACTGAGAGCATATTCATAAGTCTTTGGCCCAGCCACAACAAAAATTATGTCAAATCTAGAATCAACAACATTATGTGTGCCTAAAAATTTGAATCTTAATTTCTTTCCCAACCATTATACACTCCATTATGATCCATTTATTCATTTTATACCTATATTACATTACCAAATTAGGCATTTTATCAATTACTTATCCCTATTTACCATCTTTGGTTGTACTTTCTTTTATAAGGGCTATGAAGACATCTTATCAAGAAGTTTGGAAGAAATAAAATAAATGACAAATGAATATCACAATAATATTATTGGATTCCAAATCAACAACAAGTTATTTATAGATTATCTATTCATAAGGGGTGTGTGCTAGTAATTTAAACAATTAACTATTCTAGTTTTGTCATATGTTGAATAGGATGAGAATCTCCACATCAATAGGAAAAATAGACTAATTGACCTTTGCCTTGCCATTTTCCTTGCCTTGAAATTTGCCTTACCCTTGGTCATTATTTCATACCTTTCCATTTACTTTTCCATTTGTCTTACCTTTCCATTTACCTTACCATTTTCCATGCCTTTTCCCTTGCCTCGCCTTACCATACTTTTATACCTTGCCATATTTTGAACTACATTGACTTGAGCTCCATTAGGATAATGTAGGTATCACTCAATTTACATTGATGCTAGTTTGATCACCCCTTTTCTAATGTTCTTTCCAATTTATGAGCAACCTAAGCCATTCTCTTACCATTTTGGGAGTTAGACCATTCTATATCTCTTAATCCTCCATTGTTTGAGATACTAAAAATCCCCAAAACATTGGAAACATTTCCAACCCTTCCTCAATTTTAAGTAAAACTATAGTGTCTTGATGTCCATTTGGACTATGTAAGTAGCATTTAGTGTTTTTGGTGGTTATCTCAACCACCCTTATTTGAACACTCTTTCCATTCTATGATAAATTTAAGCTAAATTCTCTCACTATTTTATGATCTATCACCATTTTGTATCTCATAATTCTCAAATGAGTTAAAATGCACACAAAAAACCTAAACATTGGAAAAGGCTTACAATCTCCATATGAGATATAAAGATGTAAAATCTAAAAACATTGGCCCTATATTGACCTTAGTCACCAATCCTTGATCCAAACTAATGGGGTAAATCCATTCTTAGTTCCAATCTATTCCACTACCATTATGGTGTTAACCTTCCCTTTGCATGTATCCTTACTTAGGGGAAGCATCTAATTTGTGTTTTTCAGCTAAGTATCTTTGGGGGTGTCACCTTCCCTTTGCATATATCCTTATTTTGGGGCACTATCGAATTCACACTTTTAGGCCAAGCTTGAAATTTTTAACCTATTGAGGTAAAATCAAAGTGTGTAGCTTATACCAAGGTATTTTATCCCCATACATTGTTCACTTACATATATCCTTTCTCAGGGAACCATCTATTTATCATTCCATTGAGCCTTCACACATAAATATTGACTTGGTTAATGACATGATGATTTTTGTTGCTTTTATTTTCAAGCTTTGTGTGTGTTTACTTATTTTTTTGTTTGTTTGTTTTCCTATTTAGGTGCCTTGATTTAGTGTATAAATTTTCATTGGGTAATTCCTTTCACATCCTACTTAATTCCATCCATATTCATACATCAACATTATCATCATGGTTTTTATCATTGGTGCTTTATTTTTAATTGTCTATTGGATCAAGAGTTAATCCTTATGCAAATTATGGATAGGTCATCATGGTGTTTTATATCATGTTTCATATCATCATGTGCTATAAAAAAATTAGGCCAATGTACCTATCGATCAATGTAGTGGTAAATACTTCTCTATTATCATAACCTTTCATATCCCAAACATCACTCAAATGTAGAGTAATTAAATCACAAATGAAAAGTAATACATATTAGTTATGACATTTACTTACGTAATAGTAGGTATAATAAATTGATACCTATCTTATATATCAATTCACCATCAATATATGATTACAGGTTCATTATGTGAGATTATTTGGCCCCATTGTGGAAAATTAGTAGTTATCCCCTACTCCTTGATCAAATTAAATCAATAACCATTCTACTTGTATTAATTATAATAAGGGCAAACATATCTAAATTATCAAGTACAACCAAATTATTCACATTAATTAATTTTTATTCTTCTATTATATTCCTCATTCCATTTTCTCCCTCTTCTAAGTGAACTACATTGGGCTAGGGTGCATTTGGACCATGCAGGTAGTTTTTGGATACATGAAGGACATCAAGTCAACTCGTTTATCATTATCATCATCATTATTCTTCCATCCCCATTATTGTCTTCCCCATTATAATATATTTCATTACTTTTCCCATCTTCATGTGCCTAGTTTTGTGTGGCTTCTTTAGTCTTTGAAAATGCATTAGACCATCATACCTTTATTTACACCTACTCATATTTAATCTATGTAACAAGTTATATTCTTGAGTTATGCTTGTCAATCTTCCCTATTGGGGCAAAACTAATTTATCATGATCAAATCTACCCTATTAGGTCAAAACCATTATTCAATCCAAGTAGTTGAAATTATTATAACCACCTTTGGGCAAATCATTATTTTGACCCATCCACCCTATTGGGGCACATACTTATATCATTAATTATAGCTTCCTTTGGAAAAATCATTATCTCAAATTACATTACTAATTATAACCAACTTTGGGTAAATTAATATTTTAATTAATGTGTGTAAGCATTATGTCAATTTTATTAATCTCACCCATAGGTTAATTTCATTCTTCTTTTTGCTTCTTTTTGAGGGACCGCCCATCAATTATATGTGTTAACCACTCCCTTAAGGGGGTATCATGGGATTCCTAAACTTTGCTTGGAGCATCATTCCTCAATAATTATCTTTTTTTTCTTATTAAAATGTTTTTCAATCTTTAAAAAAATGTTACTATGATTGTCTTATAACACATTCTCAAATATGGGTAAATTTTAAACACTTATTTTTTAGCCACTTTCATGTCTAAACTGGGTATTAGATCAATTTCTAAAAAATGGCACAATTTAAGCTTATAAATCACCTATATTACCAAAATTCATCCACATAAGTGGTATAATGACCCAAAAATGTGTCAAGGCTTGATTATTTAGGGTATTACCCTATATTCACCAATAACCTAGCTTGGATTCAACCCTAGTCAAATTGTGACCTAACAATATGACATTATTGACTTATTTATCTATTAATGTAGAACATTTACAATAATTTCTAGATGCCAAAAACCCTAAACAAAATTAATTAAAAATCAAATCTCAATTAAAATTCTTAAGTAAAAATTCAAGGGTCAGGCACGATGGATGAAGGCGAGCAGGAGGGCACGACAAGGAAGGGCACGATAGGGCAGAAGGCAGGGCATAGTTATAGGGAAGTGCTTGGACTATAGCAGGCATCCCAGAGAATGAGAAGCAATGGGAAGGCTCCAATTTTACAAGGTTTAGGTTCTTTTGCTACTCTTGAGCAACCAAGTATGCATATCCCTAAAGTCAATGACTGTCTGGAAAGATGCAAGGAGAGGCCCAAGCTGGCCATCCCAATGGAAATGATTGCTGAAGACATTGAATACTATTCCAATCACTCCTTGTACTACAAGTTTTTGGGACTTAGGATGTCGTTGTTATTCTTGGAAGCATGGGCTCAGAAGACGTGGGCACCAGAAGGAGATATGGATATTACATTGCTGTCCAATAGCTATTTCATGGTCATTTTTACCTGTCTAACAAATTGTCAACAAGTTTTTGCTAGAGGTCCTTACTTCCATAATCAAGTGGGTCTGTTTATCAAGCCCTGGCATGCCAATTTCATACCTTTAGAGGAAGTACCAAACCATGTCCCAGTGTGGGTGTGTCTACCCCACTTTCTAGTGGAATGCTACCAAGAAGACACTCTCCAATTGCTTGCATCCTTACTGGGAAGGCCAGTAGGATCCTCAATGTCACTCTTAGGGAAAAAGGTAATGACTTATGCCTGCATTTGTGTGGAAATTGATCTTAGTAAGCCATTACCAAATGCTATTGAAATGAGTGCAAGCCCTTTTTCATGAGTACAACAACTAGATTATAAAGCCCTCCCTTTCCACTATCGTCTATGTCATGCTTATGGGCATTTGCAGTGATGGTGTCCCACCTCAAAATCTATTGCACCTCAGCCAACTCAACCTATTCACACTCCTTTTGGTACTGACAAGGAAAGGGGTCTGATTCTAGGTGAGATGCCTGATACTGATGGTTTTATGCCAGTTAAAGGCTGATATAGAAATAGAGGCCAAAAATAGTCCCTAAAGGAAAGACAAATAGATGACTCGCTCAATAGATTTGAAATATTAGATGACCTTAATTAGTAGGAGGTGAATCTTGGATTGATGATTTTTGACCAGGGGATTGAGGGACCAGCTTAGGAGACCAATGCTTTAGAGGCTTTACCTAAAACACAAGATGCTAGTGATTGTCATATGGATATGGACTAGCAGCTGATAATTTTGAAAGGAATGACTTCCTCAGTTGCTCCCCTCAAAGAAGATTGAAATATGCCCCTTACTGGGAAAACTGGGGACCTAGGGGCAGCAAGAAGCAGCAAATATTTTCCTCATCTTGGACTTCTGCAAAAGACCTTAAGAAAGGAGGGGGAGAGAAATCTGGCAATCCTAGTAGAAAAAAAGACCAAAAAAATATCAAGCTAATGGGAGAGACTTTGGTGGAGTCAGGGTCCATAAAGACTCTTGATGCACACTTTTTGATCTCTCTAAAATGATTATAATATCTTGAAATGTAAGGGGTTTGAACAACAGCCCTAAAAAAAATGTTGTTCACAACCTGATTAAAAGTCATAGGCTGGATGGCCTTTTCTTGCAGGAGACTAAGCTTTCAGTTGAAGACATGTCCAAACTTGTACCCAAGTTGTGGTGGCAAGGAGAATGTCAATGCATTGGCACTACCAGATACTCAGGAGGACTAGTTTGTCTGTGGAACCCATGAAAGATTGGCGTCATAGGCTGGCTGACTTTTAAGTACTCCATGACTATGATTACTTCTAGCTTTGAGATGGGGGAAGTCATTCTCTTCTCCAACATCTATTCTCCCAATGATTGGTGGGGTAAAAACTCCTTATGGGGCTACATAATTTTTGTCTATAGCCTGGCCCCCTTCCACCCTTGGATAATGGTAGGTGATTTTAATGCTATTCTTGATTTAACTAAAAAGAGTGGTAGCACAGCAAGGCTAGACCCATCTAATTTGTTAATGCACAACTACATTTAAATCTTGAATGTAGTTGACATCAGGCCCAATAATGGACAATTCACTTGGAACAATCGCAGGAGTGAGAAACCTTGCATTACTGAGAGACTTGACCATTTTCTGGTCTTAGCTTTTTAGGTTGGTGGTATGTGGTCTATGAGGTCTAAAATTTTGGACTAGAGAGGATCAGACCATTGGCCCATCAAGCTTAATACTATCTCATAGTATCACCTGTGCTCTCCTTCCTTCAAATTTCAACTCATGTGGTTGCGGGATCAATCTCTACATGAGTGTGTTGCCAATTGGTGGCATTGGGGTAGGCCTGCCCATGGTATGGTGATGTACATTTTTGCCAAAACATTGCAATATGTGAAGTACAAGCTCAAGTGATGGAATCACCAAAGTTTTGGGAACATATTCCATGCTAAGGCTACTACACAAACCAAGCTTGATGGTATCACGAGAATAATAAGGGAAGAAGGACTGACTGAAGACTTACTGCAAGAAGAAACATAGGCTATGAAAGACTTGGAGGAATGCAAGCTACAGGAGGAAATTTTTTGGAAGTAGAAAGCTCAGGTCGAATGGCTCCAGGAGGGGGACATAAATACATCCTTTTTCTTCAATTTATCCAAATCCAGGAGACATGGCAATTCTATTTCGGCCTGGTCAATGAAAGAGGTGAGCAGCTTAACTCCTTTCTGATAATTTTAGAGGAGGTAGTGTAGTACTTCTCTACTCTCTTCAAGGAAGATGCTAACGGGGAATCTCCAGAAGAAGCTCAGGTACTCTTCTGCATTCCATCATTGGTGACGCATGAAATGAATGAAAATTTAATGAAACCAATCACACTTGGAGAGCTTGAGGAAATCATTATTCAGATGAAAAAAGGGAAAGTAGTTGGACCTAATGGATTCCTTGTTGAATTCTACCAAGAATTTTGGGATATCATCAAACTTGACCTTTTAGCTGTTGTCCAAGAATCTCAGTGGAATAAGCAAATGCTTAAGGCTACACATGCGACCTATCTTGCTCTCATACCCAAATGCGAAGGTGTTGATAGGCTAAGCCAATTTTTCCCTATATCCCTTTACAATGTGGTTTACAAAATTATTTCTAAAATCATTGCAGATAGGTTAAAAAGAAGGCTGAGTGTTCTGATCTCGAAAGAGCAGAGTGGTTTTGTGGAAGGCAGGTAAATCCTAGATGGTATCGTTATTGTTGTTGAGTCCATTCACTCCATGGCTAGCTCAAAAGATAAGGTGATGTTCATTAAATTAGACATGGCCAAAGCCTTTGATAGGGTTAGATGGTCATTCCTGTAGAAGATTCTTTGTGCTTTTGGCTTTGAAAATGAATGGACTCAATGGGTCATGAGCTGCATTTCCTCAGCTTCCTTCTCAATGCTTATCAATGGAGAACACACAGAGCTTTTTGGTGCTACAAGAGGGTTGCGACAAGGTGATCCTCTATCTCTATACCTTTTTCTTCTCCTTGCTGAAGGTTTGGGGTAGTTGATCAATAGGAACAGAGAAGAAGGACATATCCAAGGATGGCAATGGGGAGGGGAATTGTCGGCATAATCACACCTATAATTTGTTGATGACACTGCCCTTATGGACATGGCCATAATGACTGAAGTTGCTAATTTACGTAGGGTGTTAGATGTTTATCTTATGGCCTCGGGACAAAAGGTCAATGAAGATAAGTCACCCATCTTCTTCTTCAATACTCTGGGCCCTATTCAGCAGTGGATCGTGAGGACTTTGCATTTTTAGATTGGGACTCCCCCCTTGATTTACTTGGGTATCCCTATCTCGGCTGGCTGTACATCCAAAGAATCTTGGCAGACTATTTTGGAGAAATTTTGGGTGAAAGTGAATCATTGGACACATAGGTGGCTATCCTTTGCGGGTCGGGTTCAACTTATCCAATCTGTGGTGCAGGCTTTACCCATTTATAGGTGTATGTTCCAGGTTGTCTTGATGGGATTCATTAAGGAGTTTGATTTTGTTACCAGTTAATTCTTATGGGCTAGTAGTTTGAACTCCACTAAATGGAGCCTTATTAGATGGGAGATTGTCTACAGCCCCAAACAATATGGCAGGCTCAGTCTGAGGTAGACAGACTTAAATGGTATTGCTTTAGCGGCCAAACTTTATTGGCGATGGTGCACCGAACAAGACAAAGCTTGGGCCAAAATTATCTCATAGAAGTACTACTCTAAAACCATTAAAAGGGACATTCCTCGCTATCTGCTTATTGGGAAAGGTTCGGCAATATGGGGTACTCTCAAAAAAGGGGCTACTCTCATCAAGAATGGCTTATTCTAGATTTGTAAATTGGGATCCAAGGCTCTCTTTTGGTTTGACTCTTAGGATGGATATCCTCCCATCATTTCTCAGTTTCCAAATTTGTTGAACCTTTGTTAGAGATTCCTTGATGCTAGCTGGTCTCAGGTGAGTGACTTCAAAGTTTACATTACACAAGGATAGGTGGAGGTAGCTCACTAGAAAGCTCCTGAAACTTGGCCTAATAATAGGACATAGGAAGAGAATTAGGAGCTATTGAGCATCCTTTCCAAGCATCATTGTAGTCCTCTTTAGGAGGAGGATGACCTAGCTTGCTCTCCCAATCCCAAGGGAGCTTACACAGTTTCATCTAGATATCAGGCTTTACTTCTTCAGAGATTGGGTAGGCGGGAAGTGCATTGGTGGAGACAGGTCTGGAATAATTTCACATGGCCTAAATGCAACTATTTTGCTTGGATGTTGGCTTGGAATAGGTGCTTAACTTGGGACAATCTCTGGAAGAGAGGTTTCCAAGGCCCTTCAGTATGTGTTATGTGTGGAGTGGCTGAGGAGGATTTAGCACACCTTTTTTTGTGATGCCCCTTTGCCTTGCAACTCTAGCATTATTGGTGGGATGTTTGGCAGCACCCATGTCTTCATGCTCAGTTTGTGGTCAATTTTTGGAATGGATTGGGAGAACCCCCCTCAAGGATGCCTTTCTTGTAGGACATATGGCTAGGCGGCCCCATTTTTCTATTCTGGTAGATCTGGCTTGAGCAAAATAGGCAAATTTTCTAGGGGGTGAGGGTCATGGTGCAACAGGTATGGCAGAAAGTGATGGGGATGATGTAAGAAACCATCCAAGCAAAGAGCATGATCTACCTGCCTTTGACCAAATAGGATGCTCAAGTGGTGGCGTGACTTAGATTCCAATAGTTAATTGGTAAGTCTGCGTGTGTCAGGAGGAGTAAGCAGGTCAAGGAGTAGATTCTCAAGACTGGTCAATGGCAACGCCCCCCAAATGGGATTCTCAAGATCAATACAGATGGTTCCTCCAAAGGTAATCAGGGACCTGTAGGTACTGGAGGGATAGGAAGGGATTTTAAAGGTATGTTAATTTTTCTTTTTGTGATTCCTAAGGGGCTGCAAACCATTAACATGATGGAAGGTCAGGCCATTCTTTATGCCCTTGAGAAGGCCCAGGCATTAGGTTGGCATAGGATTATCTATGAATTGGACTCTCAAGTCTTGATTAACCTGCTCATCAAGAGGAAAGTGGTGGACATCAATTGGCAACTATCTCTAATTGTGTAATAGATTTTGTGGATTTGCTCACTTATGGATAGCGTTACTTTTTCTCATATTCCATGAGAATGGAATAGGGTAGTGGATTTTTTGGCTAAATGGGCATCTGACCATTTAGATGGTGGAAACATTGAGGATTGGGGGTCTCTCCCCCCATCGTTGCATTCTGATTTGGAAAGAATTTTGGAGGCTGATAGGGAGGTTCATAATATTGTCTAGTTGGGTGTGTGCCTAGTTTTTTAGTTTATGTTGCTTTCTTCTGGGGGTTTCTGCCCCCCGTTCTTCTTGTAATGCTCTTTTCTTATTAATATTATTTTTACCCCTTTTATTAAAAATTCTTAAGTAAAAATTCCATGTTCAATTAGTGAATTACATTTATCTAAACAAGGAAATTTTCAATAAACATGAGGACAAAGTCAAAAGAGCTTATAAAATGTTTTATTAAATCCTAAAATTCAAAAAAAGGTGAGTCACAACCTAATAATATCTTCTACAAGTTTTCATGGCTCATAAATATCTAAAATGAGTTGTCAAGCCTTCATGATTACTTTGACCCAACCTAGGGTTAACATAAACTCAACCTAGATTATTTTAGACACAACCAAAGTTATAATTAAACCTAACCTCCCTAGGGTTAGAATTATTTTTGAGACCTATAAATATAAGTTCCCTCATTCTACCCAAACAAGTTTCTGTGTGTAAGGTTATTCTATAGTAAAGCCTTCAAGAAGCCATCAAAATAATGTTATAATGCCAAATTGATATCAATAATATTCATACCAAGCCATTAAAAACTAAATATGGTCTTATAAAAGTGATTCCAAGATGGATAATAAATTGATCAAAGTTTCTAATGATATAAGCCAAGCAAGAAATTATTCTATGCCAATAAGTGAACACTAATTTTGACAAGGGAGGTAATATTGTTGTATATTTTCTCTTATTTGTATTTTTTTTTATTTTGTTATGCTCAACCTGGTACTTAGGCAAGAGAGGTTTATTTTCATTGCATTTTTATACTCAAATTATCATTTGATTCACTAAAAAGGAACTAACAACATTTATGTGCTCTTTGTATTCTTAATGTTATAATACCTGGTATAACACCTACATCTAAGTCACCTTATGAGATGAATTTGGCTGATTTAAAGGAGCTTAAAGTACAAATTAAAGAGTTTTTATATAATGGGATGATACATCCCAGTGTGTCATCCTAGGGACCTCTATTGGTGTTTATCAAGAAGAAGGATGATACACTCAGGTTGTGTATCGATTATAGAATGCTCATCAAGGTCACAATCAAGAATAAGTATTATATTCCTTGCATAGATGATCTCTTTGATAAAATGAAAGGAGTTGATGTATTTTCAAACATAGATACGTTATTGGGATATCCTCAACTCTATATCAAAGATGAAGATGTCTATAATATTGCATTTATAAGTAGATATCGACATTATGAATTTATAATCATGCCATTTGGACTAAAAAATGATTTTATAGCATTTATGAATTTAATGAATAGTGTGTTCCAAGATTTTATTGACAAGTTTGTATTGGTGTTTATTGATGACATTCTAATATATTCCAAGAATTAATAAGAACATGAGTGACACTTAAATATGGTGTTATAACACTTGAGGTATCATAATATATACAAAAAGTTATCAAAGTGCTCTTTATTTCAATTTTAAAATCATTATTTAGGTCATGTGATTTATAAATAAGGGATTAACATATATCTTGAAAATATTTCCATCATTAATGAGTGCCCAACTCCCAAGAGTATAAATGAGGTAAGAATCTTCATTAGGTTTGTTGGTTACTATCGATAGTTTATACAAGACTTTTTTAGGATTTCTCACCCTATAACTTCCTTGCAAAAGAAGGGGAAGAAATTTTTATTAGTATCCTAAGTGTGAAGCAACCTACCAAGAGCTAAAATATTTTTTGACTTCAACTCCTATTCTAACTACATCAAATCCAAAAGGTAGTTTAAAAATATGGGAAGATGCCTATAAGGTGTGAATTAGATCCATATTGACTTAAGATGAAAATGTGGTTACCTATGAATCTAGGAAGCTCATGACCCATAAGCAGAATTACCCTAGTTATGATTTAGAAATAGTTTTTGTAATTCATGATTTAAAGTAATGAAATCATTTTATACTAGGTAAGCACTTTAAGATTAAATTAAATCAATGTAGCCTTGTGGCTTATTTACTTAGGAAGATTTTAATGCAAGGAAAATAAGATGGTTGGAATTTGTTAGTAACTTTTATATTGACATTGACTATGTAAAAGGAAAATAAAATAGAGTGAATAATGCATTATGTAGGTGAACCTACATTGATGCCCTCTTGGTACTATTTTTATAATTTAAAAATTTATATGATTACACAATATAAAATTGATTATGAATGCCTTAACATCTATCCTAACTTAAAAACAATAATTTTTTATTCTAAATTTTCTATTGATTTAAATGGTCTACTAATACACAAAGGCCAATTTTTTTTATCCAAGTTTAGTAATTATGAGAGATCAAGTGCTAAATTAAGTGTATATATCACCTCAATATCCACATCCTTATGTCAATAAAATGACATGAGAGATAAAAGATTTACATTTATATTCAAGACTAAAGAAAGATGTGGTTATGTATGTAGCCCAGTGCTTAGAATGCTAATGGGTGAAAGCTAAGCATAGTTGTACTAGAGGCTTTCTTTATCCTCATGCCATTATAGAAAGTAAATGGGCTATTTTATCTATGTATTTCATCATAGTATTTCCTAAATATCATAATGCACATGATTTAATCCTAGTTGTAATTGAAAAAATCACTAAAATGTCTCACTTTATTGATGGCAACATCACTAATGATGCTATCATTCTTACCAAAAGATTTATAAAATAAGTAGTATGACTTCATGGGTACCTGAAGTGATCATCTTGAATAGAGATAAGCTATTCACTTAATTATTTTTACAAAATATGATGGATGCTTTTGGTACAAAGCTAAATTTTAGTACAACTATTCATCTGGAAATAGATGGGCAAACTAAAAGGTTGAATATGATTGTCTAAGACATGTTATGAATGTATGTCATGGATCAATAATATAAGTAGGAAGACTTCATACACTTGGTAAAAACTTATTATAATAACACCTACCATTTAGTAATCAAGATGGCACCATTTGAATCCTTATATGGGTGAAAATGTAGAACTTTGTTGGGTTGAAACATCTTGGAAAACCATGTGTTTATTGGTCTAAAAGTTTTGCAAGAATATGATGAGCAAATGACTATTATTATAGAAATTTTTAAGGCTAATGATTATTGGCATAAAATATATATAGACCAAAAAATATCTCAATGAGAATTTGAAGTTTCTAATAAATTATTTCTAAGATTAAAACCTCAATAAAATATCAATCAAGTTTGGAAAAGCTTCTAAGTTAGCACCATGCTATGTTAGACCTTCTAACATAGTAGAAAATATCATCCCAGTGTCTTATCATCTCGCTCTTCCTCCTTTGTCTATAATACATGATGTTTTTCATGTAGAATTGTTAAGGAAATATGTCTCAAATCCTTAACATGTTTTAAATTGGGATAATCTTTAAGTGGAGGTTGAGGAAACAATTTAGCTAGAACCTATCAAGATCTTGTCTTAACACAACATTAAGCTATGAAAAATGAAATTGTAGCAAGTATTGGTCCAATGGGATCAAATGGGAGAAAGGAATTATACCTGGGAAGATGAAAATATTTGATAGAAACATTATATTTATTTATTTTAGGCTCCAATGATGGTGTCATTCTTAAGGGAGTGTGAATTTCATGACCACACCTGCTTAACATAATGACTTTGATTAATTATCATAACTATTTTAATATTCATATGTCATGTGGACATTTATTGTAGACATTATTTTATTTTAAAAACATTACTTCTTGGTTCAAATTAAATTTTAATCATCCATGCAGTGTTTTAGATGAGCATATTATATTCTTCATTACTATTCATTATGATCAGATATGGATGATGTATATGTGTCTTGATTATAAGTATGCAACATAGAAGCAAAGGTTAGAGGTAGAAGCTAGGTTATTGGTGGCAAAGACATGGTATGTAGGTAAACCACAATAGTGATGCAAGAGTTTCCAAAACCTGAGTCAAACCTTTATCTTGGTCATTTTGTTTTATATCTATGTTATTTATTTTGGATTGGATTATCGACTAGCTACTTTTTGTGTCATCATTTGTCTTTTATTTATTTATAGTTACCTAAGAAATAAACCAAATTGTTTATGTGAATGTAATTTATACCCACATAAATTATGCACTTAAATTAAATGTATTCCACTTGAAGGTAGAGATATCTTTGATGAGTTTGAGAATTCTTGTTACAAGACCAATTTAGATCTGTGTATAAAAATAATAATGAAATATCAAAAGTGGAATGCTGACACCATGATTTTGAAGTCCATTATTGGATAGAGGAAATTATTTTATTCATTTAGTTTTTATATAACTAATGAATGTTTGTGTGTGTTAATATAATCCATAAGGGGTTATGACTTACATTTGATAGTGTCATTTTTAAAACTTGAATCATAAGTCATGAGATTTAGGTCGAAGTCATGGTGATTAAAATATTTAAATGTGCATCAAACTCTAAGATATTAATTTGAGTCGATGGAAAATTTAACAAAGAGATTTAATTTACCCAACCATGAGTGGATTGATTGACTTTGGCAAGCGATGATTAGGATTTATTGTCATTTTTAAAGGCTCTTGATTTTGTAGGGCAATTTGCATGAAGCTTAGGAAACATGCATGTAGAGGTGCAATTTTTTAATGGAAACCTTATGATAATAATAAATGGTATTTATATGTTTTGTCATACATAATTATTGGAAATATAATAGAGTGGGAGTTTCATTCAATGAACCTCATAGTTCTATCAAATGAAACAGTCATTGTCAATAGTCGATAAAGAGTATAGGAGAAAAAAAGAAAGGAAATAAAGATAGTGGAGAGGAAAATAAAAGAAAGGAGATTCATGCTAGATGTAAAAATAATTCTTGGTATCTCATTATGTTAGATAAATAAGTGTTTTTTAAAATTGTAAATGTTGAAATAAATACATACATTCACTGATATGAGTAATTTATGGGATTTATAATAGTTTTCTTGTATAAACCTAACATTTATGGTGAATGGAATTTGATCAAGGATACTCAATAGGGTTATATAATTTAGGGTAATCACCCATACATGATAAAGAGTAATTGAAAAAGGGTGCAATGAACTGGTTAGATTTCTTGGTTGATTAAATATTGACATGTTTGTGAGTTTTTTTTATTTGGGTACAAACCCTAGTTTTAGGTATTCTATTTCTAAGTTTGTTAAAATGTCTATTGTTATTTGATACCCTTATGTAGGCTTATATTGAGTATGGATAGTTGAATCCTAAAACCCTATGTTATTGGTCAGTATTGCATTAATATTGTGGTTCGGTTGAGTGTTGTGTTTTTTTGGTCAGGTTCTTACTTCCATCTCCAACCAATGGCTGGGGTGGATAGGGAAACCTATCTATGGTTGGGCTTGTCTCAATCATGTGGATTTATTTGACTACAAAATCTTCTTTGTGTGAAATTCCTATGTGGAAGATTTCAAATTTTAGAAGGATTGATAGCAAATGGTTATTATATTTTTATGTAAACATGTATTCGATTTGGATAACCTTACATGGAATATTGATTTATTCACTATTTAATGTATTCTTATAAGTCTTGTTGGATTACATCCATTGTAAAATAAGATTTTTTTCAATATACCAGGGACCCTAAGGATGAATATTTTATATTATTTGAGACACATTATAATGCATTTTAATTCTATTGGTTATAACAAGGATACTGGAAATGACTTGCATTTTGTAAAAATATCATTGTTCATGTATTAGGTTATCAATAATAGAGTTTCAAGATATATATTACATTATTTAAATTGAAATAGTAATTTTTGTATTTGATGATGTTGATGGTTTACTATGAGTGAAAAACATAGTTGAATGGTATTTTGTGTATGGAAAAATTTATACCTTGTTAATATTCATAATTATGATAAATAAGAAGTTGTGGTTTTCTATAATTGTTTTAAAGTCAAAACATTATTATTTGATTAAGATATATATAAAAGTAAGGTATTGAGCTGGAAATGATCCATGGAAATATAGATCACTCATGTAGACTTTGTCAATATCATTCTTATTATAAGGAGATGGTTGTCTTAACTAGTGTTTGCATTCTTTAAATAATTATTTGTGTGTGTGGTGTTTTCTTTATGAATATTATGATATGGAAATTAGAGTGGACACCTAAAATTAGGTATTTATGTGATTGTATATTTTATTAAAGGATAATGATTTCAATTTGTTAGTACATAATGGAAGTCATGAATAAAAGGAAAATGAATGGGTGGTTGTAAATGTAAGTATATTCACTTGACAATGATTATAGATAGTTACATTAATTGACATCTGATTATAATTGATGTGCATGATGTTTATTCAAATCTAGAAATAATATTGTATATACCTTTGGGGTAGTTGTTGCTTAGTCACTGTAATTTGAATTTTGGATTATGTTTACCATGATAGCAATTGGCTAAGCTATTCACCATATAATGGTGAAAGGGAATGCATTTTTTATAAATCTTGAGTCGATTCCTTCAATGCTATGAGTTGGTAATGATTTTAATGGAATAAATAATTAG